>CM035438.1:86257620-86330120 GCA_020310875.1 Ceratopteris richardii | reverse complement strand
TCTGAAACAGGCACAATTTTGATGGTCAAAGAATTGATGATTTCTCAGTGCACATTGTAAATTTTTGCACAAATGAGGAGTAAAAATCTAAGTTGGAAGGTAGGCCATCTATGGCTAAAAGCATTTGCATAAAGGCATTCTAGTTTGAGAGAACCAAGCTTTAGAAGTTGCAAGTGTCAAAGTCGACTGTAAAGAACTACAGTTTTAGACATAGGTGACTTGTTAAGATCATTTCTCAAGATCTACTAAGTCTTTTGGAATGGTTTAACTTGGAGGAGGTGTGCAAACTGTAGACGACACCTTGTGCAAAGTTTTATAAAAAAGGTTACACATTTGATAAGTCAATGAATTAGTTATGTGCAGTAGACTTTCTGTGTAGTCATTTTCTTCACAATTTGTTCAAGATTTTGGAAATTAAGTATTGATCCTCCAAATTGGTGAAGGTTTTGAGCTACTCCTTATATAGAGGTTCTCTAACTTCAAGAGTAGCTTATTCTTTTGGATATTAACACTCTCCATCAGTGGTATCAGAGCAGGAAGCATCAAAATTGAAGAGAGGAGGACCCCGACTGCTGCAGTCATAAAGAATTCAACATTTGAAGATTCAAAAGGTGAGAGCTTGAGAGCAAAGCTTGAGAAGGAGGCCATAAGACATCAAGGAAGACAAAAGGAACTTCATTCGAAGTAAAGGTAATCTTATTCCTCATAAAGCTTGAAGGATTTAATACACAGATGAAGAAAGGATGGGAGATTCTCTTCAGATAGAGAAATTGGATAGAGAGAACTATCCTGCATCGTCAATGAGGATGGAAGCTCATCTTATGAGCAAAGAATTGATAGGTTATATTACAGGTGAAGTAGAAAAGCCTCAGTTCAGAGATCCTAGTGTTCCAACTAGGGAGGAATTATCAGATTTGAAGACTTGGATGAAGAGAGATGCTCAAGCCAGGAGCATTATCTACATGGCAGTTAATGACTACTTGCTACCTCACATTAGAGGTCTTGAAAGTGCAGGTGATATATGGAATGCTTTGGAGGAGCATTTCCAAAACACCACAAAGTCAAGGAAGGCATCCTTGTGGGCAGAATTTACCACATTCAAGAAGAAGGGCCTCTCAATCCATCTCAGATGATGTAATAAGAATGAAGGACATTGCAGATGCATTAGGAGCAGTTGATGAAGATATTCAGGAGGATAAATTGGTAAGGCAAATCCTTACAGGTTTGAGAGGCGATGACAAATGGAAGCCATTCATTTTGTCTACTGAATTATCACTAGATCATTTTACTCTTGATTTAAATCAGTTGCTAGGACACATGTTAACATTTGAATAGGATGTCAAAGGTGAAAGTGATAAAAGTGCAGGCCAAGCCATGTATTCAAAGGAATAGAAGAAGAATAGCAAAGGGAAGCAACAAGTAAATGAAGATGAAAGTACAACTAGCCAAGCTAACTTAAGAGGAGGTGGCAAAGGTAGTGGAAGAGGCAGAAGTAATAAAGATGGAGGCAAAGCTTGTTGGATTTGTGGTAAGACAAATCATTTAGCTAATGATTGTTGGCATAATACTCAGAATAATGGTGGATATAATCAGAACTCTAATTCAAGAGGAAGAGGTGGTAGAAATAAAAGAGGTAATTTCAGAGGTAGAGGTAGTAGAGGATACTTTGGAAGAAATGCAGGTAGAGGATTCCAAAGTCAACAATACAACAATACCTACTACAATTATGCTTGAGATCAGAAGAGGATTCAACATTGATAATGAATGCAACTTGTGAAAGACCAAGTGAAGATCAAAGAGTCTTCTACATTGACTCAGGGTGTAGCAATCACTTGAGTGGCAACATAGCTTTGATGACTGATTTGGAGAATAAGGTAACTAATCATGGAGTTCAAACAAGTGACAATACAAAGCACAATGTGAAGTCAATTGGATCACTGAAGGCCAAGGATGGAAGTACTCTCTTGAGTAAGGTTTTGTATGTTCCTACAATTCCAAAGAATCTGATAAGTGTAGGACAAATTGTTGAAAAAGGTTATGAAGTTAGGTTCACTAATGAAGGAGTTTTTGTGGAAGACCCTAGCAATGGGTATAAACAAATTGTTTCAGGGAAGAAAGAAGGAAGACTCTTCACATTCAAGACTCAAGGTAACATTGGTCATGCCTTGTACACCTATGGAGGACATAAGATCTCAGAGTTAGATCTTTGGCACAAAAGGCTTGGAAGTTTTAATGAAAGAGGTATTAAAGATATGGTTAACAATGGTTTAGTGCTTGGATTGCCTAATGTTGCAGGTCAACATATGACATAGAGATGTGAGGCATGTCAATTAGGTAAGGCTCATAAGAAATCTTATTCCAAGCATGGTTTTATTTATTCAGAGAAGCTTGAGTTGGTACACATAGATGTGTGGGGACCATCAAAGGATTTCAGTATCAATGGTTCAAGGTATTATGTGATTTATGTTGATGATGCTACCAGATGGATCACTATCTATGTGATCAAAGATAAGTGAGAGGAATTCAATACATTCAAACATTATCATGTGTATGCAGAGAGAATTATAGGTCAAAAGTTGAAGAGACTGAGGCCAGATGGAGGGGGAGAGTATTTCTCTAATGAGTCCAGTGATTACTTGTGGAATGCAGGTATAAAAAGGGAAATTACTTGTAGGTACTCTCCTCAACAAAATGGTGTAGTAGGAAGGAGAAATAGAACACTTGTTGAGTTTGCAAGATCCATGATGAAGGAGAAAAATTGCCCAAATTATTTGTGGGCTGAGGTTGTAAATACAGCCACATACTTGGTCAATAGATTACCATGTAAAGCTTTGCAGGGTATGACACCATATGAGGCATGGTGGGGTAAGAGACCTACTCTAGATCAAAGGTTTAGATATTTGATGAAGAGGAGAACAATGAAGTACAGGTTGAAGTTGAAGAAGTGCCAAGGTTTGATCCAGAATGTGATGAACCAGAAACCTCAAGGAGTGGAGAACTCAGGAGGTCAACAAGACATAAATGGCAACCTACAAGGTATAGTTATGACACTTCTTTTTTGGCTACCAAAGATTATGCTTATATAATAAAGGCAGATGAAGACCCTTCTACATATGAAGAAGCAAAAGGTAAGGATTGGCAAAAAGCTATGCACGAAGAGTATAATGCATTGATGGAGAATCAGAGATGGGATTTGGTTCCTAAACCAAATAGTCAGAAGATCATTGGATGCAAATGAATCTACAAGACAAAGAGGTTTGCAGATGGAAGTGTGTCTAGGTATAAAGCTAGACTTGTTGTGAAAGGGTTTGCTCAGACATATGGTATAGATTATGATAAGACCTATAGTCTTGTGGCAAAGAATGATAACCATCAGGACACTCATAGCCATTGTTGCATGTAAAGGTTGGAGATTATTCCAATTAGATGTGAAGAATGCTTTTCTAAATGGTTACATTTCAGATGATGTTTTCATGGAGCAAACACAAGGATTCAGAAATGAAAGGTATCCAGATCATGTATGTAAGCTCAAGAGAGATTTTTATGGTTTGAAGCAGGCCCCAAGGGCATGGAATTATAGACTTGTGAAGTTCTTGAAGGAACTTGGTTTTCAAGTATCTAAAGAAGATAGTAGCTTGCTTGTTAAAGCAAGTGATGATGGGTTCATTCATTTACATGTGCATATATGTTGATGATATAATTCTTACAGGTATAGATGAGAAAGGCACTCAAAGCCTAAAGAAGCAAATGGAGAAAGAGTTCAAGATTAGTTACTTGGGAGATTTGTCATATTTCTTGGGCATGGTGATCTCATATACTCAACATGGAGTGTATGTAACTCAAGAAAAATACTTGAAAAACTTGTTGATCAAATTTAAGATGAATGATTACAGGGTAGCACCTAATATGTATATGTATATGTATATGTATATGATGTATATGTATATGTATATGTATATGTATATGTATATGTATATGTATATGTATATGTATATGTATATGTATATGTATATGTATATGTATATGTATATGTATATGTATATGTATACGTATATGTATATGTATATGATGTATATGTATATGTATATGTATATGTATACATATATGTATATGTATATGTATATGTATATGTATATGTATATGTATATGTATATGTATATGATGTATATGTATATGTATATGTATATGTATATGTATACGTATATGTATATGTATATGTATATGTATATGTATATGTATATGTATATGTATATGTATATGTATACGTATATGTATATGTATATGTATATGTATATGTATATGTATATGTATATGTATATGTATATGTATATGTATATGTATATGTATATGTATATGTATATGTATATGTATATGTATATGTATATGTATATGTATATGTATATGTATACGTATATGTATATGTATATGGATATGTATGTGTAGATGTAGATGTATATGTATTTGTATATGTATTTGTATATGTATATGTATATGTATATGTATATGTATATGTATGTGTATATGTATATGTATATGTATATGTATATGTATATGTATATGTATATGTATATGTATATGTATATGTATGTGTATATGTATATGTATGTGTATATGTATACGTATATGTATATGTATATGTATATGTATATGTATATGTATATGTATATGTATATGTATATGTATATGTATATGTATGTGTATATGTATGTGTATATGTATGTGTATATGTATCTGTATGTGTATATGTATGTTTATATGTATATGTATATGTATATGTATATGTATATGTATATGTATATGTATATGTATATGTATATGTATATGTATATGTATATGTATATGTATATGTATATGTATATGTATATGTATATGTATATGTATATGTATATGTATATGTATACGTATATGTATATGTATATGTATATGTATATGTATATGTATACATATATGTGTATGTATACGTATACGTATATGTATATGTATATGTATACGTATACGTATATGTATATGTATATGTATACGTATATGTATATGTATACGTATATGTATATGTATATGTATATGTATATGTATATGTATATGTATATGTATATGTATATGTATATGTATATGTATATGTATATGTATATGTATATGTATATGTATATGTATATGTATATGTATATGTATATTATATGTATATGTATATGTATATGTATATGTATATTTATATGTATATGTATATGTATATGTATATGTATATGTATATGTATATGTACATGCACATGTAGATGTATATGTATGTGTAGATGTATATGTATATGTATGTGTAGATGTATATGTATATGTATGTTTAGATGTATATGTATATGTATGTGTATATGTATCAGTATATGTATGTGTATATTGTTGGGAAAGATGGATGGATGCTCCAAGAGACTGAGTAGGTAGTTCTAAAACTTGCTTTGTACCAGCCCTCTTTTACTTTAGGCTTGATAAGTAGACCTCCTAAGCTTTCCAATGACACCATAAAATGGCTTATGTACTTTGGAAGTGATGTGTGCAATGATTAAACCAAAAGAGATAACTTTGAAACTCACAACCTCAAGAAAACCTTGTATTTATGTCTTGCCACCTACTGGGTATTTTGCTCAGTATGACCAGCACAGTAGGAACTGGAAAAATCCCTATTAGGGGTATCTAACTAGCTTAGTAAGCTAACTATTCCAAGTGGAATTATGTAAAGAGATAAACTATGCTAAGAGAAATCAGTTTAGCAAGTTAAGTTATACCCATGGTTTTTTAGGACTGTAGCAGATATTGACCAGGGATCACCTCGACGCAGATTTCTCTGAAATGGCTGAATAGAATCTCTTCAAACTTTAGCAGCATGTAGAAAACCTCAAGCTGAATCCAATAGGCTTTTGAATTACTGATTTTGGTGAAGAATTGACCGAGATATGCACTTCACAAGTTTCCAGACTTTTGAGTAGTATGACAGAGAACTCAGAAATGAACAATGTGAATGTATGTATTAATGAACACTTGTATACAAACCCATTGGCATGAAAATCATTGCCTAATGGTGTAGATAGGTGTGGGATAGAGTGTAGGCCTCACACACACTTAGAATCACTGATGAGAAGCTCGGAAATGATGAGTTCTACCTGCGACTTTTCCATGTCCATTTTTATAGAGAATGAGTAAGAATTTGACTTCAAATTCAAACTTTTGGCTCCCTATGATCAAGCTCCTATATCCTAGGAGATATTCCTTCAATCAAATAGCTAACTTTTTCCATGAATCCTTTTGGTAGGTGTTTACAAAAGATTCCAAGTCAATTTGACTTTTACAAGGATAAAGTGGTAATTAACCATTTAGCAATAGTTCCTATGCTTCTTCATGGGTGTATAGACTTCAATGTATCCATAAAGCTAAATGTTTAGGCTTGTGAATTACACCAACAACTCCCCCTCAAGCCAAACATTTTGGCTTGGTCTTCATCTTCAATCTTCATGTATATCCTGCAATCCAATCATGGCTTTGAACTTGCAAAGTTTTGTTCCATCCAAAGCTTTAGTCAACAAATCTGCACATTGCATGTTGGTTGATACATAGGTCAGTTGAATATCTTTGCTTATCAACTTCTCTCTCACATAATGGTAATGGATCTCTATATGTTTGGTCCTAGCATGATATATAGGATTAGCTGCAAGGTGAAGAGAACTTGTATTATCTCCAAAGATTATTGGAGACCTAGTAAATAAACCTAATTCTGTATACAAAAGCTTAATCCAAATAGCTTCTTGTGTGGCATTAGCCAACCCTCTATACTCTGCCTCTGTAGAAGACAATGCAACAGTTGGTTGCTTCTTTGCAGACCAAGATATTGGTTTATCACCTGCAAAAGAAATATATCTAGAAGTGCTCTCCCTATCATCCTTGCATCTTGCCCAATCTGCATCTGAATAAATTTTGATATCAATATCTGAAGTGTAAGGAAAATACAAACCATGGTTCTGTGTACCCTTGAGATACTTCAAGATTCTCTTGGCAGCCTCTAAGTGAGGTATCCTTGGCTTGTGCATAAATTGACTTAGCACACTAACTCCATATGAAATATCTATCCTTGTTAAGGTAGCATAGTTCAAACTACCCACCATACTTTGATAACATGTAATGTCATTGACTTCATCACCTTCATGGGCACTTAATTTTAAGTTTACCTCCATTGGAGTGCTTGCTACTTTAGCATCCTGCAAGTGAAACTTCTGCAACATATCTTGTATGTATTTTTTCTGAGTAATGTATATTCCTGAGTTAGTATAAACTAAATCAAGCCCAAGAAAATAATTCAATAGACCAAGATCATTGATCTTGAACTCCTTCATCATCTGGCTCTTGATTTGTATGATTCCATTTACATCATTACCTGTAATGATGATGTCATCAACATAAACACAAAGGTATATTACCTCCAAATTACTTCTCTTGATGAATAGAGAAGTATCTACCTTGCTCATGACAAATCCTTGGTCTTGGAGGTATGTAGTTAACCTGTAATTCCATGCCCTAGGTGCCTGCTTCAATCCATATAAAGCCTTTTTCAATTTGCAAACATATGTTACCTTCTTAGGGTCCTCATAGCCAGGAGGTTGTGACATATATACCTCCTCTGAAATCCATCCATTCAAGAAAGCATTCTTGACATCCAACTGGTACATATTCCAATTTTTTGATGCAGCCACACTTACCAACACTCTGATTGTTGGCATCTTGGCCACAGGTGAGAATGTATCCTCATAGTCAATGCCTTGGGTTTGTGCAAAACCCTTGGCTACCAATCTGGCTTTGTACCTATTAATTGTGCCATCAGAATTTCTTTTAAGCTTATAGATCCATCTGGATCCTATTACCTTCATGGAGTCCTTCTTAGGTACTAACTCCCATGTGCCACTCTCCTTGAGTGCTTCAATCTCCTCATCCATAGCTTCTTTCCATTCTGATTTAGTTATGGCTTCCTCATATGATCCTGGTTCTTCATTTGACAAATCTTTGGCAAGATAAATAGAATGTTTAGTGACAAGAGATGTATCATACCCATATCTGATAGGTTTTTTGCTTTCTCTTTGTGATCTTCAAGCTTCTTCATCTTCATTTCGCCCTTGGACTTCCATGCCTTGAACTCTTCAAGATTGATAGTGTCTTCATCATCTGAACTTGAGGCTTCATTTTGAGTAGGTTCCTCCTTTGCAAGATTTGGAAACTCCTCTTCCAAATCATAGGGTAATTTAACTTTTCTGCATTCATTCTCATACCAAGAATCATTTTCATCAAAGACAACATCTCTACTTACCATCAATCCCTTATTGGTAGGGTTATTAAACCTGTAACCTTTTATATTTAGATCATACCCAATAAAGATGCATTTTTCGGCCTTTGGGTCTAGCTTACCTCTTATCTGAGAAGGAATGTGTGCATATGCTACACATCCAAATATCCTGCAATAGTCAAGTGAGGGTTTCTTACCATGCCATGCTTCATAGGGTGTCAACCCATCAAGGGACTTAGATGGTAACCTGTTTATGAGGTAAGTGGCAGTTGAAACACTCTCTGCCCATAGATAATTAGGTAACTTTTTCTCATTCAACATAGACCTAGCTGTCTCAACAATCAACCTATTTCTTCTCTTCGCTACCCCATTCTGTTCATGAGAATACCTTGTGGTGATTTCTCTTTTGATGCCTATGTCCTGCAAGAAGTTTTCAAACTCATTGGAGAAGTACTCACCTCCTCCATCTAATCTTAGCCTCTTCAAATTTTTCCCTATCTGGTTTTCAACTAGTGCAAGATATTTTTTAAAGCAATTAAATACCTCATCTTTGTGCTTCATAAAGTACAATATAGTCCATCTGCTATAATCATCAATAAAAGATACATAGTACCTTGATCCTGAGACTGAGGCATCTTTGCTTGGTCCTCATACATCTGTATGGACAAGCTCTAGGTAATCTTCATGCATGTAACCTTTCCTTGAGAAGGGTAACCTATGAGACTTCCCAAATTGACAAGCACCACACTTATAAATCATATGTTGCTTGGATACATTAGGTATTCCAAGCACACATTGATCCCTGCATAATTGCTTCAAGGTTCTTTCTCCTATATGCCCTAATCTTTTGTGCCAGATCTCAAGTTCTGAAAGTGTTTGATGTTTATAATTGTATAGTGCAATATTCTTTGTGTCTTCCAACTCAAAAGTGAAAAGTCTACCTGATTTTTCTCCTTTAGCAATCCTCTTGAACCCATGCCTTGGATCCTCCATAAATGCTCCATATTGGTTGAATCTAACGTGCAAACCTTTCTCCACAATCTGTCCAACACTCATCAGATTTTTGGTAATGGTTGGTACATAGAGTACCCTGCTCAACAAATTTTGATTTCCATCACAAGTCTTAACATTTCCAACTTTAACTACTGAGTGCTTGGTTTCATCACCTGTTTGGACTTGATGCTTACCTTTTGGTTCCTCAAGATCAGAGAGTAGTGCTACATTGCCAGCCACATGATTTGAGCACCGTGAGTCAATGTAGAATAGGTGGTCATCATTTGTACCTGATTTTGAAGTCATGTTCATGATCAGAAGAGAGTCATCCTGCTCCTCTGTGTAGTTGTTGTAGTCCTTTCTGGATTTGAATCCTCCTTGGTAGTTGCCATTGTAATTATTGTTGTAATTGTTGTTGTAGTTGTTGTTGTAGCCTTGGTGATGGTTGAATCTACCTCTTGAGTGTGAGTATCCACCTCTTTGGTATCCTCTTCCTCTCTGATTCTTGTAATTCCTGAAACACTCATCTGTAGTATGATTTGATAAACCACAAATGTTACATGGTGAGGAGTTATAGGATCTCCCCCTACCTTGCTTACCTCCTCTGCCCCTTCCTCTTGATGATCTACCTCTCCCTGCATAGTTGGCTTGGGAGGTAGAGCCTTCATCTTCAACCTTCTTGTTCTTGCCTTTATCTTTAGACTTCTTATCAGTGTATAGGGCAAAAGAGTTATTACCTTTGGATGTATCTCCATTCTTGTTGAGCTTTGCTTCATGTGTAAACAATTGTCCCATGAGAGTTGTTAGATCTGGTATTTGCATGTCCATGTAAAGGTCCATAGCAGTGGTGAAGCTTTCCCATTTGTCATCAGCCTTGATCCCATTGATCACTTGCCTTACAATCTGCTCTTCTTCAATCTCTTCTCCTATGCTTGCTAACTGATCTGCCACATCTTTAATCTTGGTCACAAATTCTGAAACAGCTTGCTTAGGTTGCTTCCTTAATGTTGTGAATTCAAACCACAACTGATTTTTCCTAGCCCTTGTGTTGGAGGAAAAATATGATGACAAGGTTTCCCAAGTCTCTTGGGATGTTTTACAATTTCTAATATGTGGCAAAAGAAAATCAGAGATGGAGTTGAGTAAATAAGACCTTGCCAATGCATCCTTAGCACACCATGTGTTGAGCTTTTCATGTTCTTCCTTGGTTGGTAATCCCCTTGTTTTGAATGAGGGCAATTCCTCATCTCCTAAGATGTATCCATAGAGACTCCTTCCTTGTAAGTAGGTCTTCATCCTTAGAGACCATGCTTGATAGTTGTTCCTGTCCAATTTATCAATAAATGAAGGAAAACCATCTCCCATTTTACCTTAGTTTGCTCTGATACCACTGTTGGGAAAGATGGATGGATGCTCCAAGAGACTGAGTAGGTACTGCTAAAACTTGCTTTGTACCAGCCCTCTTTTACTTTAGGTTTGATAATTATACCTCCTTAGCTTTCCAATGACACCATAAAATGGCCTATGTACTTTGGAAGTGATGTGTGCAATGATTGAACCAAAACAGATAACTTTGAAACTCACAACCTCAAGAAAACCTTCTATTTATGTCTTAACACCTGCTGGGTATTTTGCTCAATATGACCAGCACAGTAGGAATTGGAAAAATTACTTTTAGGGGTATCTAATTAGCTTAGTAAGCTAACTATTCCAAGTAGAATGATGTAAAAAGATAAACTATGCTAAGAGAAATCAATTTAGCAAGTTAAGCTATACCCCCGATTTTTTAGGACTGTAGCAGATATAGACCAGTGATCACCTCGACGCAGATTTCTCTGAAATGGCTGAATAGAATCCCTTCAAACTAGCAGCATGTATAAAACTTCAAGCTGAATCCAACAAGCTTTGAATCACTGACTTTGGTGAAGAATTGACCGAGATATGCACTTCACAAGTTGACAGACTTTTGAGTAGTATGACAAAGAACTCAGCAATGAACAATGTGAATGTATGTATTAATGAACACTTGTAACACACCCATTGGCATGAAATTCATTGCCTAATGGTGTAGACAGGTATGGGCTAGAGTGTAGGCCTCACACACACACTCAGAATCACTGATGAGAAGCTCGGGAATGATGAGGTCTACCCACAACTTTTCCATGTCCATTTTTATAGAGAATGAGTAAGAATTTGAATTCAAATTCAAACTTTTGGCCCCCTATGCTCAAGCTCCTATATCCTAGGAGATATTCCTTCAATCAAATAGCTAACTTTTTCCATGAATCCTTTTGCTAGGTGATTACAAAAGATTCCAAGTCAATTTGACTTTTACAAGGAGATAAAGTGGTAATTAACCACTTAGCAATAGTTCCTATGCTTCTTCATGGGTGTATAGACTTCAATGTATCCATCAAGCTAAATGTTTATGCTTGTGAATTACACCAACATATATGTATATGTATGTGTATATGTTTGTGTATATGTTTGTGTATATGTATATGTATGTGTATGTGTATATGTATAAGTATATGCATATGTATAAGTATTTGTATATGTATATGTGTATGTATATGTATATGTGTATGTATATGTGTATGTGTATGTATATGTGTATGTGTATGTTTATGTGTATGTGTATGTATATGTGTATGTGTGTGTATATGTATATGTGTATGTATATGTATATGTGTATGTATATGTGTATGTATATGTATATGTGTATTATACGTATATGTCTATGTATACGTATATGTATATGTTCATATGTATGCATATATGTATACGTATACGTATATGTATATGTATATCTATAGGTATACGTATATGTATATGTATATGTACATATGTATACGTATATGTATATGTATATGTATATGTATATGTATATGTATATGTATACGTATATGTATATGTATATGTATATGTATATGTATATGTATATGTATATGTATATGTATATGTATATGTATACGTATACGTATATGTATATGTATATGTATATGTATATGTATATGTATATGTATATGTATATGTATATGTATATGTATATGTATATGTATATGTATATGTATACGTATATGTATACGTATATGTATATGTATATGTATACGTATATGTATATGTATATGTATATGTATATGTATATGTATATGTATATGTATATGTATATGTATATGTATATGTATATGTATATGTATATGTATATGTATATGTATATGTATATGTATACATATATGTATATGTATATGTATATGTATATGTATATGTATATGTATATGTATATGTATACATATATGTATACCTATATGTATATGTATATGTATATGTACAGGTATATGTATACGTATATGTATATGTATATGTATACGTATATGTATATGTATAGGTATATGTATGTGTAGATGTATATGTATATGTATATGTATGTGTAGATGTATATGTATATGTGTGTGTATATGTATAAGTATATGTACATGTATATGTATGTATAAATATATGTATATGTATAAGTATTTGTATATGTATATGTATATGTATATGTATATGTATATGTATATGTATATGTATATGTATATGTATATGTATATGTATATGTATATGTATATGTATATGTATATGTATATGTATATGTATATGTATATGTATATGTATATGTATATGTATATGTATATGTATATGTATATGTATATGTATATGTATATGTATATGTATATGTATATGTATATGTATATGTATATGTATATGTATATGTATATGTATATGTATATGTATATGTATATGTATATGTATATGTATATGTATATGTATATGTATATGTATATGTATATGTATATGTATATGTATATGTATATGTATATGTATATGTATATGTATATGTATATGTATATGTGTATGTATATGTATATGTGTATGTATATGTAAATGTGTATTTATATGTATGTGTATGTGTATGTGTATGTGTATGTGTATGTATATGTGTATGTGTATGTATATGTGTATGTGTATGTATATGTATGTGTATGTATATGTGTATGTGTATGTATATGTGTATGTGTATGTATATGTGTATGTGTATGTATATGTGTATGTGTATGTATATGTGTATGTGTATGTATATGTGTATGTGTATGTATATGTGTATGTGTATGTATATGTGTATGTGTATGTATATGTGTAAGTGTATGTATATGTGTATGTGTATGTGTATGTATATGTGTATGTGTATGTATATGTGTATGTGTATGTATCTCTATTTGTATATGTATATGTATATGTGTATGTATATGTATATGTGTATGTATATGTATATGTGTATGTATACATATATGTGTATGTATAGTTATATGTGTATGTATAGGTATATGTGTATGTATACGTATATGTGTATGTATATGTATATGTGTATGTATACGTATATGTGTATGTATACGTATATGTGTATGTATACGTATATGTGTATGTATACATATATGTGTATGTATACGTATATGTGTATGTATATGTATATGTGTATGTATATGTATATATGTATTATACGTATATGTCTATGTATACGTATATGTGTATGTCTATGTATATGTATATGTGTATGTATATGTATATGTCTATGTATACGTATATGTCTATGTATACATATATGTGTATGTATACGTATATATGTATGTATACGTATATATGTATGTATACGTATATGTCTATGTATACATATATGTGGATGTATACGTAGATGCCTATGTATATGTATATGTTTATGTATACGTATATGTCTATTTATACGTATATTTGTATGTATATGTATATGTGTATGTATATGTATATGTCTATGTATATGTATATGTCTATGTATATGTATATGTTTGTAGCTCAGTGATGAGTAGCACCTCCTTTAATGTCAATCCGAGAAGACGTGAGGATGGTATGATAACATCAAGCAAGTGAAGGCACAAGTGCATGAGTGAGAAGCACACCAACATGCACACACATACACACACACGCGCACACAGGGCAAGACAAAGAGAAAGACAATGGAGTTCTTTTAGATTACTTCCAAAATGCTCATACAAGTTCAGTTCTATTACAAGCTAACCTCAAAAGTGAACTCTCTAGCTCTATTTATAGTTTTTGACTAGCTTTTGGCCCTTTCCAGACCTAGTGTTGGACCTAGTTAAAAATTAGGTTCTAGGGCCTATTTGGAGGCTCAAATGGAGTCTAAAAATAATGAAATTTGGTACGACGATACTTCTAATACTCCTCAAGCTCGAGGACTCCTTGGCTTGCACAAAATGGAGTTACAAAAGGGTGAAATGGTATTTACAATGATTTTTAGTGATGAGAATCACTGTTATGAAGATGTTGTTTTGGAAAAATTTGAATGGCCTACTTGCTAGATCTTCGGTGACTACTTAGTCTGCTTGTGCCTTCTCTCCGCTGAGGCTCCCTTCTTTGGCTTCCTTGTCTTGTGAGTCCTTCAGTGCCTTGACTGCTGTTGCCAACACCCCCCCTCTCTCGCGTCTGTCGTCTCTGACAGACCCTTGTCTAGTTGAGCGTTGGACATAATATTGAACCACATCAGAAGCAAGGTGGTGTTCTTCTAATAGCGGCCCCCGTGCTAGGTCTTTTAACAATGCATCCCAATCCAATGGACCTGGGATGTCTGGGTGGGGCACCCGCAATTGATCTGAGTAGATGGTTCTCTCCACAGCGAATAGTTGGAGGAGATGTGAGGGCTTGGGTACGAATATTTCTGAGTGATATTCCCAGAACCCTGTGACGAACATCTCCTCGAAGGTCTGCTTGAAGCAAGCTGGGAGGTATTTTATTCTTGCGTGCCAGGCATATATTACTTTTATTGAGGGGGTGGTGCTCATGTCATATAACAGATCTAAGTTGTCGGCAGTGAAGCCAACTCCTGAGAAGTGGGGGTCTTTGATGTTCTTGAATGTTCTGAATGTGATCAGCATTAATTCGAAGATCTTCATGCACATCTGTGCCATCACATTAGGGGTGTTCCGTAGTCGAATGCTCCAGTGACGGATTGTAGAAATCATATAAGCAACGGTGGGAGGTCCTTGAGGAGGTGCTAGATAGACATAATTTAACCACTTTGCATAGCCTTTGACGTTCTTTACAGCAATGGTAAATTCGGGCCACGTGCGTCTTCGGAGGACTGGAACATAACAAGGGTTGTATTTGATAAATAGCGGCATGTTGTTCCAGGTACGAACCATTTCAGGGTAAGTTTCTAAGAGTCGTATCCGCTAGGTGGGTTGATGAATGGATCCTTTTTTAGCACTCTTCGAGATATCATCTGGGCCGAATTTGTGGCGAAGGTTGGAGCCTTGCCACATCGTTGTTTAATCTCTGCGTTGTAATCTGCCAGGAGTACACAATATGGCACATACTGATCATTGTTGGTGCCTATCCATCTGTGATGAGACATACTTCAGAAATATTCTGACTTTATGATAGTGTCTTCCAATTTAGCCATTGATTGAATTTGGACTGCCACTTGATCTTCATGGGTTTTAGCTGTCTTTTCGAGTGTTTGAAGCCATTCGGGTGCTTCGACTTCCAGGGTATCCATTCCTTCCGAGGTTTGATGACCTCTTGGCATCGGCATAGGAACATGTGGTTCCTCATACGACTCATCCACCTCAATGGGTACCAATTCATCTGGCTCTGGTTCTATCACTGGAGAGGGTTGTCTTTCATATTCCAGTAACTTCTTCTGCAATTCTACCACCTGCTCCGTTAATGCCTTTACCTCCTCTGAAGTCGAGGTTGTCTCTATGACCTTGGGTTGTTCCTCTTGTTCCCTGAGCTGGCGGCGTAGTGCATCCCGTTCCTTTTCCAAATCATCATGTGCTTCTAATAGATCGGCATAACTTTCCAGGATTGTCTTCATTGTATCTAAGGGGATTGCTTTAAACCGTTTTGGGTCGATCTCGTGGGGGGAGCCTTCCATTGCGGCTTCTAGGTTTTCTTCGTTTTGCTTCTGTAGACACTTGTTCTCTTCAAGGGCGGTAGCCATGTGTTTTTTGAGTAGAGTCAAATTACGTCAGACTCTTAGATTATCTGCTTGGTAGACTTCAAGTAAAGCCTCTAGTTGTTTGACGCCTGGCAATTGTGATGGTTGGGGTGTCTCCAGGAGGGTTTGATGGGCCTGCTCAAGTGTGGTATAGTGTTGATTGAGGTCTGCGTTTCGTCTTCTATAGTTGTAAGCTGCCTCTGTAGTTGTTGGTAATTCGTAGTTAGTTGGTGATGACGGTCTTCGAGGGCCTGATACTCACTCTGTAGTTGGTACACACATTGATGTAACGTCGAAAACACATTACTTACATTAAAGAATGCAGGGAAAGGAGAGGATGCAGGGGGAATGGGGAAGGGAAAGGGAGTCGTGAATGATGTGGAGTCAAGTGGTGAGGTGGATGGAGGGGGTATGGGAGATTGAGGCTGCGTGGGGGGAGGGAGTGGTGTTGTGACTAGTGATGTTTCCATGGTGTCAAACGTGTGTGTGACTGTGTAGATGGGGACAGTGGGTGGGGTGGATGTGATGTTCGTGAATAGTGTGTTGGAGATTCACTCGCTAATTATGCATAACGACATAAAGACAAAGAAAAGCAGAAACAAAGTGTTCAGAAAACTAAAGCCTTAGTGAAGGGACAAATTCAGGACTGTAATATACATCGTAGAAACTTCCAGAATGAGAGTTTGTTGAAACCGGATCAAATTGTATATAAGAGAGCTGAGATAGATAGATTGTGTGTGCGCATATGAGAGAGAAGTAGAATAGCATAGAGTAGAAGACGCAAGAGATCGCGTATGAAGAGATGAATAGCAAAACCTGAAATGTCGGGTGTTCATCTCAAAGAGATGGTAAGGAATAACTACTCAAAGTAGGAGAGTTTTCCATAGCTATGAGCAAACTGAGGCCAAGCTATTTTTGTATACATCTTCTCTAATAGAAAACACATGTTCATGTGGAAGAATTTGAGCGCATTCTTCGTATGTGAAGAAATCTGAAAGATTTCATGTTATTGTGAAAGTTAGTTAACAGTTATAGTTTTCTCAGTATATGTTTCTCCGGTATTTCTATGAGTTAGATCTCGAAGTACAATGTAATGTTTTGTATGAGATATAGCTTATCTTGTAGCTATAAGTCTCTATTATAAGTTGATCAAAGATTTCGGTGAAATGGATACGTACACACAGTACAAAGTCTGACTGGAAAGAGACATCCAGAACTGGTGAAGTTTTTTCTTTAAACTTCAGATAGAGTTCATTCAGTGAAGGAAGTTCAGGTATCACTTCCTTACTTCATGTATACACATTTGAAGTAACTACAAACAAAATTGCAGTTGATTCCGGTAGCATGCCGGTACAATTACGGTGACATTCCGGTAACAGTCCGGTGAAGTTCCGGTGGAATTTTGGTAAGTTCAAAACTCAGTTTTGACAAAGTTAAGTGATGCAAAGATTGTTTAACTGTAAACAAACACAGTAGTGTAAAGACTGAAGTAAATCAGTTCAGAATTGAAGCTTGAAGAAAACAAGAAGCTTTTTGTAAAGTGAATTTTTGGTATTCACTAAATATAGTTATAAGTTCTCACTTTTAGAAAGTTTGCTAAGCTATTGATGATTATAGAGGTGTTCTATCATCACTCTAGCTTAGTTTCTGTGGTGTAAGCGAATTCCGCAAATAGTGGTATCAGAGCCTAAGGTTTACAAGTGGTATAAGAGCGATAAGATCCACAAGTGGTACCAGAACAGAAAAGGTTTTGAAGAGCAGAAAAGGTTTCTCAGAAGAAGAAATGGAGAGAGAATTTGAAGAATTCTCATAAAGAAAGGTAAAAGCTGAGGTGATCAACAACAAACGGCATCAAGAAACGTTCCAAAGAAATTCTCAAGGGTAAAGGTTTGTAAAAGGTAAAACCTTTTAACATTACACTCACCGAAAGTAATAGAAACAAGAAAATCATGGCAGATCATATCTCAATTGATAAATTGGACAGAGATAATTATCCGGCATGGGCAATGCGCATGGAAGCTTTACTTATGAGTAAAGACTTAATGAAATATGTGACAGGAGAAGAAAAGAAGCTGACTTTCAAAGATGATAGTCAACCGAAGAAAGAAGAATTAGAAGCCTTGAAGCTGTGGCATAAGAAAGATGCAACGGCAAGAGCTTATGTTTACAATACCATTACAGATCATCTATTGCCGCACATTAGAGGTCTGGAGAAAGCAGAAGATATATGGAGAGCGTTGGAAGATCACTTCCAAAATACTACGAAAGCTAGAAAGGCTAGCTCATGGTCGGAGTTCACAACATTCAAGAAAAAGCAAAGTCAAAGCATTAGTTATTATGTCACTAAGATGAAGGACTTGGTAGACAGTCTTGGATCGATTGGTGAAAATATCAAAGACCACAGGTTAATAGCACAAGTGCTTATAGGTTTGAGAGGAGATGAAAGGTGGAAACCTTTTGTACTCTCAACTAAACTATCTTTAAATCATTTTGTACCAGGTTTAAATCAGTTGCTTGGACTAATGCTAACGTTTGAGCAAGATTTGAAGACAAATGGAGAAAAAGGACATAGTTCGTCTATGTACGCAAAGAATAAGAAGAAAGGTGATAAAGGAAAAGAAAAAGATGAAGAAGAAGTGACTGCTCAAGCAAATTATGCAAAAGGACGAGGTAATGTCAGAAATAAAAGTAGAAGTAATATAAAAGGAAGAGGTAACAAGAAAGATTGTTGGATCTGTGGATTAAGCAATCATTTGGCTCATGATTGCTGGCATAATTCACAAGGATCAAACCAGAATCAGAACAATAACAGTAGAGGCAAAAGTGGAAGATATCAAAGAGGAAGACAAAGCCAAAGAGGCGGATATGGTAGAGGTGGAGCAAGAGGTTGGGGACAGAATCAGTCTCACAACACTACCTACTACAACTATGCAAATGATACGCAGAATGATGATCATACGACGTTGATGATGAACTCAATAAGTACATCAGAAAATGAAGACCTCAAGGTATTCTATATTGACTCTAGTTGTTCAAATCATTTGCCAGGAAATATAGAATTGTTATCAGAATTAGAAGGAGGCATTTCAAATCATACAGTACAGACAGGTGATAACACAAAACATAATGTAAGGTCAATTGGAAAGGTAAAGTGTAAGAATGGAGCTGACCTACTAACAAATGTTTTGTATGTTCCAACAATCCCAAAGAATCTAACCAGTGTGGGTCAGATAGTAGAAAAAGGTTTTCAAGTCAGGTTTACAAATGAAGGAGTATTTGTTGAAGATCCAGAGAATGGATACAAACAGATTGTCCATGGTAAAAAGGAAGGTAAACTTTTTACTCTGAAAGTACAAGGGAATGTTGGTCAAGCCTTGATCACACATGGTGATGAGGTATTTATAGAGCTAGACCTCTGGCATAAGAGGCTAGGACATTTTAATGAAAAGGGAATCAAAGCTATGGTAGAGAAATAGTTTGTGAGAGGATTACCAAACATGAAGAACCAACATATGATTCACAAATGTGAAGTCTGTCAGATGGAAAGCCCACAGGTTACCATTTCAAAAAAATGGTTACAAATATGATGGTGTGCTAGAACTCATACATATAGACGTATGGGGGCCAACGAAAGAAGGATCTATCAGTGGCTCAAGGTATTATGTTCTGTTTATTGATGATGCAACAAGATGGATAACTCTTTATGTTTTGAAAGAGAAATCAGAAGTGTTTGGAGCTTTCAGACATTTTCATGCATATGTTGAAAGACTTACAGGACAGAGACTCAAAAGACTAAGGTCTGATGGAGGAGGAGAATATTTTTCTCGAGAGTTCAATGATTATTTGTGGAATGCAGGTATTAAAAGAGAAATAACTTGCAGGTATACACCGCAACAAAATGGAGTAGCAGAAAGAAGAAACCGAACTCTACTTGAATTTGCAAGAGCGATGTTAAAGGAGAAGAACTGTCCAAATTATATTTGGGCTGAGGCTGTAAATACAGCAACATATCTGGTAAACAAATTACCATGTACAACTTTAAATGGGATGACCCCTTATGAAGCTTGGTGGGGCAAGAAACCAACACTTGATCATTGCAAAGTGTTTGGATCAGTTGCTTATGCTTATGTACCATCACAGTTGAGACATAAGCTTGAACCAAAAGCCGAAAGATATGTGTTCGTCGGATATGATGAAAAGCAGATGGGTTACAGGTTATGGAGTCCTCTAACGAAACAGTTTATTGTTTCCAGAGATGTGACATTTGATGAAGGAAAGAGCTGGTATACAGATAAAGAGCATAGTGTTGAAACACTTGAAGAAGAGGTAAGAAGAATTGAAAAAGGTAAATCACATATGCAGGTAAATGGAGATGAAGATCATATGCAGGCAATTACATCCAAGATCGGATCAGGTATGAGAAATGAAGATGGATTAAGATCTTATGAAGATGTGTATTCAGATACACATGAAGAGTTTGAACCAAGAAGGTCAAACAGAGTAAGAAAACAACCAACAAGGTATTCCTATGACACTTCTTATTTGACTCAGAAAAACTATGCTTACTTAGTAAAGGAAGATGAAGAACCTCAGATTTACAGTGAAGCAAAAGGTAAGAAAAAATGGGAAGAAGCGATGAAAGAAGAGTTCAATGCTCTTGAAGAGAACAAGACTTGGGAACTTGTTCCAAAACCAAATGGTAAGAAAGTGATTGGAAACAAATGGGTTTACAAAGTCAAGAAGCTTGCAGATGGAAGGATAGCCAGATACAAAGCTAGACTGGTAGTCAAAGGCTATGCTCATACATATGGCATAGATTATGATGAGACGTTTAGTCCGGTGGAAAAGATGTCAACTATAAGGACACTGATTGCTATAGCAGCATCAAAAGGATGGAAGCTAAGTCGGTTGGATATAAAGAATGCATTTCTGAATGGAAATATATCAGATGAAGTCTACATGGAACAACCTGAAGGGTTTGTAAGTTCCAGTTACCCAGAACATGTTTGCATGTTAAGAAGAGCTCTCTATGGATTGAAGCAAGCTCCAAGAGCTTGGAATTATAGACTTGTGAAGTATCTCAATGACCTTGGATACCAAAGCTCGAAGGCTGATGCAAGTCTACTCGTCAAGAAAACAGATGAAGGTATGATCTACATTTGTATTTATGTAGATGATATAATAATCACAGGAACCTCAGATGAAGGAATCAAAGAGGTAAAGAGACTGCTTGAAAAAGAGTTCAAGATCAGTGATCTAGGAAAGTTATCATATTTTCTTGGAATGGAAATTACATATACAGATCATGGTATATATGTTTTGCAAGAAAGGTATCTCCTAAACTTACTGAAGAAGTTTAACATGGAGAATTGCAGAGAAGCTTCAACACCGCTTGAAGTAAATCATTAACTCAGCAAATATAGTGGTGCAGAGTTTAAAGATATGAGGAAGTATCAGTCGTTAGTGGGAAGCTTAATCTATGCTACACTAACAAGACTAGATCTTAGTTATGCAGTGGGAGTTCTCTCACAGTTCATGCATTGTCCGAAGGATCAACATTGGATTGCAGGACAAAAAGTTCTTAGATATATCAAAAGAACTATAAAAGAAGGATTATATTATCCTTATACGTCAGATATAAAGCTGAGAGCATACAATGACTCAGACTGGGCAGGAAGTCAAGATGACAGAAGGTCAACACATGGGTATATGATATACCTAGGAGACAAGCTTGTAAGCTGGTGTTCAAAGAAGCAGCACACAGTAGCTTTATTGTCAACAGAAGCAGAATACAAAGGACTTGTGGAAGCAACTAAAGAAGTGATATGGATGCAGACCTTGTTCAAAAGCATGGGTATTGATCAAGGTATACCTATCATACATGGAGACAATATGAGCTCGTTGTATCTTGCAGCAAATCTAGTATTTCATGCAAGAACAAAACACATAGAGATTCAATATCATTTCCTGAGGGAAAAGGTAATGGAGAAGGAGATTGAATTGGTATTCACTCCTACAAAAGATTATATTGCAGATATTCTGACAAAGAGCTTAGATGGAGTAAAGACAAGTAGATTCAAAGAAATGGCAGGTATAAAAGAAAAGCAGGATATATGAAGACCGGAAGATGCAAATTAGTGATTGAGGGGGAGCTGTTGGAGATTCACTCACTAATTATGCATAACAACATAAAGACAAAGAAAAGCAGAAACAAAGTGTTCAGAAAACCAAAGCCTTAGTGAAGGGACAAATTCACGACTGTAATATACAGCGTAGAAACTTCCAGAATGAGAGTTTGTTGAAACCGGATCAAATTGTATATAAGAGAGCTGAGATAGATAGATTGTGTGTGCACATATGAGAGAGAAATAGAATAGCATAGAGTAGAAGACGCCAGAGATCGCGTATGAAGAGATGAATAACAAAACCTGAAATGTCGGGTGTTCATCTCAGAGAGATGGTAAGGAATAACTACTCAAAGTAGGAGAGTTTTCCATAGCTATGAGCAAACTGAGGCCAAGCTATTTTTGTATACATCTTCTCTAATAGAAAACACATGTTCATGTGGAAGAATTTGAGCGCATTCTTCGTATGTGAAGAAATCTGAAAGATTTCATGTTATTGTGAAAGTTAGTTAACAGTTAAAGTTTTCTCAGTATATGTTTCTCCGGTATTTCTATGAGTTAGATCTCGAAGTACAGTGTAAAGTTTTGTATGAGATATAGCTTATCTTGTAGCTATAAGTCTCTATTATAAGTTGATCAAAGATTTCGGTGAAATGGATATGTACACACAGTACAAAGTCTGACCGGAAAGAGACATCCCGAACTAGTAAAGTTTTTTCTTTAAACTTCAGATAGAGTTCATTCAGTGAAGGAAGTTCAGGTATCACTTCCTTACTTCATGTATACACATTTGAAGTAACTACAAACAAAATTGCAGTTGATTCCGGTAGCATTCCGATACAATTACGGTGACATTCCGGTAACAGTCCGGTGAAGTTCCAGTGGAATTTTGATAAGTTCAAAACTCAGTTTTGACAAAGTTAAGGATGCAAAGATTGTTTAACTGTAAACAAACACAGTAGTGTAAAGACTGAAGTAAATCAGTTCAGAATTGAAGCTTGAAGAAAATGAGAAGCTTTCTGTAAAGTGAATTTTCGGTATTCACTAAATACAGTTATAAGTTCTCAGTTTCAAAAAGTTTGCTAAGCTATTGATGATTATAGAGGTGTTCTAACATCACTCTAGCTTAGTTATGTGGTGTAAGCGAATTCCGCAATAAGCGCTGCACCAACATAGTGTTGTGAAACTGGACATGGTAACTCCTCCGAATTGGATGCGGGGAGAGAGAGGAATTCCCATGACATATGTGGTAATGGTGGAAGTGGGGTTGGTAGTGCCATGTGGTGAAGTGAGTTGTGTAGTGAGAGGTGAGGGGTGTGGTGAGAGTGGTTCCGCTTGATGTTCTTCTGTTTGTGTGTTATCTCCTGGTTTTGATACATTGATGTGAATTTGCTTGCCGGATCGCATGGGGCGGGTAGGCACTCGTTTCTCAAAGCGATGAATATAAGTCATGGCTGCATGAACGGCTTCATCTAAGCCTATCGCGTCTGTGTGCAGGTTCATTGATTCAATAAACATGTCATCCATGCCTTCCTTGGCTAACATTTGGCTCATGAGCACCTTTCCTGTCTCGAGCGACAGTTTTGTTGTTCTTGGACTCGCTTCATGGTTTCATACAATCTTTTTATTTGGCTTGAGTATGCTGGGGCACTTGCTAGTTCTGAAAGTTCATCATATTCTTGATCATACTCCTCGTTTGCTTCTTCTTGTTCTGTCTCTTCTTCATCCTCTTCTACTTCTACTACTTCCGGCTGGGTTGGGGCTGAAGTTGTAGTAGTGGGTTGTGGTCCTTGGGTCTGCTCTGCTTCTATCTCCAGGTTAGACTCATTGATCATGCGGGCAATTTCTTCATCTGTCAAATCGGCTAGGGTGTAGCCTTGTGGGAACTCCAAATCCGATGGAATCGGAGGGAACACCAGATTGGGTCCTTCTGCACTTGGTCTGGGTAGGCGAATAATAAATGGTCGGACACGTCGCGTTTGTGGAGGGGTCACCTCTGGTGTGGTGGTGGCTCCCCTCGCTTGGGCACACGGTAATTGCACTCTCCCTCTCATTTTCTTTGATGGCGGACCTGCCGTGGATAGCCGTCTTTGGAATTCTTGGGCCCTAGACCATACTAGTGCTCTTTGAATGGGCACGTTGTCGTCGAGATTTTCTCTCCTCTCTCACTTGTGAAGGCCTACAAAAAACATATTTGGTGAAGGTAGCCGGAATTCCCCGAGAATTCCAGGATGCATCAAGGATGTCAAAGGAAGCTCACATACAAAGTTTTAAAGAAATCAAGAAAGTCCATGGTAGCGGTCAAAGCTGGTCAAAGTTGGGAAATTAGGGCAAAAATTTCATTGTCACCAAATTAGATGAAAATTCATATACTTGTAAAGATTGTCAAAGGCAGTCTATAGCTCAAATTTCAGCAGGAAATGGATTTTGTAGCACATTGATATGCTATGTTCATTTTGTAAAAATGTAATTTTTCTAGTTTGACCCTACAAATTCTTGTATAGAAATTTATGTTGGCCATATGGTTTGGCATGTATAAAGATCATATGTGGCTACATATTTGTACAAATTTTCAAGGCTATCAGAGCTTCCTAGACACCTTAATGCCACCTTGCAAGCTTCCAAATGTAGTCAAACTTGTACAAGGGAGATTCAGATGGGAGTTTTTTCTGCATATTCCTGAAGGAGATCTTTGGAAACATAGTCCTACAAAGTTTCATCTTCATCAAAGCCTATTTGGAGGGTCAAAGAGTACAAAGTCCAGTTTTCAGGATCACCGCAGTTTTCTAGTTTAAGCAAATTGAAGGGTTGAAGGGCCACCACATGGCGAAAGCTGATTGAGCCATGTTGTATGATCAAGATGAGCTCATATTCAAGGGTGGAGATGCACTTATGCTTAAAGCAAGGAGGATCCACGAGTTTTTCCATAAAGGAAGATTTTTTTGACAATCAAAGATCAATAATGCAGCTTTTCTCCAAAAATAGTGGCTTATCTTATCCGAATTGATGTCAGCACTAATCCGACGGTCCAGATCATCCCCAGATCCAATGGTGGAGAATGACGGCGACTAAATTTCACTCCTTTACACTAGATTTGATAGAAAGATTAATTCCAAGCCATTGATTTGATTAATCAAATGGTTGTAATCGAAAGTAGTGATCCTAGAGTTGAGAGTTGATTTCTCTAGATCCAAGGGCCCAAATTCATTCAAAAAACTATATAAACCCCCCTCCAAACTCCTAGAGCATCATTGTTAGGCATCCATAGGGCTCTTGCTAGCTTACGGTTTCCTTGAGACGATCACCCTCGGTTGAGCGAGTGAGGATCCAAGGTGGGCTAGTATGAGTATAGTACCTAGTTTGAAATTTAAGTTAGAACTCCAATCTAGGATAGGCTCTTGAAACCAGCATCTCTATCTTGAATCACCCTCGGTGGAGCGTGTGAGTGAGTTAGAGCTCGTTTTAATGAGTCTTAGACTTCTTTAGTTAGACGTTACGAGCCTAGACATACATAGGGTCACTGAAGTAGAACTCACCTTCTTACATGTGACATTTGGTTGAACTGTCATGGTTTAAGGGTCGGAACCACCTTTGATCAGTAGACTGCCTAGCTTGACGTACCACGACGATCTTATACATGTATCTTAATTCAAATCCTTTTAATTCATGTCACTTGTAACTTGTCTCTTTCTCCTCTCTCAGTCTCTTAAGTATTTTTACATGTCTTCTATTTCTTCTATGTGTGAGAAGGCTCCGCAGTATTGCGTTGAACTAGTGAGGATGTTCTTTGAGCTTGTGAGTAAAATCTATCATCATAATTCACTTGCATGCATATAATCCATACATACCCATACATATTGATTAGTTTCTGAAAGTGTATAAGAAGCTCCAATATTGGACCATTCTTCCTTTCGAAACTAGTTTATGTGTAAGGATTCCATCTATTCACGTCATGCATACATATCATCCAAAGAAGACTATGCATATGGATTAGAATTAGGAAGTGTTTAAGAAGCTCCTTCAATGGACCATTCTTCCTTCCAAATTTGATTCGTGTGTATGGTTCTCTTTCATTCTTATCATTCATGTTCATAAATCTAACTTGCACTCCTACATTCCCATTCCCATAATCATTTCAACATCTCTCTCTTCTCCATACTCAACATTAATTTCACTTTCATGTCCTTAAACCATCCAACATTCATTAGCTTCATACACCCTGTGTGTGCCACGACCGGACCCGATCCACCCGGATTGCGATCACCTCCACATTTGAATCCGACGTGAAACACTTCGTGGCATTTGCTTCTGATCTTGTTGGGAGGTTGTGATCCATATCCTTTGTTTCATATTTTTCATCCTCATCATATCATCATCATCAATCTTGAGTGTTGCACTGGATTTCTCACAGTATCGTGCACATCTTCGTCATGAAGTAAAACACATTTGTGAGAGATCTAGAGCATCGTGCATCACTTGCTTATTCACATAAGATGGAGGAAGGATTCAAATCCCTTATTGTTGAGAAACAAGGCCAAAGAATAGTCTCTTCTATGTTGAGAGAGAAGGGAAAATTCAATGGCATCAATATCACAAGCTACTTAGATTTGTTTGAAGAGCAAGCTATGACTTTTGGTCTTCCTGAAGATCTTTTGATATCATTCTTTGAACGAATTGTTGATAGCTCTATCATAAACCGTGTCACTCAATATGATACTCTTCCTTGGAGTGATTTTAGAAAGGAGATGCTCAAAGAGTTCTATCTTGAAGATTATAGCCAACATAATCGGGATGGATTCTTACGATGGGTCAATTCCCCAAAGCCTAGTAGCTCTATTACTCACTTACAAAATGAGTATATTAGACGCTATGAACAACTTCCTAATGAGGATAAGATAACTTTGGAACTTGATCTTGTGATCAATTTTCTTAAGCTTCTTCATCCTGAAACTCGTAGGGAAGTTGAACGGCGATTAGAAGAGCCGGATAAGCGCTATGGTCTTACTGACAATTGGGAAAAAGTGTGTAAAGTAGTAGAGGCTGTAGCCCATAGACATCAAAGATAATCCATGCTTTATGAGCAAACTAGTCTTCCTCAAGCTAGCCTTCCACAAACTAAGGAGCAAGTTAGAGAACAATCCCATGCTATGCTTTTTGACTCTACTCCTATTTCTCAAATGATGGAGCCTACTCAAGGTTTTAAAGTAGAGCCAAATAAAAGTGTAGTTGAACAATCTCAAGTGGAAATTCTCACTAAGCAAATGGAAAGTCTTATTGCTACACAATCCAATTTGGCCAAGACAATAGATGCTTTACAATCTAATTACACCAAAACTTTCCAAAATCAAATGAGCCCAATGTCTTTTCAAGAGCCTAATCAACATGTTATAGCTACCAATCAAAATCCACAAGTAGCTCCTACTCAAGCATATCAAGTTCCTCCAATGCATAATCCTTCAATGCAAAATCCTCATCCTCATGTGCAAAATCCTCAAATGTATCAAAACATGTATCCTCAAGCTTCACAAATAGCTTTTCAAAATCCTCAAAATCAAAATTTTCAAAATCATCAACCGTATAATATGGAAGCTCCTCTTGCACCTCAAGTACCACATGTTGCTCCCCAAGCTCCTCAAATACATCAATTGCCTTTTCAAAATCCTAATTATCCTGTTCAAGCAATACCTTATCAACAAAATCCTCAATTTCAAAATTTCCCACCACAAGTTAATCAAAATCCTCAAAATCAAAATGCTTTTGTGCATGGCCCTCGTAGGTGTCCTTGGTGTGATTCATTAGAGCACTTTTTGAGAGATTGTGAACTATTGAAGGCTGCTAAGGAGTAACGACTAGTAATAGACATAGACAAGAAAATCTGTGACTATCGATCTAGGCTACCTTTGCAAGGAAATTATGGTAAGGGAGGAATGAAAAAACATTATGAAAATATAACCATAATGGACGTAGGAACTAGAGGAGTGAAACTAGAAGCTCTTGATGAACAACAAGTAGAATCAAGTAAACCCACAAAGGAAGGTGATTTTTCCATAGAGGCTTTAGTAAGAGCACGGGATGAGATTAGGAGAATAACGGCTTGGGAGTCACCGATAGAAGATCAATCTCTTATTTCTCACATATCCAATGTAGAAGAAAAACGAAAAAGAGATGAAGCTGAGCCTAGTGAAAGAGTGACTCAAAAACAAACCTCAGAGGGAATAGAAACAATCATAGAGCAAGGAGAAATATCACAATCCAAAGATAAAAAACAAGAATCAGAACCCAATGAACAAAAACAAGAGGAGAAACAAAAAGGGAAGAAGACAAAGCAAAGAAAAACAGAACCAAAGCCTTTAGATAAACATGAACAATCAAAACAAACTGAAGACCAAACACGAGAACATGAACAAAAACAAGACCCTGAGCAAAAACAAAAGAAACCAAAGAGAAAACCTAAAGCCATCTTGATTTCAGAAATTGAGAGAAAAATAGATCCTATGGAGATTTTAGATGACATTTTGCTTAAGAGTCAAGTGTCTATGTCTTTAGAACAAGTTTTCTTTATTGCAAAGCCTGTTTTTAAAGATAACTTTATCGGCCTAATTAAAAGGAAGAGGTTTCCGCTTAATCTAGATACTGAGATGCAAGATTCTCTAGATCAAGATCAAGCTATGAATGAAGCCTTAAACTTTGATGAATCTGATGAAGAGGACTTTGATGATGATGAAGTAAATGCTAATAAAAATTTCTTAGGACCTATTCAACCTGACCATGAAAATCATGAAAACAATCCTGAAAGTCACTTTAAAAGACATTTTGGTCTAGAGGTACATCAGAGATGCATGTTAAAATAGGAAATGATAAGAACACTATCACTGTAAATGCATTAGTAGATTCTGGCTCCGAAATCAATGTGATTTCAAGAGAAGTCTATGATAAGTTTCGATGGCCCATAGATAAAGATTGTGGATGGCGTATGAGAACTGCAGATAATGGTGTAGGTACCCTGTATGGAGCTTGTGCTAGTGTGCCCATATCCATAGGAGGAATCACAGAAGAGTTTCACTTTTTTATTCAAGATAATTGCTCCTATGAAGTTCTCTTAGGTCAACCCTTTATTTGTGAGAGTCGTATGGAAACTAAAGCCATGGATGATGGGTCTACCTATGCTAGATTTAAGTCTAAGGATGGAATGCAATCACTTCAAGTCATGACAGTAGGAGTGAATCATCCAAGGAATCGATTGTCAATTAGAAAGAAACCTATTATTACTCAGAGTCATGAGCATGCTTTAGTGATTATGCACCTCGATTCATGTTTGGAGCTACATATGATCAAAATTTTGGATAGAATCCATTGTTGAGTGGGAGAACAGTGGATATTGGTTTGACATCTCGCATCCAACCAACATGTACAATAGTTTGTCACTTTGTTTTCCACATTCTAGATTAGATTATCTTCATAAGAGTCAATTGTCCAAGTCTTTTATCCAAAAAAGCCAAAAAAACTATAAAAACAACAAAATCATGGAACATGATGAGAACATTGAGCATGTGATTGAGACATCTCATTGTTTCTCTACTCTTGAGGAGTTAGAGTTATGTCTTCAACAAAATTCTAATTCCCATATTATTCTTATTTCTTCCCTTGATGAGTATGCTTTAATCCAAGAGTATGCTCTCAATGTTGACAAGTGCTCAAAATTTAACCAAACACATGATGCCTTAGTTGAAACAAAGTACAAAACTGTAGACAAAAAAATCAAACCCATAGCTCAACCATTACCTCAAGGAAGTAATGAAAAAATTATTGATGTGAAAAATGATCCAACTCTTCGGGATAAGAAAAACATAGGACATACATTCACGGATGAGACAATCAAACAGGTGAAAATTGGTAGAGATGATGACTTTCTTTTGCCAGCAGAGAGAGATAAATTTGAGAGAGTCATACGTAGCCATGGAAAAGCCTTTACTATGTATCCTCATGAGATTGGTTGTGTAGATCCTAAGCTAGTTGCACCCATGATAATCTTTACTATTCCACATATTCCATGGAATCTTCGTCCTATACCTGTTCCAAAGGCTCACTTACCTGAGGTAATGAAACTACTTAAGGAGAAGATAAACATGAGAATTTTAGAGCCATCTTTTGCACCTTACTCAAACAGATGGTTCACTGTGCCTAAAAAGAATGGGAAACTACGTTTTATTCAAGATCTCCAACCTGTCAATAAAGTCACCATAAGGAATGTAGGAATAGGACCCATTGTAGATGAGTTTGATCATTTTCAAGACATTCTATCTATTTATATTCGGGATATGACCAATTCCAATTAGCAATTGATAGTCGTGACATAACCACAATGAAAACTCCTTTAGGCTTAGTGCGAATGTGTACATTACCTCAAGAAGTGACCAATTCTGTGGCTCATATGATGAGTGCTATGAATATGGTCTTACATGATTTTATCCCTCATATAACTATGCCATTCATTGATGATATTCCAATTAAAGGGAGTGAGGAACGTGTAAAGGACATTACTTTAGATTCATCTGGATGTCATAAATTTGTTCTTGACCATATCTCTGATTGTGAAAGAATATTTCAACGATTTGAAGAGGTAGGTCTCACATTTTCCATAGAGAAATCTGTTTTTGGTGCCAACGAGGTGCTTATTGTTGGACATTTATGTGGCCATTATGGTCGAAAGCCATACCCACAAAAAGTTGATGCCATTAGCAAGATTTCTGAAACATGTAACAACGTGAGTGAGGTACGTAGATTTCTTGGTGCTTGCATCTTTTATGTTATTTGGATCCCACACTTTGCTCATGTTGCTGATTGTCTTTATGACTTGTTGAGGAAGAAACAAAAATTTATTTGGACTGACAAACACACTCAAGCTATGCGTAAATTGAAGAAATTATTGCTTGAAGCTCCCATCCTTAAGCGTGTAGACTATTCTGCTAACAAACCTATTATATTGACTGTTGATACTAGTCCTATTGGTATAGGTTGGGTCATAAGTCAAGATGATAGTGAAGGGAATAGATATGCAATTAGGTTTGATGCCAAAATTCTACATGAAACACAGATCAAACGAAAATATCCACAGATCAAACGAGAACTATGGGGTATGGTAACAGCTTTGAAAACAGACAAAGAATATTTCATTGGTGCAAATGTCAAAGTTGAGACTGATTGTTTGCCTCTCATTGGAATGATAGCCAATTGTTCATCTCCTGATATAGCCATGCTTAGATGGATCTCATATATTAAGTTCATAAATCCTGAGTTAGTTCATATTTCAGGTAAGTCAAACTCAGTTGCTGATATGTTATCGAGAGCTAGATTTGATGATGATCTTGAAAGTGATCTAATAAAGAATGTGAATTTAGTTGACTATGTTCCACATATATATGAGTATGAGAAATTTCATGAGTCTGAGTACGAAGATGAATGGAGAGACATAGGAAAGTATCTGAGTACACTACAACCATTACCTAGCTGGACTACAAATAGATTCCGTAACATTAGGAAACGAGCTTATAACTTTTTCCTATGTAATGGTTATCTTTGGAGACATGCTAAGGGTAAGGTTAAGAATCCACAACGAGTCCTAGGAAAGAGAGGTCTTCAATTGCAAGTAATGAAGGAAATGCATGAGACATTATGGGCAGGTCATAAAGGATTTTTTGGAATATATGAAAAAATTAGAAGTACCTATTATTGGCCTAGGATGTATGTTGACATTAGTAGCTATGTTTCTACATGTTCTACTTGTCAACTTCATTCATCAGTCAAACATAGAGATCCGTTGCATCCTACTTATCCACCCTGTATTCATTACAAGTGGGTAGTAGATCTTGTAACTATGCCTAAAGGTATTGAAAAAATGTGTTACATTGTACTTGCAAGAGAAGACTTAACTAATCATGTAGAGGGACGATCTAAGACCACTTACAATGTTTGCAAATTCTTGCTTGAAGATGTCATAAGTCGCTTTGGGTACATAGAGAAAGTAGTTGCCGATCGTGGAGAGTTAAATGCGAGAGAAGCTAAAGAGTTCTTTGAGCGTCACGGTATTCGTTTGTCTCTCACTACTGCATATAATCCAGAGGCCAATGGTAAAATAGAGAGAGGGCATCCACCTATTGTGAAAGCCATATCTAAAGCATGTAACGGTGACATCAAACAATGGCCTAGATTCTTACCTTTTGCACTTTGGGCAGATAGAATGACATGCACACGTACTACTGGGTATATGCTTGCTGAACTTATGTATTGTCAAAAACCATTGTTTCTAATTCAATCTCATATTTCCGCATGGTCAAATTTACCTTGGTCTGAAAACATGTCTACTGATGACTTTTTGAGTTTGCGCATTAAACAGTTAGAACAAGGTAAAGTAAGACTTGATGATGCTATTGAAAAATTAAGAGAATCTAGAATGAAGAATAAGCATTATTTTGATAAAACTCATCGACTGCGTCCTAATCCAATTGAAGTAGGAGATTGGGTGCTCATTTATGATAGTACATTTGACTCTCAATATGATGCACGCAAAAAGCTCACTCAACGGTGGTTTGGGCCATACATAGTATCAAAAGTCAACAACAATGGTACGTATGCTCTTTGTGAATTAAATGGTGTTGCACTAAAAACTTTGATTGCAGGTAAAAGGATAAAGTTATTCAAGAAGCGTGATAATGACGAGTACATTTTGGATGAGGACATTGAAGAAGATGACAACAATGAGGCCGATTCATAAACAGGAGTATCCATGTTATAAAAAAAAAAAAGAAAAAAAAAATTAAAAACATATAAAAACATCATTAATTTTCAAGTTCATGTTGCTTTGTTTTTTTTCAAGTTCATTCTATTTTTTTTTTATTTTTTTTTTCCGTGCTTGTTTCATGCATGTTTTTTTTTCAGTCTTTGCATTGCATTGCATATCCACATCACTTGAGTCAAAAAAGGCAAATGATGATTTCTCTACTTGTGTAAAATTGTATCTTAAGTAGTAATTTATCTACTAAGAAATTGATTATAATCTATGATTGTGGAAAGATAGGGCATGTAAATTTGGAGGTTTATTTTGGTGACATGACTTTCATATATAAACATGCATATGTATCCAGTATCGAAAGCATAATTGTTGAAATCCTAGCTCCTGCTATTGCATGTTTCTACATCCTTAGTCCATCTCACAGCACTTGTATCGGAGTTTAAACGACTGTTCTCCGTCATAAAAAATGATTGTACCTTGTATCGGGGTTTAATTTTTCCCCGTCATAAAAAAAAAAGTTGCTACATGTTACCAAGAAGTTTACACGTTCTTCCACCCCAAAAAAGTGATCGTAACCATAAAGTTGACAAATCATCATCATCATCATCAGAAAAAAAAAAAAGAGCAAGCCAAAGGAGGATAAAGAGGCATAGTAGAATAAATCACGGGCTATATAGGCAGATTTATGCATTAGTGGAGTTTAGTTAGATTTTCTTGCATGTTATTAGAGAAAGAGCATATTCATATTTATGTAGGAAAGGAGTTGATCTAAAATAAGCTAAAGATGAAAGATGTCTCTTGAAAATCCTAAATCTTTGTTTATAATCATATTTAAGGTAGATTACTTTATGAAAAAGGTACAAAATTTTCTTCAAGATGAGAGGAATTGATGCTTAAAACGACTCAATACATCCACTTCCACTTCATATTGATGCTTGTTTTTTTTCTTTCTTGTTGCCAATGTTGCTTGTTCATTTGCATACATGTTGCCTATTTGTTCATGCATATTCATGTTGCCTGTTTCAATTCTTTCTTTCATGCAAATTTTGCTTCATGTCACGTTACCTACTTATTCATGCATATAATCAATTTTCCTTCCATGTTTCTTATGTTGCCTATAAAAGAATTTGATGCCTGGAACATTTTGTTTTTCACAGATGCTAGAGTGGTGCTTCCGGAGGAATCGCAGGTTTAGTGGGGGCAAATGTTGTCGAGATTTTCTCTCCTCTCTCACTTGTGAAGGCCTACAAAAAACATATTTGGTGAAGGTAGCCGGAATTCCCCGAGAAGTCCAGGATGCATCAAGGATGTCAAAGGAAGCTCACATACAAAGTTTTAAAGAAATCAAGAAAGTCCATGGTAGCGGTCAAAGCTGGTCAAAGTTGGGAAATTAGGGCAAAAATTTCATTGTCACCAAATTAGATGAAAATTCATATACTTGTAAAGATTGTCAAAGGCAGTCTATAGCTCAAATTTCAGCAGAAAATGGATTTTGTAGCACATTGATATGCTATGTTCATTTTGTAAAAATGTAATTTTTCTAGTTTGACCCTACAAATTCTTGTATAGAAATTTATGTTAGCCATATGGTTTGGCATGTATAAAGATCATATGTGGCTACATATTTGTACAAATTTTCAAGGCTATCAGAGCTTCCTAGACACCTTAATGCCACCTTGCAAGCTTCCAAATGTAGTCAAACTTGTACAAGGGAGATTCAGATGGGAGTTTTTTTTGCATATTCCTGAAGGAGATCTTTGGAAACATAGTCCTACAAAGTTTCATCTTCATCAAAGCCTATTTGGAGGGTCAAAGAGTACAAAGTCCAGTTTTCAGGATCACCGCAGTTTTCTAGTTTAAGCAAATTGAAGGGTTGAAGGGCCACCACATGGCGAAAGCTGATTGAGCCATGTTGTACGATCAAGATGAGCTCATATTCAAGGGTGGAGATGCACTTATGCTTAAAGCAAGGAGGATCCACAAGTTTTTCCATAAAGGAAGATTTTTTTTACAATCAAAGATCAATAATGCAGCTTTTCTCCAAAAATAGTGGCTTATTTTATCCGAATTGATGTCAGCACTGATCCGACCGTCCAAATCATCCCTAGATCCAATGGTGGAGAATGAGGGCGCCTAAATTTCACTCCTTTACACTAGATTTGATAGAAAGATCAATTCCAAGCCATTGATTTGATTAATCAAATGGTTGTAATCGAAAGTAGTGATCCTAGAGTTGAGAGTTGATTTCTCTAGATCCAAGGGCCCAAATTCATTCAAAAAACTATATAAACCCCCCTCCAAACTCCTAGAGCATCATTGTTAGGCATCCATAGGGCTCTTGCTAGCTTACGGTTTCCTTGAGACGATCACCCTCGGTTGAGCGAGTGAGGATCCAAGGTGGGCTAGTATGAGTATAGTACCTAGTTTGAAATTTAAGTTAGAACTCCAATCTAGGATAGGCTCTTGAAACCAGCATCTCTATCTTGACTCACCCTCGGTGGAGCGTGCGAGTGAGTTAGAGCTGGTTTTAATGAGTCTTAGACTTCTTTAGTTAGACGTTACGAGCCTAGACATACATAGGGTCACTGAAGTGGAACTCACCTTCTTACGTGTGACATTCGGTTGAACTGTCATGGTTTGAGGGTCGGAACCACCTTTGATCAGTAGACTGCCTAGCTTGACGTACCACGACGATCTTATACATGTATCTTAATTCAAATCCTTTTAATTCATATCACTTGTCACTTGTCTCTTGTCTCCTCTCTCAGTCTCTTAAGTATTTTTACATGTCTTCTATTTCTTCTATGTGTGAGAAGGCTCCGCAGTATTGCATTGAACTAGTGAGGATGTTTCTTTGAGCTTGTGAGTAAAATCTATCATCATAATTCACTTGCATGCATATAATCCATACATACCCATACATATTGATTAGTTTCTGAAAGTGTATAAGAAGCTCCAATATTGGACCATTCTTCCTTTCGAAACTAGTTTATGTGTAAGGATTCCATCTATTCACGTCATGCATACATATCATCCAAAGAAGACTATGCATATGGATTAGAATTAGGAAGTGTTTAAGAAGCTCCTTCAATGGACCATTCTTCCTTCCAAATTTGATTCGTGTGTATGGTTCTCTTTCATTCTTATCATTCATGTTCATAAATCTAACTTGCACTCCTACATTCCCATTCCCATAATCATTTCAACATCTCTCTCTTCTCCATACTCAACATTAATTTCACTTTCATGTCCTTAAACCATCCAACATTCATTAGCTTCATACACCCTGTGTGTGCCACGACCGGACCCGATCCACCCGGATTGCGATCACCTCCACAACGTTGTAAGCTAAGCACCTGTAAATTATTTTTGTCAGAGCAGAGGTATCCCTAGACCATCTGTTGCCCAATGATGTTGATCTGGATTTACTCCATTCTTCATAGCAAACTTTACAATTTGATCTTCATATTCATCATGCATCTTCCTTATGAACTTCATAGTTGATTTCCTGTTTGTCAGAAGCATTTGTACAAATTCATCTGAATAATCTTCAACATTTTTGTCTTCTTGCTCACAAAAATCCTAAAATCTATTATCTTCTCCTACTTCCTGTTCTCCTGCTTGGGTGATCACTACTTGTTCCTCAACTTTTCCTTGTTGAAATTCTAGATTTTTCTTTAACTCTTTAACCACCATTATGAAAAGAAATTGAATAAAAGAACAATTAACAAAGATGGATTTAGGTTTGAAGGACTTCTCTCTCTCTCTCTCTCTCTCTCTCTCTCTCTATATATATATATATATATATATATATATATATATATATATATATATATATATATATATATATATATATATATATATATATATATATATATATTAATAATCTTCTCCTTTTCTCTCTTTTTTTTTAATATATATATATTTTTTCATGATTTTCCATATTCATTTTCCTGGAACTTTTGCCTTCAGAGAAAATTTCTTTAACAGAAACTCCCTTCCTCTCCTATTATTTTTCTTAGAAAAAGATTGAGGCAAAGTACATGGAAATAATTCCAAGTATGTTGTGAATCCACAATATTTTGATATTACTTTATTACTATATTCTTTGGAGGTGCAAGGTTGAGCAATATGCACTTTCCTTCTCCTATGGTTCTTCATGCCTTTGTAATGTTACAATGTCTTTGTCCTTTGAACTGTCAATTGAAGCAAATTTGATTTAAGAAAATCTGATTTTTTCACCTAGCAATACTTTATATTTGATGGTTGTGTCTTTGGAGTCAAAAAAACTTCTTTTGATGAGCAATGCTTAACTGTCTTAGGTATCCACATCCATTTTGTCCTTATGTTAAGATTTTTCTGAACATTTGTTGGTATCCACCTTCCAACTGTCTTTCCACTAGATTTTGTTTCTTCAACTTCTTTTTGTTCTTTGGTTTGTATCCTGGACAAATGATCTGCTCTTAAATGAGTCTTCCCTTATCTTACTACTACCTCAATCTCAAATTCCATTAATAGTAGGAACCATCTGACTATCCTACCAGTGTGACATGGTTTGTTCACCAAGTAAAGCAAGGCTTGGTGATCCACAAAGAATTTAAACTTGTTGGACAAAAGATAATGTCTATACTTCTTTACAGCAAATATCATTCCCAGTCCTTCCCTTTCAATGGTTGTATAATTTCTTTCAGCTAAATTCAATTGCCTACTAGCATAAGCAATTGGAAAATCTAATTTGCTTCCTTCTATTGGTTGTGCCAAAACACATCTCAAGGCAAAATTTGAAGCATCAACATGAACATGAAAAATTTGATTCCACTATGGGGTTTTTAAAATAGGTGCTATCACCAAACAAGTTTTTAAAGTCTCGAAGGCTTGATCACATTCTGTGGTCCACTCAAATTTTATAATTAATGCATATAGAGGTTTTGCAATATCTGCAAATTTGTGCATAAATTTCCTATAATATCCACAGTGTCCCATAAAAGTTTGAAGTTCTTTTACAATAGTCGGTTTTGGCAGGCCCACTATGGCCTTAATCTTCCTCTCATCAGTTGAAATTCCATTTGTAGAAACTATGTGACCTAACATTCTCCCTTGCCTCACAAAGAACACACATTTCTCAAGATTTAGATATACTCTGTAAGTTCTACATTTCTTGAATATATTACTCAGATCTTTCAAATGATCTTGTCTTTTCAATGAAAAAGTACAAAGATCATCAACATAAATTTCCATCATGTTTCTAAGAAATTCTTTGAATACGTGACACATCAACCTTTGAAAGGTTGTTGGAGCATTGGTTAAACCAAAAGGCATAACTCTAAGTGCATATATTCCCCATTCAGTGGAAAAGGCAGTCTTATGTTGGTCTTCCAAAGCTATAGGTACCTGATTGTATCCTGAAAAACCATCCAAAAAACTATAGACCTCCTTTCCTGCAACCCTTTCTAAGAGATGGTCAGTTATTGGTAATGGATAACTATCTCTTATAGTTGCTGCATAAATTTTTTTAAATTAATACACATCCTGAGTTTTCCATTTTTCTTAGGTACCACAACTATAGGAGATATCCACTCACTGTACTCAATTTCATAGATAAATTTGGTAGCCAGCAATTTATCAATCTCCTCCTTGATTTTAGCAAAGTATTTGTCATTAAATGTATATTGTCTTTGTTTGCTAGGTTTTGCATCAGGAGTAATAGGGATTTTATGTTCACAACTTTTAGGATCAATTCCTTCAAATCTTTATAACTGTAGGCAAACACATCCCTATAAGTTTTGGCCATATTTATCAAGGTTTCCTCTTATTGATTTGACATGTCATCAACTATGACAATGTGCCTATCTTCCCCCTCCTCCTGAGTAATCACCACCTTCTTAGTATGTTCCTCATTGTCATATGATTCCCCCTTTTTCTTATCCCTTTTTGGTTTCATTTTTAAAAGTAATCTGTCTTCGACTTCATAAGTCTTGAAATTTGAAGGTACATCAAACTATTGCTCCTCTTCCTTAATCTTTTTATTCACTTCAGGTTTTTTCTCTTCTTCCAGATCTTTGTGTACACATTTTCTATGTCCTTGAGATTTTGTCTTTTATAGCATCTCGAGCCTCCACTTCTTCTAAAAATTGTGTTTTGCCAGTATTTAAGAGTACCTTTTCCTTCAAATTCTTCTCTGATTTTAACACTTATCATTTTTACTCCTATATGAAAGATATCATACCCTTCTTCATTTTGAAATTTGACTCCCACATGTTCATCATTGGCCAAATCCATTGTAGAAAAAATCTGATTCCATCCATAAGGCTCAAATTCTTCATCATTAAACTTCTGTGGAATGTAATTTTCATCTTGTAACTTCCTTTCTTCTCGACAATCCTCTTTCCTTAGTAACTTTCTTTTATGTACTTAATTGCTTATCACATTACACTTCCAAATTGATAATTCTTTTTCATTCTAATCCTCACTTCCAGATTCTTCTGATTCTTGATTTTGATGAACTTTAAACCATTCCTGGGGAGACATATCACAATACTGCCCATTTCTTACATTTACTTTAGTTACTCTTCCTTGGCTTTGGAGATATAGGCAATCTCTACCCCAATCTTGCACAATTTGCATTTGTCTCATAAATGGCATGCCTAGAATGATTTCATAGGAGGTCGGTTGTGGAAATTCAACTATGGCAAAAGTATGCTTTATCTCTATTCCACATATTTTCACAATCACTTTCTCCCAAATTCCTAGAGGTGTCTCTATGTGTCCATCTGTGAGTTGTAATCTCATTTTGGTAGGTATCAGCTCATTCCCTCCCCATTTGTCCCAAGTTTGTTTAGTCATTATTGCTACTCCAGATCCACTATCTAATATTGCCTTGGCATGATTATTACCAAATTGTATTCTTAAAGTTGAGTTCCCTTCTTCTCCCTCGCAGTATCCTCCTATCTTATCAGTAGGTATGTACAACAATTCTTCCGTTTCCTGTGGTTTTGAATCTAGGCAATGTGACTTTGTTTCCCAATTCTTCATATTATGTTGTAAATGAGGATTTTGTTTTAATAACTCTTCCATTGTGGTTTGATATAGAATTGTACAGTGTTTGTCTAAATTGATTTGGGAGGTCATTTGTGAGTTTTCTTCCTCAACTAAATGTTCCCTGATTTTTGTTGCATCTGGCTCTTCAATCGTTTTTTAATGATTGTCTATCTCTTCAAACTTGTTTTGTGCTTCCTGTATGATTTGTTTACACCTATTCATTCTCTCATTCTCTATATCTGGCATCGGATAAACTAACACATGCTCTATAGGATTTGGTCCATCTTGAATTCTACCTTTATAGGCTTCTATTAGAGTCTCCAAACATTTTGAATTTTTTTCCCCATCTTGTGTCTATGTATTTTGTTGTTGACTATTGTTTGAGTCACCTACAGTTTCCTCTTCTTGGGTTAGGTTTTTACCCGCTCTCATCTTTTTTTCCCATCTCCCTTTTTGTCTGTATTTCTTTTCTTTTGTAAATAAATTTCTCTTGTTGTTCTGTGTGTGTCTCCGTTATGATGTTTTGTTGCTTAGCTTGAGCTCTTGTTATGGCATTTAAAACTACTTGTCCATTATCACTCAATGATTCTTGCTCCATTATGTTAACTACTTTTAATGGTATGTTATTAGATGTGTTTTTTTGCTTTTGAGGGTTTCTTGGACAATCTCTTATCAAATGCTCCCTGCCACAATCCTTACAATAAGATCCTTCTATTCTTAGTGTTGGAGGTTGTCGACAATCTCTAATGAAGTGTTCCCCCCCACATCTATAACAGGTTATCTTCTGGCCTCCTTTGAATTGGGATTTCTGATTGGACATGTAATTATTAGTTATGTACATGAATGTGGTTGTGTCCATTTCTATTCTCCCATTTCCCAAATCTAAGGCTTGCAGTTGTGGTTCTCTCTGTTCATATCCCTCCCAATCTTCCTGATATCCATCACATAAATCGTAATCCCCCCCATAAGATGATCTGGTTCTTGGACTTTCCTCCTCTATAGGTGTGTATTTTACTGGTACTACATTTGTAGGTAATGGTGGTTGTTGCCCCAATACAGGTCTTGGTTGTTCAGAAAATCCAGATTCTCTTTGTGTATTGTGTTGGTTCATATATTCCCTTTCTTTAACAGGTTTTTTATTGTAAAAACATTCCTCTCTAGTATGGTTTGTCCACTTTTTCTCTAAGGTACAATATTTGAGTGTTTTCCTATCTTGCAAATGTTGAGGTTTGTGATATGGACATTGTTGGACTAGATGGCTCTCTCCGCAATAATAGCACTTCTTATTGGTTGATATTCTAGTGTTAATCAAATTTGTTTTAGTGCTAACTTCTAGGGCTTTAGCAATGGCTTGTGCTATCTCTTCCGTTGGTGGGATTTTGCCTTCGGTTGTTCTTGGTTGATCAAATGCCAATAAATATTGTCCTCTATTATCCTCTAAATCTATTGCCTCTTTCACACAGGCCCCTAGATCAGAACATCTCCTATAATACACCAAAGTTCTTAATTGTGCACTCCTCAATCCTTTTATGAACAAAGACACTTGTCTTGCCATTGAAGGTACCTCCTCTTTTGGACATCTATCAATGTATTGCTTGAATCTCCTGGCAGCTTCTCTCACATTTTTATCTTTTTGTTGTTTGAAGCTATGTATCAGTGTAGTTGTACTATGTTTAATTCCAATTTTGGAGAATTCTCCTATAAAGGCTTCAAGGAATGATTCCATCTCTGGGTACATTTCTTTTCTCAATGGAATGAACCAAGATAATGCAGGTCCAGTTAGGGTTAGAACAAATGCTTCACATTGCACTTTATAATCCTCTACTTCTTTTGCCCTAATCAATTGTTTGAATTCTGCAGCATGAGCATGAGGATCTGGATATCCTTCATATTGATTTTTCATGCATTTAGCTACTTGGTAAGGCCTAAGAATTCTTCCATGGTTTTTCCACTATTGTCTCCTTCTAATGGGAAAATCAGATATTCCCTCTGCTTCCCTTTCAAAAGGATTTGGAGAAGTGTGTAATCTCCTCCCTTTTTGTGATTCAGTAGGAGTATGATTATCATTTTATCTAGGTAAGTATGTTTGACCCAGGTCTTGATCCCAAGGTCTCTTGTCTGCACATTGACCTAAGTCATTAGAATTCTCAAGATCTTGTGCAAATATGTATACACATCCTTGTCTATCCTCATATCTACCATCCCTAAATTGTGCTACTGGCATTAAATTTAAAGAAATTTCTAAGTTTCTCAACCTAATGAGAAACTTATGCATGAAATCTTGATACACATAGGCTCCAAACCTATTTGTATACATGTATTTGAGGATATTTCTAAAATCACTAGTATCTTGAGTTTTATTTGTCTCATTTAAATTTTCCATGTTAATTGTCCGTCCCAATTCCCTTTCTTGTAGTTCACTTGATTGTATCTCCTTCCCTATTAACTCTTGTGTATAAGGTCTAGGAAGCTTATTACCAGATCTCAGAATCATCCACTCATTTGTATTTGTTTTCTTCAAAAATTTAAATTTGTATTTGGTTTGAGAAAAATATGAAGATTTTAGTTTAATAAACTAAAAATCGTATTTTCCACGATCTTGAGTGAAAATCGTGTTTTTCATGATTTTGTGTGAGAATCGTGTTTTCCACGATTCTGAGTGAGAATCGTGTTTTTCACGATTCTGAGTGAGGATTCATGTTTTTCACAATTCTGAGTGAGAATCCTATTTTTCATGATTCTGAGTGAGGATTGTGTTTTTTCACGATTCTGAGTGAGGATCGTGTTTTGCACGATTCTGAGTGAGGATCGTGTTTTTCACGATTCTGAGTGAGGATCGTGTTTTTTATGATTCTGAGTGAGGATCGTGTTTTTTCATGATTTTGATATAGAATTGTGTTTTTTATCGATTTTGAGTCAAAATTGTGTTTTTCCACGATTCTATGAATCCCAGACAATTGTGATTGCTCACAATCATATAAAACATGATTTTTGATGAAAATCGTGTTCTGGAGATCATGATTTTGAATTCTTGCACAGAATCGCAATTTTGTGCAAGATCATACAATATTTTTGGATTTTGATTTTTTTATTTTCTACTCACACCATTAGAATCGCCTAACCAAAAAATTAACATCAATAAAGAACTCAAAACAAAATAACAACATATAATGCAAAAAGTCCAAAAAATGTAAAAATCATGATTCTATATTTTTAGTGGTTTTTATGATTTTCTTCTTCTAACAAAATATTTTCAACTTGAACTAATGTAGAAAATCAATGTAGAGATAGTTACCTTGCTGCTTGATTCAAAATTCCCAAAAAATCTGAGTTCTGAAGGGAATCGGATTCTGCTGCTGCTCTCCTCACTCACTCTCTCACTCAATGACTTGTTTGAAATGAATTTGTGCTTTTATAGGCTTCAGACAATCGTGATTGTGAGTAACTTTTAACAAATTTGAGTTCCCAATTTAATAAGTCCTCTTTCTATGCAAATTTATGATTTTATTTATAAGATTTTGTCCTTTCAAACCAAATTTCATGCTTCCTCTTACTGATGAAAATTGCGATTTTGTGTCCAATCCCCAAATCTGATAATTTGGTGCTCAATTCTTACAGAAATTTTGATTTCCTTCAATTGTGCAGCTTATGAAACCCAAAATGACTTACCTTGATGCCCAACAATGCAATTGAATCAAATTCATTATCTTACTGAAAATTGCAATTCTAAGATGAGAATCGTGTTTTTTCTGAAATTTCCTACTTTTGCAATTTTTGACTTTTCTTCCCACTTGATCTTCTCCAATGTTCTTCAAGAACTCCAAATCAATTGTCACCTGCAATTATTCACCACTCAACTATTCAAAAGGGATTAGAACTGAAAAAAGAAACAATAATTTTTTTTTAATTTTTACCTTATATAGTTTGATTTTCTGAATTTTTCTTCAAATTATTCTCTTCCACTATTCAACACACACCTCATACAAAACTTCATTAAGAAAAAGAAATTTGTTTGTAGTTTTACTAAATTTTATGGATTTTTTTAGTAATTTTGTCCCTAAATCAAGGAAAACACTTCACTTAGGGTTCTCTTTTTTCAAGATCCATTGATCTTTTGACTTTTGATTGGTTGTACTCACTATGCAATTTCACAATAAAAATAGAGCTTTTCAAGAAGAAATGTGTTAACAAGTACAATTGTCAATTTATGCAAACATAAACTCAACACCTTTTCTTCAAGTGATCAAACAATCTTTCCACAAGACAATCAATTCACTTAAGACAAGCAAATGGAAAAATCAATTTGCACATGGCTACTTTACATGAATTTCCTCATTGCAACTATGTCATCTTTTCCAAGATCAACAAAATTTGCTTAGTACTTTGTCAAAAAGAAATCTACATATGCAAAGATAATCACATTTCACTTTTCCTTTCAGCAAATTAAACCATTTCTTGCTACAACACCTGCACTTTACTCTTAAAAAGTATGAGCAACTATCAATTTGCATAAATTTACATACTTCTTTGTCTCAAAAGGTTAATTCATGCTTTGTTCTCCCAAAAGACAAGCCTAAAAAAAAAACCTACCTTCTCAAATTTTCTTACTTGATTATAGAGTAATACCTTTTCAATGTGTTTAAATACCATCAACAATGGAAGATCCAGCAAGGTCCAAAACTTCAATTAAGCTTTTGCTTTGTTCTCCGGTAACGGTGCCAAAAAAGTTTTGTTGTTAAACTTTGGAGTTGTCCTCTCCAATCATTATAGCACAAAAGATTAACTACACATCTTTAAATTGTCAATCTGGGAAGTATGCAAAGACCAGATTCCCCTTCTCATTGATGGAATCCAAGAGTAAGAATTGACATAGTTGTTTTCTGAGAAGTTAGTGAAGAAGAAAGGAAAGAAACTAGGGTTTTGATTATCTTGAGTTCTACAACAGTATTTTCAACAATCTTTGTGCCTAAAGTGTGCCATATTTCCTATAGATTACAAATATGAAGTCAAATTTCCACAAGACTACCTATATCACACAGATGAGACAATCACGATTCTATAAAAACTGAGAATTTCCAATTCTAGCATTGATCTCTTACAATGTCTTGCTCAATGTACTAATAATCATCTATCTTCATACACTTCACTCAAAAATACACAAGAAAAGTTCACAAATTCCATGGATTGCACAATGAAAAGACTCAACAAATCAAGAAGATGATCATGAAAAGTAGAGACACAATTTTCTACAAGGAAGCTCTTCTCATTACTTGGATAACATCAGCATAATACAACCAACCTCTTCAAAATAGAAGAAAATATCTTTTATACTTTTTCAAGTGTCCCTTTTCACACTTGAAATTTGGTCCTTTTACCTTCTAATCTAAAAATATGCTATCAAAAAGCTTCCAAAAATTCTAAGAAAAATACATATGCTTCTACTATACATGAGGAACAGTCTTCCCAATTTTTACATCATTTGGATAAATATAACTACAAAAAATGTCAAATTACAAATAATTTCCTTCAAAAAGTGCTTCCTCCAACAATATGTATATGTATATGTATATGTATATGTATATGTATATGTATATGTATTTGTATATGTATATGTATATGTATATGTATATGTATATGTATGTGTATATGTATGTGTATATGTATATGTATATGTATATGTATATGTATATGTATATGTATATGTATATGTATATGTATGTGTATATGTATGTGTATATGTATGTGTATATGTATGTGTATATGTATATGTATATGTATATGTATGTGTATATGTATGTGTATATGTATGTGTATATGTATGTGTATATGTATGTGTATATGTATATGTATATGTATGTGTATATGTATATGTATATGTATGTGTATATGTATATGTATATGTATATGTATATGTATATGTATATGTATATGTATATGTATGTGTATATGTATATGTATATGAATATGTATATGTATATGTATATGAATATGTATGTGTATATGTATATCTATATGTATATGTATATGTATATGTATATGTATATGTATATTGTATATGTATATGTATATGTATATGTATATGTATATGTATATGTATATGTATATGTATATGTATATGTATATGTATATGTATATGTATATGTATATGTATATGTATATGTATATGTATATGTATATGTATATGTATATGTATATGTATATGTATATGTATATGTATATGTATATGTATATGTATATGTATATGTATATGTATTTTCTAGATAATGCTCTTCTGAGTCAAAGAAACTATCCATCACCGTGGACTCTAGATCATCGTGGTTCTCTTCTTCTTCTATGACCTCATTCTGATCTCACTCTTCCAGCACGGGTTCACAAATGAATAGAGAGATATCATAACCTTCCTCATCACAATGGGGCGTCCACCCTTGTTCATTGACAGTTATGTCCATGGTGGCTAAGATTTGTACCCAACCATGAGGTTCAAATGTTGGGAATTTAGTAGGCCCATAACTAATGCCACAGGTCCAAGGTTCCATAGGTCCAGCATATACAACATAGAATCTAGCAATCTACCAATATTGAAAAAACATGAACATACCACACTTAATCATACAAATGTGGAGACAAAGATAGAGAGAGATTAGACAACATGTGTAAAGTGTTACGTAAGCCACTGCTTACTCACATTATCATATATGCCAATGTTCAATGTACAATGTGGGAGCAAAACTCTCAACCACTCTATGTGAACAAAAGTAGATGGATGAGTGAATGTACAAATGTAACAAACATATTCAGATGTATGGACAGAAATCTGAATATATATGAGATGTGTGACCTAATAGGCTGTAGAAGATTGAATATGAGTGACATAAAGAGGAAGGATGAGTCTTAAACTGATAATCAACAAACCCTCATCTGAACTTAGGCTATGGAAGACCCTAAATCAGACACGCATGTGAAAAGTTCACATACTTACAAAAGTAGCAAAGAATGCTAACAAGTTTACTCCCAAAAAACCTCAAACTCATATGACCATACCTTCTCGAACACCTCATCCAAATATGCATAAAGCATATATGTACTGATTCTCTTGTACCTATGCCAACTAGGACTCCTCTTGATATGGATGCCACTGCCTCCATAAACTTCAAGTAGTACCTGTGTGCATAAAGAGAATATGTACCTGAATCCTTAACATAAGATGTAAATCTTATGTTAACCACCATCCAATGTCTTTGAAGTAACCCAAAATCTTCATGTAGAAGACAATCTTCAAATACATCATGTGAATGGCCGATCCACATGATTGCTAATGGGCAGGCCCTCTCCATAAGCAAGAGTGTGAGCACACTCTTCTTCTCCAAGAACAACTCCATATCCGCTCCTCAACATGCTCCAAAATAGCAACATGGCTGCCCCATGTGCTAAGAAGCACCACCTCTATTGAGGGACCAAGCTTCCAAAGCTTGTGTTGAAATAGGTAAAGGATAATTTAACAATGAGACAAGTATTGATAGAATAAAGCACTTGAAAAGCTCTCCATAAAACAAAACTCTACAATCGCTATGAAAAGCTTTAATCGAAAATCACGTTGCCATTTATTGTCCGTGTTCGTGTGTTTTTAATAAAGCAAAATCTCAAATAGCAAACGCTGCTACCGTCCATGGGATTTGAACCCACGCCCCATGGTTGGAAGGCTTTTGTTGTATCCAAGGCACTGGTCATCATTAGTTGTAGATGGAGTAGTAAGAAATGGTACATATGTGTAATCTGATCAAAATTTTGACCATGGGATAATGTACAATATGATATTGTATTCCAACAATCCCCCCTGCAATGTCATATTGGTACAAACTGAACTGCATCTTGCAAACTATCACAAGCTTCAAGCTTGTACTCGTGAACTGACCTTCAAACCTTTTCTTCAAAAGTCCTCTTCAAAATTGAATTTGACTTTCCTTGAATCTTGAACTTGCTAAATAAGAACATAATACTTGAGAAAATATGCAAACTACATATCCAATAGTGTACACATCAAGCAATCACTGCTTGACAACAAATGTAGCAAGTACTGACTCTAAACCTACTATCTCCTGTCTTCACAAACCTGAAAACATACACTAGGATCCACATATTTGCATTTACCTTAAGAAAGGTTTCTCAACGTATTTCTGCTGTGTTATGTAAATATACTAAACAAAATTAAGAACTGAATCTTGGAACCTATGACTGAAAACTCACAACTTAGTGTATTATGAACACTAGCTGGTTCACCTCTGACTGTACTCAACTGAACTCAACTCAACTCAACTCATGCGTCTTATCAAAAAATCTAGGATGTCATAATGTCTTCATCCTTGTTCAATCTGTAAATCCTTCATACCTCTTTCCTTCAGAATCTGATGTGTGCACTTCTCATACCTCTCTAAAATATCAAGCTTCTCTTCAATAGAACTCTAGAACTTTCTCCTGGACAGGAACACCCTAACAGGAACTTTCTCTAGACATTCTCCTTCTTCCTTCTTTTTTCAAAGCTGGAACATAAAGAGAAACTGATAAAGGAAATATAGGAATACCTCATATAGGAATATCTGTAGTTATGACTCTGCATTCTTTCACATATGGCTGAAAGTAAGTCTTCATGTTTCATCACCCCCTTGGATGACTTAACACTAGTATCCAATATTCTTCAAAGTATATCAGACTTTATGAAATCTTGGTCGTCCTTCTTCTTTCAATAAATATGATCTTCAGTGATTTAGCATTGCTTCCTTAACATCAATACATGTGTTCTTGAGACAAATCATCTGAACCCTTTTATTAGCACTACAGATGCTAATGGCTTTCACTATTTTACTCCTTAGCTTCCCAAAATCTAGAATAAGGTTAGCTGATCTATCATAAAAACCTTGCTGAAAGCAATTTAGGATTCATAACCTTTCTGCAACATAACAAGTATCTTCTTCTATCTCTCTGCAACACAAATCTGATAGAACGTGAATCTTTGACTTACTTCTTCCAATGCTAAAGAACCTTATAAACAAAGGACAGAAAACTGACTCATAAATAATCAAGATCTTCAAGATCTCTCTAGATCTATCAAGATCATACAAGATCATCCAAGATCAATGATCTCTCCAACCAAATACCTGTGTAGAATCTGCTCTCATCAAACCTTCACGACTGAATGTTTGATTTGTTACATGAATGTCTCTAAGTGTCCATGCTTCTCACAAATTTGTAAAACTTTTCTTCAAACAAATCCTTCCCAAGAATCTACAACTCCTACTTGAAACATAATTGGACAAACTTCTCACCTTGAGAACTCCAAAAGCTGCAAGTTGATACTTCATCTTTTCATATTCTTCCTGGGTGAAATGTGATAGTACCTGCTTGACTTTCTTTTGGCTAACTCCACTTCTCAATCAAGTGATAGGATCTGATGGAACACATTTTTTAATACAAGCATGTATCCAAAAGTCTAGACAATCATAGAAAGTAGATTCTCCAACTGACTGGTATATCAAAAAAAGCTGAATTTTATGAAGTTTTTTGAAAATACTGAATATGAGGTAACCTTTCCAAAACTCAAAAAACCTCAACCCAACTTTGCAACATCTACTACAAATACTCTTTTACCTTAAGAGTTAGATAAAGAAGAAATATACTTCTCTGCAACTTGTCATATACCAAGTAGCTCTGTATTGACACTTCAAGATTCTTTGAGGGAAAATATAAGGTGCCTGCTTAAAAGCTTCAACTAAAACATAACTCATACACATATGAGTCAAAACATATATCTGTTGCTTTTCTTTCTCTCAATGCAAATCTTTGTCAAATCTACTAAATCATGAACAAGTGTAATGCAAAACAAGAAATTGCTTCTTCTTTAAACTATCTTCACACAAGATGTTCTCATAGACTTGTATTTGGATGTAGAGGATAAAATAGGAAAAGTATATGGAAAATATGAGAGAAAAGGAAGTCTTACTTTCCCTTTGGAAATGTTGGACTTTCTTCTTGTGCATCTTTCTTCCACCTGATGATGTCAACATCTTCAAACTTCTCTTCCATACCTTCTGTTCTCTTCATCTTGAAGTAGTAAACACTCTTGACTTCTTCAAATGAACTTTTTCTCTTCCTCTAGTGCTAAGACTAAGAGACAAAACAAACATGGTATACAAATGGAAGTGAATATAGAATCATGTTTTATCATCTCCTCATATCTCCTGAATCAAAATTCTGTTTCAAATGACTGATATGACTGAATTCACCAACCTTTTGGCTGAATACTGAAATACCTTTCTAGAGTTACCTCTCTAGATATAAAATGTGAACAAAAATTTCCAACCAACTTAGAACACAAAATTGGTTGAAAACAAAACTGATGCTCTCCACATTTGTCTTCTTAGATGAGTTTTCTTGCCATGAAAGAGATCTCTCAAAACTCTCTAGAAAAACCTCTAGATACCTGTTTTGATCTAGCCTTTAACTTTGAAATAATGAAAGTGTATAAAAGCACTCCTTGAATCCTTCAAATCTCTTCATAACTGCTCTTCTAAGATATGACCTATAAATGATAATCTGATAGTAGAAACTACTACTTAAGATTTGATGTTGATATGATTCCTTCATCTTCTCCAAACCATTGTTCTTCCTTGAATTTGAAGTAGCCTTCTCTTCATCAAGTCTCGGTCTTCAAACAATACTTCTGTAAAGTATTTGCATACTCTTCCAAAAATATTCGCCTGCTGATAGATCATCAACTTCATACTCCACACTGATGAATAAACATGTAACTGAAATGTCTAATTCTCAAATCTCTACTTATCTAGATTAAGTGTGTATGTCAAATGTCAAATATTAGAAGATGCTCTTAAATTATATGTTGTAAACCTGGAAGTCTCGGATCCTGGGAATCTGAGAGCCTGAATGAACTCTGATATCAAAACCCTATAGCTCTGATACCAAATGTTGGAAATTTAGTAGGTCCATAACTAATGCCACAGGTCCAAGGCTCCATAGGTCCAGCATATACAACTAGCAATCTTCCAATATTGAAAAAACATAAACATACCACACTTAATCATACAAATGATGAGACAATGATAGAGAGAGAGATTAGACAACATGTGTAAAGTGTTACGTAAGCCACTGCTTACTCACACTATCATATATACCAATGTTCAATGTACAATGTGGGAGAAAAACTCTCAACCACTCTATGTGAACAAAAAAAAGATGGATGAGTGAATGTACAAATATAACAAACATATTTAGATGTATGGACAGAAATCTGAATATATGTGAGATGTGTGACCTAATAGGTTGTAGAAGATTGAATATGAGTGACAAAAAGAGGAAGGATCAGTCTAAAATTGATAATCAGCAAACCCTCATCTGAACTTAGGCTATGGAAGACCCTAAGTCACACACGTGTGTGAAAAGATCACATACTTACAAAAGTAGCAAAGAATGCTAACAAGTTTACTACTAGAAATCCTCAAACTCATATGACCATACCTTCTCGAACACCTCATCCAAACATGCATAAAGCATATATGTACTGATTCTCTTCTACCTATGCCAAATAGGACTCCTCCTGATATAGATGTCACTGCCTCCATAAACTTCAAGTAGTACCTGTGTGCATAAAGAGACTATGTACCTGAATCCTTAACATAAGATGTAAATCTTATGTTAACCACCATCCAATGTCTTTGAAGTAACCCAAAATCTTCATGTAGAAGACAATCTTCAAATACATCATGTGAATGGCCGATCCACACCATCAAGCTGTTAATGGGCAAAACCTCTCCATAAGCAAGAGTGTGACCACACTCTTCTTCTCCAAGAAGAACTCCATAGCGGCTCCTCAACATGCTCCAAAATAGCAACATGGCTGCCCCATATGCTAAGAAGCACCACCTCTATTGAGGGACCAAGCTTCCAAAGCTTGTGTTGAAATAGGTGAAGGATAATTTAACAATGAGACAAGTATTGATAGAATAAAGCACTTAAAAAGCTCTCCATAAAGCAAAACTCTACGATCGCTACGGAAAGCTTTAATCGAAAATCGCATCGCCGTTTATCGTCCGTGTTCATGTGTTTTTAATAAAGCAAAATCTCAAATAGCGAACGTTGCTGCCATCGTGGGATACGAGCCCACGACCCATAGTTGGGTGGCTTTTGTTGTATCCAAGGCACTAGTCGCCGTTAGTTGTAGATGGAGTAGTAAGAAATGGTACATATGCTATAATCTGATCAAATATTTGACCATGGGATAATGTACAATATGATATTGTATTCCAACATCAAATTCCTCATCTTGAAAGATCATCAATGTGTAGGTTGGGTCTCTAGCTATTCTATCTCCTTAAGAAGTTCCTGCTTCTCTTTCTTTTAGGCATCTTTCTTTTTCCTCTGCAACCTTGCACATCCACAAGTGAGTATCTCATGCATCCACGATTGATCAGAATAACTTACAGAATGCAGGGAGATTGAATCTTCTTGTGCCTTGTGGATAGGATTCCACTGTAGGGGTGGTACATCTCTAAAGGTGTAATGTTGCAGATTTACTTTGCTTCTGACCCCTAAGTGCTGCAAGTACAAGGATTTGGTTCCCCAATCATGTACCACTTGCAGTTGTCATAGGAAGGTTCTTCCTAGGATCATTTCATAGATGTTATTTTTTTCAAAGTCACATATAGCAAAGGTGTGTTCAAACTCTACACCACAAGTGGTTAGAGTTATCCCTTCTAGCAATCCTAGAGGTCTTTCCACATGGCCATCAGCCGTTTGAAGCTTCATCCAAGTTGGTCTTAACATGGGTTTGACCCATTGCTTCCACAAGGAGGTGATCGCAATCGCTACACCAGCACCTGAATCCAAGATAGCTTTGGTTGTGTAACTATTAGAGGAAGCATTATTTTGAAGGAAAATTCATTGTAAAATGTCGAAATTTGTAGAAATATTTATACAAATGATGTAAAAATTGAGGAGGAGTCTTCCTCATGTAAAATAGGATCATATGTATTTTTTCTAGAATTTTTGGAAGCTCTTAGATAGCATATTTTTAGAATAGAAGGAGAAAAGGACCAAAATTCAAGTGTGAAAAAGGGACACTTGAAACAGTATAAAATATCATTTCTTCTATTTTGAAGAGGTGGGTTGTATTATTTTTGCTATCTAAGTAATGTGAAGAGCTCTCCTGCAGAAAATTGCGTTTTCTTCTTTCATGCTCTTTCTCTTGATTTGTTGAGTCTATTCTTTGTGTGATCCATGGAATTTGTGAGCTTCAGTTGTGTATTTCTGAGTGAGATGAAGAAGGATAGGTGAATCTTATTGTATTAAGCAAGAATAAGCAGAAGAACAAAGCTAGAATAGGAAATTCTCAGTTTTCATAGAATCGCAATTGTCTCGTCTGTGTGATACAGGTACTGATTTTGAAATTTGACTTCATATTTGTATTCTACTGAGGAAATGGCACACTTAAGGCACAAAGATCATTGAAAATGCTATTGTAGAACTCAAGATAATCAAAACCCTAGATATTTCTTCCTTATTCATAAATTTCTCAAAAAATCAGTCAATCCAACCCTTATTCTTGGATTCCATTAACTAGAAGGGGTTGTGGTCTTTGCATACTTCCCGAATTGACAATTTAAAGATGTATAGTTGATCTTTTGTGCTATAATGATTGGAGAGGACAACTCCAAAGGTTAACAACAAACATATTTCTTGGCACCCTTGCCGGGGAACAAAGCAAAAGCTTCATTGAAGTCTTGGACCTTGCTGGATCTTCCATTGTTGATGGTATTTGAACACATTGAAAAGGTACTACTCAATAATTAAGAAAGAAAAACTAAAAAGGTAGGTTTCTTTGCTTGTCTTTTGGGAAAAGGAAGCATGAATTAACCTTTTGAGATAAAGAAGTTGTGAAATTCTTGCAGGTTGATAGTTGCTCATACCTTTTAAGAGTAAAGTGCAGGTGTGTGGAAAAAATTGAATCAAGATTGTTAAAGGAAAGGTAAAATGTGAGTATCTTTGCATAAGTCGATAGCTTTTTGACTAAGTACCAAGCAAAATTTGTCAAATCTTGGAAAAGATGACATGGTTGCAATGAGGAAAGTCAAGTAAAGTAGCTATGTGCAAATTGATTGATCCATTTGTTTATCCAAGGTAAAATAATAATCTTGAGAATTTTTATTTGCATCTTGAAAAAAAAAGGTGTTTGAGTTTATCTTTGCATGAATTGATACTTGTACTTCTTAGCACATATTTTCTTGAAAAGCTCTACTTCCAAACTGATTAGATTGCAAGCATAAAAGAGTATAACCAATGATGAAACAAAAGATCAATGGATCTTGAAACAAGAAAACCCTAAGTGGAGTGTTTTCCTTGATTTAGGGTTCAAAATACTAAAAAAATTCATAAAATCTATTAAAAATCCAAACAAATTTTCTTTTTTCTTAGGAAGTTTTGCAGGAGGATTTGTGTTGAAAAGGGGAAGGGGAATAGTGAAAGAAAAATCCAGAAATTGAAAGAAAAATAAAAACTATTTAGAGTAAAAATTGTTGTTTAAACTTTTCAAAAATTTAATCTCTTTGAATGAGTTTGGTGGTGTATGATTGCAGGTGACAATTGATTTGGAGCTGGTGAAGAACATTGGAGAAGACTAGGAGGGAAGAAAAGTAAAAAAGTGCAAAAACAAGAAGTTCAGAGAAAAACATGATTCTCATCACAGAATCGCGATTCTCAGTAAGATAAAGAAGTTGACTAAGTTGCACTATTGGGTACTAAGGTAAGCAATTTTAAAAGGTTTCATAAGTTGCATAAGTGAAGGAAAGGAAAATTTCAAAATTCTAGTAAGAATTGAGCATCAAGTGATCAGATTTGAGAATTGGATACAAAATCGCGATTCTCATCAGTTAAAAAAAAAGAGGGAAAAATTTTGTTGGAAGGGATAAGATTTTTTGAATAAAACCACAGAAATTGTAAAAGAACAAGAATTAAAAAAGTGGAACTCAAAATTGTGAAAATCACTCACAATCGCAATTGTCTGAAGTCTATAAAAGCTTGAAATCTCAGAAAAATACTCATTTGAGTGAAAGAGTGAGTGGGAGGAGCTAACAGAATCGCGATTTCTTGCAAACATAGAGCTTTTGACATTTCTTGATCAAGCAAACAAGGTAATCTTTTTCACATTAAATTTTTGCATAATTTTAAGTTCAAAACTTTGTGAAAGAATCAGAAAACACAAAAAATTATTGAATACACAGAATCGCGTTTTTATATTTTTTGAACTTTTTTGAAGGAAAAATTGTCTTGTAGTTGAAAGTTCTTCATTGCATGTTATTATTTTGTATAGGCGCTTCTGATAGTAGAAAAAGAACTCAGAAAATTAAAAATTAAAAAATTATAGAAAGCAGCACAGAATCGCGATTTTGTGACTAAAATCAAAATCGCGATTCCCAGAATACGATTTTCATAAGAAAATCATGTTTTTTACGATTGTGAGCAATCACGATTGTCTGGGAACAAAATCGTGAAAAAAAAAATACGATTTCCTTCATAGAATCATGAAAAACACGATTCCCTTCACAAGATCGTGAGAAACCCGATTCTCATCATAGGATCGTGAAAAACATGATTCTCTCACAGAATCGTGAAAAACATGATTCCCTTCATAGGATCATGAAAAACACGATTCTCATCACAGGATCGTGAAAAATACGATTCCTTCACAAGATCATGAAAAACACGATTCTCTTCACAAGATCGTGAGAAAGACGATTCTCATCACAGGATCATGAAAAACACGATTCTCTTCATAGAATCGTGAAAAACACGATTCTTTCACAAGATTGTGAAAAACACAATTCCCTTCACATGATCGTGAGAAACACAATTCTCATCAAAGAATCGTGAAAAACACGATTCCTTCACAGGATTGTGAAAAAAAAACACGATTCCCTTCACAGGATCATGAAAAACACATTTCTCTTCATAGAATCATGAAATAATTGAATGATTTTGAGATCTGGTAATAAATTGTTTACACCTGATAAACAAGAGTTAAAGAGGAAAGAGATAGAGACATTGTTAAGAGATTTACAAGAAAGGGATTTAGGACAGACAAATAACATGGAAAATTTAAATGAAACAAATGAAGCCTCTGAAACTAGTGATTATAGAAATATCCTCAAGTACATGTATAAAAATAGGTTTGGAGCCTATGTGTATCAAGACGGCATGCATAATTTTCTCATTAGGATGAGAAACTTAGAAATTCCCTTAAATTCAATGCGAGTGGCACAATTTAAGGATGGTAGATATGAGGATAGACAGGGATGTTTATACATATTTTCACAAGATCCAGAAAACTCTAATGATTTAGGGCAATGTGCAGACAAGAGACCTTGGGAACAAAACACAGGACAACGAGAATTGCCAAGACAAAATGAAAACTATACTTTTTCTGAGCAACCACAATGAAGGAGATTACACGCTTCTCCAAATCCTTTTGAAAGAGAAGTTGAAGGAATGAATGATTTTCCAATCAGGAGAAGACATCAGTGGCAAAACCAGGGAAGAATGTTGAGGCCCTATCAAGTAGCTAAATGCATGAAGAATCAATATGAAGGGTATTCTGATCCTCATGCACATGTTGCAGAATTTCAACAATTAATTAGGGCAGAAGAAGAGGATTACAAAGTGCAATTTGAAGCATTTGGTCTAACCTAACTGGACCTGCATTATCTTGGTTTATTCCATTGAGAAAGGAAATGTATCCAGATATTGAATCTTTTCTTGAAGCCTTTATAGGGGAATTCTCCAAAATTGGAATTAAACATAGTACAGCTACCTTGATACATAGTTTTAAACAACAAAAAGATGAAAATGCAGAGAAGCTGCTAGGAGATTCAAGCAATACATTGATAGATGTCTAAGAGAAGAGGTACCTTCAATGGCAAGACAAGTGTCTTTGTTCATAGAAGGACTGAGAAGTGCACAATTAAGAACCTTAGTGTATTATAGGAGATGTCGTGATCTAGGAGCATGTGTGAAAGAGGCAATCGACTTAGAGGATAACAGAGGACAAGATTTATTAGCATTTGACCAACCAAGACCAAATGAAGATAAAATTCCACTAGCAAAAGAATTAGCACAAGCTATTGCTAAAACCCTAGAAGTTAACACCAAGACAAATTTGATAAACACCAGGATAGCAACCAATAAGTGCTATAATTGTGGAGAGAGCCATTTGGTTCAACAATGTCCTTATCACAAACCACAACATTTACAAGATAGGAAAACACTCAAATATTGTACCTTAGAAAGAAAATGGACAAACCATACTAGAGAAGAATGCTTCTACAATAAACAGCCCATTAAAGAATGAGAATATGTGAACCAACACAACTTACAAAGAGAATCTGGATTTGTTGAGCAACCAAGACCTATACTTGGACAACAACCACCATTACCAACAAATGTAGTACCAGTAAAATACACACCAATAGAAGAAGAAAGCTCAAGACTCACATCATCATAAAGAGAGGATTATCATTGGAGTGAAGGATATCAGGAAGATTGGGAAGGATATGAACAGAGAGAACCAGAACTGCAAGCCTTGGACTTGGGAAACGGGAGAATTGAAATGGACACAACCACATTCATGTACATAACTAATAATTACATGTCCAATCAGAAACCCCAATTCAAAGGAAGCCAAAAGATAACTTGTTATAGATGCGAGGGGGGGGTGGGGGAGGGGGGGACATTTCATTAGAGACTGCCCACAACCTCCTACACTAAGAATAGAAGGAGCCTATTGCAAGGATTGTGGCAGGGAACACTTAATAAAGGATTGCCCAAGAAACCCTCAAAAACAATAGAACACATCTAGTAACATACCATTAAAAACAGTTAACATAATGGAGCAAGAAGAATTGAGTGACCACGATCAAGCAACTGTAAATGCTATAACATGAGCACAAGCTAAACAAAAAGAAACAACAAAGGAGACACACACACACGAACATAAGAAAATTCCATTTCCAAAAGAAAAGAAAAACAGACAAAAAGGAATATGGCAAAGAAAGATGAGAATGGGTAAAAATTTGGAAGAAGAAACTATGGAACATTCAAACAATAGCCAACCACAAAATACACAGACTCAGGAAGAGGCAAAAAATTCACAAAGTTTGAAGACTTTGATAAGAGCGTACAAAGGAAGAATTCAAGATGGACCAAACCCTACAGATCATGTAATGGCATATCCTATGCCAGATTTAGAGGATGAAAGAATGCAAAGATGTAAACAAATCATACAAGAAGCACAAATTCCGATTGGGGAAATAGACAATCATCAAGCAACAATTGAAGGGACAAATGCACCCAGGAAAACATCTTGACCAGGAAGATAATTCAGAAATAACCTTCCAAATCAATCTAGACAAACATTGTACAATTTTATACCACACCACAATGGAGGAGATAGTAAAACAAAATCCTCACTTACAACACAATACGAAAAATTGGGAAACAAAGTCAAAGAACCTAGATCCACAGCAACAAGAATTGGAAGAGTTGTTGTACATACCTATTGATAAAATAGGAGGATACTCTGAAGGAGAAGAAGGAAATTCAACTTTGAGAATACAATGTGGTGAGAATCATGCCAAGGCCATATTAGACAGTGGATCAAGAGTGGTTATCATGACTAAACAAACCTGGGAGAAATGGGGAAAAAATGAGTTAATACCCACTAAAATGAGATTACAACTTGCAGACAGAACATAGAAAAACCCCTAGGAATATGGGAAAAGGTGATTGTGGAAATATGTGGAATAGAGATAGAGCATACTTTTTCCATAGTTGAATTCCCACAATCCACTTCATATGAAATCATCCTAGGAAGACCATTTATGAGACAAATGCAAATTGTGCAAGATTGGGGTAATGATTGCCTATATCTTCAAAGCAAAGGAAGGATAACTAGAGTAAATTTAAGAAATGGTCAATATTGTGATATGTTCCCTCAGGAATGGTTCAAAGTACATCAAAATCAAGAATTAAGTGAAGAATCTGGGAATGAAGGCCAGAATGACACAGAACCATCAATTTGGAAATGTAATGCCATAAGGAATCGCACATATAAAAAAAGATGTTAAATAAAGAAGATTGTCTAGAGGAAAGGAAATCATAGGATGGAAGTTACATACCAGAGAAATTTAAAGATGAAGAGTTTGAGCCTTATGGTTGGAATCAGATTTTGACCACAATGGATTTGGCCAATGATGAATATGTGGGAGTGAAATTTCAAAATGAAGAAGGATATGATATTTTTCATATAGGAATACAAATGATCAAGGTGTCAAAAACAGCAGAAGATCAAGAGGAAAGAATAATCTTAAAAACTAGAAAAACACAATTCCTGGAAGAAGTTGAAGCTTCAGATGCTATAAAAGACAAAATCTCAGGAACATATAGAAAAAATAAACACAAAGAAATAGAAAAAGAACAAGAAGTTGAAAAAAATAAAAAAATAAAGAAAGAAGATCAACAATTTGATGTACCTTCAAATTTCAAGACCTATGAAGTAGAAGACAGATTACTTCTAAAAATGAAACCAAAGAGAGAAAAGAAAAAGGGGGAGGCATATGACAATGAGGAGCATTGAGAAAATTGGAAAAAACATATAGAGATGTGTTTGCTTACAGTTATAAAGATTTGAAAGGAATTGCTTTTAACATTTGCAAACATAAGATTCCTATTACTCTTGATGAAAACCTAACAAACAAAGACACTATACATTTAATGACAAATACTCGGCTAAAATAAAGGAAGAAATTGACAAGCTGTTGGCTGCCAATTTCATCTATGAGACTGAGTATACGGAGTGGATATCTCCTATAGTTGTGGTACCTAAGAAGAATGGAAAACTCAGGGTATGTATTAACTTGATAAAAGTTAATGCTGCAACTATAAGGGATAGCTATCCATTACCAATAACAGACCATCTTTCGGAAAGAGTTGCAGGTAAAGAGGTCTATAGCTTTTTGGATGGGTTTTCAGGATATAATCAGGTGCCAATAGCCTTGGAAGACCAACATAAAACTTCTTTCTCCACAGAATGGGGAATCTATGCATTTAGGGTTATGCCTTTTGGTTTAACCAATGCCCCAGCAACCTTTCAAAGATTAATGTGTCACATATTCAAAGAATTCCTTAGAAATATAATGGAAATCTATGTTGATGAACTTTGCACTTTTTCATTAAAAAGACAAGATCATTTGAAAGATTTGGAAAATATATTTAAAAAATGTAGAACATACAGAGTATGTTTAAATCCAGAGAAATGTGTGTTCTTTGTGAGACAAGGGAGAATACTAGGTCACATAGTTTCTAGAAATGGAATATCAATTGATGAAAGAAAAAATCAAGGCGATAGTGGATCTTCCAAAACCAATAAATGTAAAAGAACTTCAAACTTTCATGGGACATTGTGGATATTATAGAAATTTTGTACACAAGTTTGCAGACATTTCAAAACCTTTGTATGCATTGATTACAAACTTTGAACGGACCATAGAATGTGACCAAGCCTTTGAGACTTTAAAAACTTTTTTGGTAACAACACCGATTCTTAAAACCCCACAATGGAATAAAATTTTTCATGTTCATGTGGATGCTTCAAATTATGCTTTGGGATGTGTGTTAGCACAACCAATAGAAGGGAGCAAATTAGACTTTCCAATTGCTTATGCCAGTAGGCAGTTGAATTCAGCAGAGAAGAATTATACAACCACTGAGAGGGAAGGTTTGGGAATGATTTTTCCTGTAAAAAAATATAGACATTATCTTTTAGCTAACAAATTTAAATTTTTTGTGGATCACCAAGCCTTACTCTACTTGGTAAACAAACCATGTCACACAGGTAGGATAGTCAGATGGTTCCTCCTACGAATGGAATTTGAATTTGCGGTAGTGGTCAGACAAGGAAAAACTCATTTAAGAGCAGACCATTTGTCCAAAATCCAAACCAGAGAGCCAAGTTCACCTTTAGATGATGAATTACCATATGCATACCTATTCAAAATAGAGAATATTCTTGAATGGGCCGTGACTTTGGTACCTTTGCTAACCATGGGACCTTGCAGAACACATGAAAACAACACACATTTGGTACTACAAAGTAGGAATTTTGTACTACTATCTGGACATTTATATCATTTCAATCATATGGGTGTATTGGAATATTGTACTCCAGAAGATGAGCAACAGGAGTATCTTAGAAGAGCTGATTGTTGGAATCCTTGTACTCATGCTTCCATGATAGTCACCTTAAACAATCTCAATAGAATGGGAGTACATTGGCCTAATAAGATTCCGGATGTAAAAAAATATGTTTCCAACTGCTTGAAATGCCAAGCCTTGCAAAAAAATTACAACTTTGTATTGGTTTCAGAAAAATCCATATTGGAGTGCAAACATAATTGAGGAGTTGAGAAGAAACAGAACAGCAGAGCCAGTGAGAGCTAATGCAGACTCAAGGAATTTACAAATAATTTCTGAGGAATATCAACTCATAGGAGATCAATTGTATAAGAAAGGGATGGATGGATATTTAAGAATTTATGTTCTTGAAAATAAGTATATGGAAATGTTAGAGATGTCACATTCTGGAGTGGCAGGAGGACATTTTTCAAGTGAAAGGACTGCTAAACTCATATTATATTCTGGTTTTTGGTGGCCAACTCTATTTCCTGATGCAAGGACCTGTGTGAAAAGATGTGACATTTGTTAAAGAGTGAGTCAACCAAATAAAAGAGATAATATGCCATTAGTACCACTTATTTCAGCAAGAGCATTTAGTAAATGGGGGTTGGATTTCATTGGACCTATACATCCTCCAGCAAAACAGTCCCATGCTGAATATATACTAGTAGCCACACATTACCTGACCAAATGGGCAGAGGCCAGGGCTACAAAAAGGAATGATGCTCAGACCACTGCAAGATTTCTTTATGAAAATATTATCACCAGATTTGGATTACCAATTGAATTGGTAAGTGATAGGGGGACTCATTTTTTGAACCAAGTAATATAAAACATAACTGAGTATTTCATGATTAGTCATAGAAAGTCAGCCCCTTATCATCCACAAGCCAATGGATTAGAAGAAAGTACTAATAAGGTACATTGCACTGTTTTGTCAAAATTGGTGAATACAAATAGGAACGATTGGGATTTGCAACTTAATCATGTCTTATGGGCTTATAGAGTGGCATACAAAACTGCAATTGGAACAACACCATTTAATTTGGTATATGGACAAAATGCAGTTTTACCTTTGGAATTTCTCATTCCAACATTAAAGGTGGAAAATCAATACAAGTGGACTGGACATGAGTTATTTGAGAGAGTGGGGGAATTGGAAAAACTTGGAGCTTCCAGACTTCAAGTAATCATGAGCATATATGCAGATAAAAGAAGGCAGAAAGCTTATCATGATGTTCATATTAAAGAAAAAGATTTGCAAGAAGGGGATTTAGTTTTGGCATATACAGTAAAGGAACATCAGAAAAAAATTCAGAAGAAGGGGCATGGACCTTATATTATCAACCAAATCAGTAACAGTGGAGCTATCCAATTAGCTAATATAGATGGAGAAATCATGCCAAATTTCATAAGTGGATGTAGGGTAAAAAGGTATGATCTTCCATTAACTTTTTGTGAATGGAGAAGAATACATCAAGCTCAAAACAGGAAAAAAGAAGAGGAAAAAATCAGATATGAGGCTCAACAGGAGGCAAAGGAAAGAATAAGAAAGGCCAAGGAGCTTAGAGAAGTTCTCTTGTGTGAAACACCTTCAAGAGTGAGAGAGCATTTGCCTGTTATAACAATGAATCTTAATAATGAGAAAATCAAGGTTTTGATAGATTCAAGTGCACAAGTTAATTTGATCAATTCAGTTTTGTTGAATAAGAATAATTTAAAAAAAAACTAAGAGTAAAACATTTGTCAAAACACTAGATGGTTTGATTATACAAAGCTTGTCTTCTCCATCTATTGAAGTTAAGTTCAATGAAGAAAAAATGAAAATAGATTGTGAAGAATGGCCTGATCATATGATGACTGAGAAATTATTTTTAGGACAACCATGGCTAAAGCAAGGTAAGGTAATGTTGGATTTTGAAAATATGAAGCTTAAATTGACAGTAAATGAAAAAAGCTTTTTAATGTTTTTATTGAGTTGTGAAGAACAGGAAACTCAACAAGACATCTATGATTCATATTTGGAAGGATTCACTTTTCCTTTGGAAACTACAAAGGAATCACAAACAAAACTTCTCCATGACCAAACCTACTACATAAAAAAACAGGAGAAAAGTAAAAAAACCAACTATGCTGACAAAACAATAGAAAGGTGGAAAGCAGGGAATAATCAGAAAGATCTAGGCACCAATCCAGAAAGGTTGTGGAAACCGAAGAAATCCAAGTGTTGTTCATCACAGAGATTCATTAACACCAAATGGAAGGAAAAACTGAAAACATCCCAGCACAGTTTATCAAAAGTAGATTGTTTTACTCCAAAAATAAAGTCAACAGGAATCAAGTATTTCTGGGTGAAAAAGTCAGACTTTCTTCAATGGAGAAAACACAAGGATGGAGATACAAAAATAGTGCAGAAGCATGAAAAGCAACATATGATTGGATTCTCATAATTTCGTCAAGATGGATTTAGGACACTCTTGAAATTATTTCCATGTACTTTACCTCATTCTTTTTTCTAAGAAAAAGAATAGGAGGGGAAGAGAAGAAGAAGATGAAAGAGAAAAATATTGGAAATTGGAGAAAATCATTAAAAATTTTATTTCATAAGTTATAAAGCACCAGCAAGATTTAGGTTATAAGTTAGCAAAACTAAGTAGTAATTATTTGTTTTTCTTCCGTTCTTTTGATATTTTTCTTATATCTGTCTAAATTCTTTTAAATTTACTTTCACTATTTTCTTATTTACAAAAGAAGGGGAGAGCACTAGATATCTTGCTAACACATGTGATGATCACTTCAATTGTGTAGTGCCTGTAAAACAATTGTTTCTCTTTTGTTTTTTATCAAATGTCATTGTTATCTCAGAGATAAATGTGAGTTCTTTTTATAAGTTTCTTGTAACTGATGTGGGTGGAATTTTTTTTTTTATGTTATACTTTCTCCAGAATGGTGAATCCAAAGGAACTACCCATTCATGATTTCAAAGCTGACTATATAACTTTGTCAAGAGGACATTAGTTTTTACAGAGTGAAGCAACAATGGAAAGTGTGGAGCTAGAATCTGATGAAGAACAGAATATCCCATAAGAAGAAAAGATAGCTAAGGAGCTGAAGGAAACTCTCAATATCATTGGTCAGCATATCTTTACAGTAGGAGTTGAAGGTCATAAGTATACAATGTTATGTCAGGAATTCTACAAATTTCAAAAAATTGCAGTCAATTATAAAAGATGGAAAGCAGTGGGGTTACACAGACTATTGGATGAACCTCTCTTCTTTATAGATTTTGAGAGAGTATCACAAGTTATGAATAGTCTGCTAGAAATTTGCAAAGGCAATGATGCATATTTCACATGTTCAGTCAAGGACAAAGAGAACAAAGAGGTACAGATCACTATAAAAGCAGAACACATCAAAGCAACTCTTCAATTTTATTCCATGGGAACTAAATTGGATTGCAGTTTTGTCACAAAGAATAAAGCAACCTATGCTGGATATTCAAAGTTTGTGGATTTCAAAGTCAAGGAAAATGAAGAATTTGCCATCAAAATGTTTCTTCAGTATTTGTGTTTTCCAAAGTTGCCAAGATATACAATGCCACATAAGCGAGTAACATTGATCATGCTCGATAATAAGGACAAGACTAAACCATTTGGAGTAATGGATGTAACCCCTTACATTCATGACCAGTTGAAGGAAGCAGCAAAGCATTGGGAACAGAGGAAGTTTATGAATGGAGCACAGTTTTTAACCAGATTTATATATCATGTTTTAGATTTGGAGGATCAGCTGAAATTGGCTCGAGAAGCTCAATATTTCAGGAGTTTGATGTGAGGAGTTAAAATTCCTTCTAAGATGATGACCATAAGAGAAGCAGAAGCCCAGACAAGCATGAGGGGATCAGAAAGGAAAAGGAAATGGGTATCAGAAGAAGTTATTCCAGTAAAGAAGAGAAGATTGGATCCTAGGAAAGTAGTATTGGAACAGGAAGAAGCAACAAAAGAAGAATATGAAGCGGCTCAGAAGGAAGTAGAGTCCTCAAAGGAACCTCATCCACCTCAAACGAGTAAGGAACAGTTGTATGCTTATCTAACTCAAGGAAATGATAAAAGGGCAATCTATGAAGCTTAGTATCAGAAGATGTTGGAGAATTATTCGTGTAAAGCAACTAATTGGATACAAGAAGAAGTGGAACATTACGAAGAGCTACATGATCAGATGATGGCTACAGAAACTAAAGAAGTGTTTGTCAAAAAGGAAGTGGAATTGTCGGCATATTTTAAGGAATTACAAGGTCCTCCGGAAACCAGAACTACAGTGGTAGTGAAGAAGAAAGTTCAGAAAAAACTTGTTCAAAAAAGGAAGTTAACCAAAAAAGATAAGGGTAAGGCAGTAGAACATGTACAAGTTGCAGAGCCAACAAAAAACTCCTTAGAAGAAAAGAATCAGAAAAATACAATAGAGAAGGAAGAACACAAAATGGACAAACAAGGGGTGGCTGCTCTTTCTCAATTTTCTTCAGATTCAGAAAGTGACATTCAGAACTTTCTTTTGAAAAGTTTAAATCTTTCAGTTCCCAGTACACCAATCAAAATAATTCAAGCCTCAGGAAAGAATGTAACACTAGAGGAGTTAAGCCAAAAATCAAAGGGAATACACCTCTGTGAAGAGCCAACCAAACAAGTGAGTATTGATGTTGTGGATCGTATCCCGTAGAGCATACACGCAGCAAATAGACAAGAGACAAAAAAGAAAGAGACGACACAAGATTGGGTGCAATCTCCCCCCATGCACTCTGTTTCGACAGTCCACAGAGTGCATGTATTTATAGGACTTTTGATTACGTCGAAAAGAGTGGTTACAAGAGGGCGGCTTTGAAAAGTAGGTGTGAAACTAAAAGTTGGTAACTTTTACAGAAAGCCATTACTTTGAATAACAGAAACTGTGGTCTACAACGTCTCTTATTCTAACCATTACTTTGAATAACAGAAACTGTGGTCTACAAGACTCTTATTCTAACCATTACTTTTCTAACAATAGAACCTTCTACGCAGGTTTATTTACAAAATAAATAATAATTATTCGGATTATTGATGTCCGCCCTTTCACGCCTTGCACGCTCCTCACGAACCTTCAGCTGCTATATCAGAAACATCAAAAACATATTAATACATTAATAATATAACACTTTAACAATGCATTGTTCAATAATATACAACATGCCTCTCAGTTGACAAGCAACTGACCTCAGTTGATAAAATAAGTTAAAACTCTCACAATAACAATGCAGTGTTCAACATATTCCATGTTACTGTTACAATCCAACAATGTATTGACTTTTCCATGTGTCAATCAATAATGCATTGGCTAACATATTCCATGTTACAATCCAACAATGCATTGGCTTTTTTTCATGTTTCAATCAACAATGCATTGGCTAACATATTCAATGTTACAATCCGACAATGCATTGAGTTTTTTTTTTTTTTTTCATATTTCAATCCAACAATGCATTGGCTAACATATTCCATGTTACAATCCAACAATGCATTGGCTATTCCATGTTTTAATCAACAATGCATTGGCTAACATATTCCATGTTACAATCCAACAATGCATTGGCTATTCCATATTTCAATCCAACAATGCATTGGCTAACATATTCCATGTTACAATCCAACAATGCATTGTTCAACATATTCCATAAGGTATAACATGCCCGTCAATTGAACAAGCAACTGACCTCAGGTGATAAAATAATAAACATGGATGGCCAGTCACATGTTTCATCACTAAATAAAAATAGGCATGTGCCATGTAAAAATATATGCATGGAAATGTTCATGGAGCTGTTACATTAATGTGTTTGTGTATGATATGCAGAAATTAAGTCAAAATGCAATCCAAAAATGATGACAAAAATGAATATCTAAATAATAGTCAATTTTCTAATCATGAATTTGGGCTTGAATGCATGTGCATACAAATTTTGTAAAAATTTCGGCAGCATAACGGCATGATTTTGAAAACCGGAAAAATTCCGACAAACAATTTCCATGATATAGATGCCAATAGGCACAATCTATCTACAAAAAAGACCAAAAGGGGATTACACACCCTGACATATAGTTATATATATATTTTCTCCTCGCAAACCTGCAAGAAAATACTTTCCTATCCCTGCAAGAAGAATACATACGCCATACAAGAAAAACCATGTCTAAACTATGCATATACTCTAGGTACGATGCAAAAGATACATGTCCAAAATGTAATTTGACGCAAAAGGAAGGCAACAATGCATGTAAATTGACAAGAAATTTATCTGAATGTTCAAAAAGTAGTTTGCCGATGTGTGCAGGTGCCGAAGATGATCCAGCCTTCGTCAAAATAGCCTTCCAATATAGGTTCAATAATCGATGCTGCAAAACGAGACTTGAAAGAGGATTATTGAAGAAGTAACCCAAATTCAAAATTTAGAAAATGATGGGAATTGAAGCCGAAGTATAGCTTGCAACCACTCTATGAAAAGAGATCTGAAAGAACGATTCATAACCAAAAAAAAAAAAAAAAAAAAAAAAATCTTTGAATTTGGAGATGGTATGTAGAAGTTATGGCCAAAAGAGTGAAAAAAAAGATGTAGGTGAATTGGTTCATAGATAAAGCTAAGGATTAAGAAAGAACTGCAAATTTGTCCTTGCTCTGAACTGTCAGCCCATGTATTGTGTAGTCGTCGTGAGAACCATAAACGATGTGCTGTTCAATACCACATCTTAACAAGAGAACTTTCCTTCAGCATTCCGCGAGCGTGGAGTCATATCCCATATATGCTTGAAAAGAAGGAAAGACTATTTAAATTCGAAAAGAAAGTGAGCACTCTGTATTGCTATCTGACAAACCTCGTTTAAAAGCAATTCTCCCAATAAAGCAAAATCATGGGAAGTAATCATCATATATGATTATCAGGCATAAGATAATTCCTTCCTTCGAAATATAATGCATAATTCCATCTTGGACCATGTGACGTTTGCTCCATATATTCTGTTCAAGTTGTAATTATGAGCACAACCTCTTGTACAGGAAAAGGATGTCAGAGCCACATCATATCTTCCTTACACAGTAATCAGCACATCATGGAAACTATAATCTTTCTTCCTTGAGTTGTCTACCCATGCAACAATAGAATGTCCCCGAAAATCTCTGGTAACACTTCATCATTCCTTCAGAGCGTGGATACATGTCGAGACACGTAACAGGTGGGGGATGCTTGTGGATTAGCCCATAAGACATGGAAGTATATGTTGCAGCCACTCTATAGAAAGAGATCGGAGATAACTTTCCATACCAGTAAAAATCTCAAAAATTAAAGGTAATATGCTCAAGTTAGAGCCAAAAAGGTGCAATCATATTGACTTATAAAAGAACCCTTAATGATAGAAATAAGAAAATAATCGTTGTTCTCTGAAAAGGAGATAGAATTTGAAAATTGGCATGAGAGAGAAACATCCTTTAGATTGCATAGGCATGGGCTCGGATTAATCCCATATGCAGGTAAGGGAAAGTTTGAATACTGCAGCAACGCTCTAAAAATAGAGCGTGAAACTCATGGACTTAATCCAAACCTGCAAGAAAATACTTGTCCCTGCAAGAAAATACATGCGGCATACAAAACAAATCGTGTCTAAATTGTGCAAAAAGAATTCGAGGATGCATGTAAGTTAACAAGAGACTTATCTGGATGTTTAAAATAATAAGTTGCAAGTGTGTGCAGGTGTTAAAAATAGTCCATATGTCGTCGGAATAGCTTGTTAATACTCATCCACGTATTGATGCTTCAATACAATGACGGAAAGAAGGTTGTCGAGAAAGAAGGATCAAAGTTGAACCTCTGAAAACAATTGGAACTGAAGCCAAAAGGGGGCTTGCAGCCACTCTTTAGAATGAGCTTAGAAAGAGCTTTCCATAGCAACAAACACCTCTTAATGTGGATATTGGAAGGCCAAGATATGGTCAATTAGATGGAAAGAGTGGGTGAAATTGGGTCAAGAAGCAAGCCTAAGGTATGGCTTGCTGAGAAAATCCAAAAGAATAACTCGAACTTGAAGCAGTCATCTCGGCAAACAGCACGCGCAGAAGAAAAAAAAAATCCCATATAGTCTTTTTGGATTCTGAAAAATAAAAATTCAGGAGGGAATATAGATGCTGTGTAGTCCTTCTCTACAGGCGAGTGCTTGTAAGAATATCAGCTTTAGAATAAATAGCTCTATATCTATGCTCAAAGGCTCGTCTCTGCTCATGCGAGAAATTCTTCGGGATGATGTGCGGCTGCTGTTTAACGCAAAGCAAACAAATTTCTATAGGTGCAGAAGGAAGTATTGTTTTCTCCAGGTCTGAGAACCACCATGCCAGAACGCACGCTGTCGATGTCTGAAGTCGGAGGGCGTATGCGCGTTCTAGCATCAATCCCAAGCGTGTGATGTTGCTCTGTATGCATAATCAGAAAAAGATTAAAATATATATATATATAAACAAACATGGAACGTGAGCGGATTCTGAGAGAGAATATGACGCGCACAAGGGGCATATCACATATATTCTAATTTAAAAACAGAAGTGACTGTCGTCTTCAGTCTTCATCAACAAAGGAAAACATAAGTGTTCTGCACTGCGCGTGTGTGCGCTGAACGCGGGAAACGTTGATAACTCCAACAAGTACGCATCCATGAAAACTGCGTCCATGAAAAACTCTCTGAACCTGTATGCGCGTAGGAAGTAGGCAAAATTTGCGAACGCAGTCCGCCTCTGATTCCACATGGACATCGTGAATACGTGATTGTCAGCCCAGAATATGAGCACTGTTTCTGAAAACAAAAGCACACCGCGCTTGCGTTCGCAAGTGATCTTGGCCTGCAACAACTTAGGGAAAATCACGTGTCGAGCCCGAAAACTCCAAACGCAGCAGCAAAGAGAGGCGTCAGACCCATGCGAAAACAAATCTCCATGAAGAAGATGATGCGAAACGTAGCTACATGCGAAGAAGATGATGGCAAGAAGATGATGAAATCATGCTCTGCAGACGTCCAGGTTCTGATACCACTGTTGTGGATCGTATCCCGCAGAGCATACACGCAGCAAATAGACAAGAGACAAAAAAGAAAGAGACGACACAAGATTGGGTGCAATCTCCCCCCATGCACTCTGTTTCGACAGTCCACAGAGTGCATGTATTTATAGGACTTTTGATTACGTCGAAAAGAGTGGTTACAAGAGGGCGGCTTCGAAAAGTAGATGTGAAACTAAAAGTTGGTAACTTTTACAGAAAGCCATTACTTTGAATAACAGTAACTGTGGTCTACAACGTCTCTTATTCTAACCATTACTTTGAATAATAGAAACTGTGGTCTACAAGACTCTTATTCTAACCATTACTTTTCTAACAATAGAACCTTCTACGCAGGTTTATTTACAAAATAAATAATAATTATTCAGATTATTGATGTCCGCCCTTTCACGCCTTGCACGCTCCTCACGAACCTTCAGCTGCTATATCAGAAACATCAAAAACATATTAATACATTAATAATATAACACTTTAACAATGCATTGTTCAATAATATACAACAATTGAGGAAGCAACAAGGAAATTCAAAGGTAAAGAAATAATGGAAGAAGAAGTAGGTGAAGCAAGGAAGGAACTTAGTAGTGGATTGGTGGACACAGGATCCAAAGCAATATGGTCAAAACTATCTCACCAACCTTATTCCCAATTAAATGAGGAGAAGCTAGAAGTGGAAAAGAAAGCTCAGATATACAGTCTAGTGCATAGTAAAGAAGATAAAGGTCAGATTGAAGAAATAGAGGAAGTATTGGAAAAGATGGATTTCAAAGAGATTAAAGAGGGGAATACAAAAAGAGATGTAAATCAGAGAATAGAAGAAGTACTCTGTGATCTAGGACATGATGAAGATTTCACATATACATAGGAGGTGGAAATAGAAACAGATCTTATGGACATAGATGAGCAAGAGGAGGAACAAATGGGGCAACAATTGAATGATCAGATAAAAAACTCAATAGAGGGTGACTCAACCTCAATCCAGGGAAACAAAGTTCAGGAAGAGGAGAGATGGGTCATTCAAGAAGAAAAACAGGAAATTGAGAAAAAGAAGGCACAAGAGATGGAAGGAGAAAAAGACTATGAAGAGGAAGAGAATCAGGTTATAGAATATGAGGAAGAGGAGGGAGAAAAAAATGAATATAAAGAGGAAAAGCAGATAGAAGTAAAGCAAATCGAGTTAGAGACTAGCCTTGAGAGGATACCAAGGGATATTAGATCTGCATGTCAAATCATCATGAGTAACATAGAACAATTCAGACCCTCCAGCAGAAACATGATTATATCAGCGATGGTGGCTGAGTCAGAATTTGTGAAAGGTAGTAGGATCATTAAAGAGCAAAAGAAAGAAAAGGAACAGCTGGAAGATCAGATTAGGGCCATCAAGGAAAAGAATGATATTTTGTCTCAAAGAATAATTTCATTAGAAGGACAAGAAGTTCAGAACCAGAATAAAATTCAATTTCTTGAGGACAAATGTGCTAAACAGATGGAGCATAGTAGTAAGATGGAATTGGAATTAAAGAAAACGGAAGGAAGATTTAGAACCCTTCAAAGATCATATCAGATCATGGTCAAAGCTAATGAAGACATAAATAGATTGTTGATGGAGGAAGGCCAAATGAAAGAAGAAAGTAAGATTGTACAAATAACCCAGGATGAGAGGGAAGAGTTGAATAAAGAAATTTGAAGGTTACAAATAGAATTGAAGGAAGTCAAGGAATTAGAGAAGCAAGCTAGTGTGCATGCTGCTAGTGCAATGAGAGGATACAACAAATTACATTTTGATATAGCAGAAGAAAGGAGTAAAT
>CM035438.1:86110120-86250120 GCA_020310875.1 Ceratopteris richardii | reverse complement strand
TCACACTTGCATTAGAATCTACCACTAACCCAATGACATTAATAGGAGTGATGTTTGGCACATTGTTTGGGTTCTTGGGACAATCTCATAAGAGGTGCTTCTTCCCACAATCTGGAAAAAAACCTTGAATTGTCACGGATTAGAGTTGCATCCATGCACTTATAGGGCAATAACGAATGAAGTGATCTCCCTAGCATTTGTAGCATGGTCCTCTACGTGTTGGGGTTCGTAACTGTCTAGGTTGGGGCTTGGGGTTTGGATTCATATACATGAACATTGGAGTATTTTGGCTCCCAATTTGGTTCCATAGGTAGTGCTTCATATTGATACGGATATGCCACACTATGCTCGGGTGACTGTGTGCAATAAGCTTGTGGACTATCTTCATGGGTGTAGTCAGAACGTTGTGCGTGAGGGTCATTTTTCGAGACCAAAGGGGTCATCAGTACCAATGCTCTATTAGGGTTCTCCTCTACCACTATGTACTTAATTGGAATCACATTGGAAGGAGGTGACAATTGGTTTCTTGGAATCGATTATGACCTATATGGTGCTTGTTGTTGCTATTCACATTGAGGTTGATATTGATGTTGTGAGGCTATAATATGGATGTTGGTATTGGTTGTGATACCTACCTTGTTGGTAAGGTTGTTGATAAAGTTTTCTAATAGCTTGCCTATTGTATGAACAATCTTGAGCTGTGTGGTTCGTGTATTTCCTCTCAATAGTGCAATATGGAGCATTCAATTCTCTCACCTCCAAAGGTATAATATCGCTTGAACGAGGTGACCCTTGGTGTTTGTCTATTTTGAACTCCTAGCTTCTTTTCCACTTGCTCAGCTAGCTCATCTATTGTAGTGGAGGGACAAGAAGTATGCCTAGTAGAACTCTCAGAATCCTTATAGAGTTTGGACAATTCTAACTCCTCACCCAAGTTGTCTTCTATGTCAATACACATTCTCAAGCATTGATCTAGTTTGATTGTCTCCTTCAGATATACATATGATCTAAGTTTCCTGCTTAGAAGTCCATCTAGAAACAGGGAAACTTGTTTTGCTTGTGTAGGTAATGCAAGTGTAGGACATTTTTTCACATGTTGTTTGAATCTATATCCTGCTAGCCAAACTATTTCTTGGGATGCCTTCTTGAAGCCATGGATCAAGGATGATGTGTTATGCCTAATGCAACTCTTGGAAAACTCTACAATGAATGCTTCTAGTAGTTTACCTATATTTTGGTAGTTGTGACTGTTTGGGGGCTGAAACCAAACGAAAGCAGTACCCTTGAGGATCAAACCAAATGCCTTAAACTGGATGAATAAGTCCTTGACCTATTCAACTCTTAACACTTGTTTGAACTTGGCCACATGATCATAAGGATCTCTTGACCCATCAAAGTAGTTTTTCATTGTCTTTACTACTTGAGAAGGTCTAAGGGTTCTTGGGTAATCTTGGGGTCTAGGCAATGGAAAATGGTGTTCCTCTCTTTGATACCTATAAGCTCTATTTCTATCTCTTTTAGGTCTTTCACTTTCAAGTCCTGATCTGTCTCTACACACAGTGTGTGCAAAACTTACCTTAGGTCTCTCTCTAGCTCTTTCCCTATAGGTTTCATGAGCGTGGGATGATCCTACTCCTTGAAGGCCATAGGAAACATTAGATCTTGGTGGAGGCAAAATCAGTTCACCTTTCCAAGTATAGGCATGCTTGCGATGCTATTTTACCATGAACATTCTCTCCAATGTGTTACCCAAATGCTGACACCACCTATTTTGCTAGGTTGATCTGACTTGAATCTCCAAAAAGCTTCCTCTGTTTCTCTAATCAAGAATAGTTCTATGCTTTTTTTATCTTGGGGAACCCATTTTGGTGTGAGTACTCTGGTCAAGATAGATTTTCCTCTAGGTGTCCTAGGTTCTTTCACTAGGTGTTCGTGTTCTAAACCTCCCATTTCTATTACTAGGATCACTACTCCGAATCCATTGCTACTATCACGTTGATTGGTCACTATGTACATGGTTCCTTCTTTGTCTATATAGGCATCTTCATCAAACTTAACCGTGGGATGTTCCAATCCCATGGGTTGGTTTGGGTTTCCCAATTGGACCACCGACCTCCTCAAACCATCCTCATAGATGTGAGCACCTAATTGGTTGGTTCAAATGTACTCTAGTTGAATTTTGTATGGTCCTTCAGGTCATTCTAAGTATGCTAATCCTGAACCACCTTCTCGTCTCTCCATGTTGTAGGACAATTTTGACTCGCTTGTTTCTGAACCTAGTTTGTATGGATATCTGCTCAATTGTTGGGCGTGTTGCGGTTCTAAGACTAGCCTCACATGACCTAATACTGTGTTGATCGGCTTTTCCTATGTGCTTTTGTGATTTGAGGTTCATGAATTGTAGCTCCTTCAGGCACTCGATGTGAATTGTCATTACACAAATTCTTTCTTTCTCAATTACTTGATTCATTTTTACTTTCCTTAATCTCTTCTCTTGTCAACTTATGTATGTCCAGTATCATTTTTTGTTGTGTATTTAAGCTATCGCAGCACTCAAGATCACTAAAAATAGATTTCCTATGAAAAAGTTATGTGAGTTTAGGAGTTTGGGGGTCAAAACAGGCAAACAAGCAAACAAGACTTCTTGAAATATGTTCTTGGGGGCCTCACAACCAATTACTTGAAATATTACCCAGTATTAACCCCAAAATGGCAAAAAATGAAAATCCTATTTTTTTCTATTTCAGCTGAACCGTCATGATGGTCTGGTAGGATCATGATGCTCATGAACCATCATGATGGTCTTACCCAATCGCAATGGTCTATCACCATCGCAACGGCATGGGGTCTCTTTACAATGGTGTGAAACCATCATGAATGTCAAGGGTCAAGTGAGTCGTCGTGATGGCATAAGTCCATCACGATGGTGGGGTCTAGTCGCAATGGCCTGAGCCCATTGCGATGGTCCAAAGACACGATGGTCTTGAGGCATCATGATGGTGTGAGCCAATCGCGATGGTGTAGGGTGGGGTGATTGTCACGATGGCCTTAGACCATAACAATGATCACAAACTATCATGATAGTGTGAGCCCATCATGATGTTCCAGTCTTGTCGCAATCGCTTGAGCCAATCGTGATGGTGATGCCTCATTGTGATGGTGATGTACCCACGTGATGGTTCACCAAAATGCAAATTTTTGGGATGCATCTGTGGATTCCTCTATGCGCAAGTATTCTCTACACCATGCCCATGATGGAATCACAAAATCGTGAACTTCTCAAACCATCACGATGGTCTAACGCCTTTGACAAATATGGCAAAAGATTTTTTACCTTTTCAGAGCTGTAATCTTGTGCTGAAGCGATCCTACAAGAAAAACTCAATAACACATGCAAATTAACCTCTCTTGCACTCACAAATGAAATGAGGGAATGGATATGGAAGGTGGAGGTATGACCAAAATGGTGAAGATGATGACGCAAGAAGATGGAGAGTAGAGATGAAGGAGATGATGATGATGGTAAAAAAAAGTAAAGAAAATAGAAAAATTACCTACTTTACCTATGATTCCAACATCATTTCTTTATGTCTTACCATCACACGCTTTTCCTTAAAGCTCAATCCCCAATAACGGTGCCAAATTTGGTGTCTCACTAGCACAATGGAAAGTACCAATGTTAGGAGATCCACCTCATAATTGTCAATCTGGGAAGACATGAGGAAGGTATGATGACCATGAGTAAGTGAGAGTACAAGTGTGTGAATGAGAAGCACACAAGCATGCACACACATACACACACACATAGCAAGACAAAGAGTGGAACAATGGAATCCTCTATTAGCAAGCTCAAAGAAAGCATACAATACTCAAGAATTAATTCACCCTCCAACTAGCTAACCCCCAAAAATGAGCTCTCTAGCTCTTTTTATAGTTTGTTGACTAGTTTTGGCCTTGTCTAGACCTAGTGTTCGGCCTAGTTAAATATTAGGTTCCATGGCTCATTCAAGAGCTCAAACGGAGTCTAAAAATTATGAAAATTGGTACATAGATACTTCTAATACTCCTCAAGCTTGAGGACTCCTTTGCTTCTATAAAACTTGGAACTCCCTACATGCTCCCTCTTCTTGTGTGTCCACTTCCTTGATGCATTCCCATACTTTGTGCTTGACCTTGAGTGCCAATAAGTAATGATGGAGAGAATCAAGATAATTATCTTTGGATCTAATTCATATTTTTATATGATCTATAAACAGTTGTTCTTCTTAGTTCCACTTCCTAAGATGGTACTTTTGCTGCTAGACTTCTAGATTACCAGAATCTTCCATATCTAGAGGAGCTCCCTCATTTAGACACATCCTGATGCATCCTTATGTTGGTGCATGACAACCATCAATTAATGTGTTGGACAAAGATTTGAAGTCAAAAGAAGAAGTAAAGATCAATACATGAGGATTAGAGAGTATAATCAGAGAATAAAGGCTTGTATATATATGTACATTAAACATGCTTATACTTTTGTAATGATCACGAGTTTGTACATAATACCTATATATACAAGTAAAAAAGTCAGGGCATGTATGAGAGATGATGAACTAGAAGTTGAGAGAGCCATTAGACACTTTAGAAGTGAAGTAAACATCTCTCATCATTCAAATCTAAATTTTCTGAGTAAAGGGAATAGTTGCACCCGATATTTTAGTGTGTTCTCCTTCTATGCTTGATCATTTCAAGAATCCTTTTGTAGATGTCTAAGTTCATAGTTAGTGCATCTATGGTTAAGATATGAGAGCCTAATTGTAAAAAGGCTGAGAGAATCAACAGTAGGAACATTTGTATGTGTAAAAGTATTGAGTGTCTTCTGAAACACATGCAATCTTGATGGTCAAAGAAATGATCAGTTCTCAGTGCACAGTGTAAAGTTTTGCAGAAATGATGAGTCAAAATCTAAGTTGGAAGGTAAACCATCTATGTCTAAAAGCATTTGCTTAAATGGCTTCTAGTTTGGGAGAACTATGTGTTTGAAGTTGCAGGTGTCAAAATCGACTGTTCAAGAGAACAGTTTTAGACATAGGTGTCAAGGTAATGTTGGTCATGCCTTGTTTACTTATGGAGGACATAAGATCTCTGAGTTAGATCTTTGGCACAAAAGGCTTGGACATTTCAATGAAAGAGGTATTAAGGATATGATTAACAATGGTTCAGTGCTTGAATTGCCTAATATTGCAGGTCAACATATGACATACAGATGTGAGGCATGTCAATTAGGTAAGGCTCATAAACAATCATATTCTAAGCACGGTTTCATGTATTCAGAGAAGCTTGAGTTAGTACACACAGATGTGTGGGGACCATCAAAGGATTTCAGTATAAATGGTTCAAGATATTATGTGATTTATGTTGATGATGCTACCAGGTGGATCACTATCTATGTGATCAAAGCTAAGTAAGGGGTATCTAATACATTCAAGCATTATCATGTGTACGCAGAAAGAATTACATGTCAAAAGTTGAAGAGACTAAGGTCAGATGTAGGGGGAGAATATTTCTCTAATGAGTTCAGTGATTACTTATGGGATGCAAGTATAAAAACGGAAGTTACTTGCAGGTACTCTCCTCAACAAAATGGTGTAGTAGAGAGGAGGAATAGAACTCCTGTTGAGTTTGCAAGATCAATGATGAAGGAGAAAAATTGTCCAAATTATTTGTGGGATGAGGGTGTAAATACAGCTACATATTTGGTTAATAGGTTACCATGTAAAGCTTTGCAGGGTATGACACCATATGAAGCTGGGTGGGGTGAGAGACCTACCTTAGATCATTGCAAAGTGTTTTGATGTTTCGCTTCTGCATATGTGCCATCTCATTTGAGGCATAAATTGGAACCTAAAGCTGAAAAGTATGTGTTCATTGGATATGATGATAAACAGATGGGTTATAGGTTGTGGAGTCCATCCACAAAACAATTCCTTGTATCAAAGGATGCGACATTTGATGAGCAGGGTACTTGGTATGCAAGTACAATTAATGTCCATGCAGGTGATGAAGAAGTTTCGGATCAGAAGAAGGGTAAATCAAAGGTTCTGATATTTGATGAAGAAGAGAGCAATGGAGTACAAGTTGAAGTTGAAGAAGTGCCAAGGTTTGATCCAAAATGTGATGAACCAGAAACTTCAAGAAGTGGAGAACTCAGAAGGTCATCAAGACACAGATGGAAAACCTACAAGGTATAGCTATGACACTTCTTTTTTGACTACTAAAGACTATGCTTACATGGTGAAAGCAGATGAACACCCTTCTACATATGAAGAGGCAAAAGGTAAGAAAAATTGGGAGAAAGCTATGCAGGAAGAGTATGATGTACTGATGGAGAATGAGACATGGGAATTGGTTCCTAAACCAAATAGTCAGAAGATTATTGGATGAAAATGGGTCTACAAGACAAAGAGGTATGCAGATGGAAGTGTGTCTAGGTATAAAGCTAGACTTGTTTTGAAAGGGTATGCTGAGACATATGGTATAAATTATGATGAGACCTATAGTCCTGTGGCAAAGATGACAACCATCAAGACGAGCCATAGGCATTGTTGCATGTAAAGGTTGGAGACTATGTCAATTAGATGTGAAGAATGCTTTTTTAAATGGTTACATTTCGGATGATGTTTTCATGGAGCAACTAGAAGGGTTCAAAGACAAAAGGTATCCAGAGTATGTATGTAAGCTCAAGAGAGCTTTGTATGGTTTGAAGCAGGCCCCAAGGGCATGGAATTATAGACTTGTGAAGTTCTTGAAGGAGCTTGGTTTCCAAGTATCTAAAGCAGATAGTAGCTTGCTTGTCAAAGCAAGTGATGATGGGTTCATTTACATGTGCATATATGTTGATGACAGAATTCTTACAAGTACAGATGAGAAGGGTATACAAAGCCTCAAGAAACAAATGGAGAAAGAGTTCAACATCAATGACTTCGGAGATTTGTCATATTTTTTGGGCATGGAGATTTCATATACTCAACATGGAGCATATGTAACTCAAGAAAGGTATTTGAAGAACTTATTAATCAATTTTAAAATGGAAGATTGCAAGGTAGCACCTACTCCAATGGAGGTGAAACATAAGTTGAGTAGATATGGAGGAGAAGAATTCAAGGACATGAAGCTTTATCAGAGTTTGGTAGGTATCTCAATTTATGCTACATTAACAAGGCCTGATTTGTCATATGCAGTTGGAGTGTTGTCTCAATTCATGCATTGTCCTAGGAAAGAACATTGGGTTGCAGGACTAAGAGTGTTGAGATACATTAAGGGTACGCTCAAGGAAGGTTTGTATTATGGTTTTACATCAGATACAAACATCAAGATAAATAGTGATACAGATTGGGCAGGTAATCTTGATGATAGGAGATCAACTTATGGATACTTGTGTTATGTGGGAGATAAGCTAATCTCATGGTGTTCAAAGAAGCAACATATAGTTGCTTTATCAACTATAGAGGCAGAGTATAAAGGTATGGTTGAAGCTGCAAAGGAAGTCATATGGTTGAAAACTCTCATGAAGAGTTTTGACATCATTTAGAGTACACCCACTATTCATGGAGATAATATGAGTTCATTGTATCTAGCTAATAATCCTATTTTTGATGCCAGGACCCAGATTCAGTATCACTTCTTAAGAGAGAAGGTGATTGATAAGGAGATTGCATTTATACATACTTCAACAAAAGATCAAATTGTAGATATGCTAACTAAAAGCTTGGATGGACCAAAGCTACAGAGATTCAAAGACATGGAAGGTATAAAGAAGATAGAGAAAACCTCAATTGATGATTGAGGGGGAGCTATTGGTGCATGAAAACCATCAATTGATGTGTTGGACAAAGATTTGAAGTCAAAATAAGAAGCAAAGATCAATACATGAAGATTAGAGTTAGAGTTTAATCAGAGAATAAAGGCTTGTATATATATGTACATTAAACATGCTTATACTTTTGTAATGATCACAACTTTGTACATAATACCTATATATACAAGTAGAAAAGTCGGGGCATGTATGAGAGAGATGAATTAGAAGTTGAGACATCCATTAGACACTTTAGAAGTGAAGTAAACATCTCTCATCATTCAGATGTAAATTTTGTGAGTAAAGGAAAAAGTTGCGCTCGATATTTTGTTGTGTTCTCCTTCTGTGTGCTTGATCATTTCAAGAATCCTTTTGTATATGTATAATTCCATAGTTAATGCATCTATGGTTAAGATTTGAGAGCATAATTATAAATAGGTTGAGAGAATTATGAGTAGGAACATTTGTATGTGTAAAAGTATTAAGTGTCTTCTAAAACAGGTACAATCTCGATGGTCAAAGAATTGGTCATTTGTCAGTGCACAGTGTAGAGTTTTGCACAAAATGAGGAGTCAAAATCTAATTTATAAGGTAAGCCATCTATGGCTAAAAGCATTTGCTTAAAGGGGTTCTACTTTCGGAGAACTATGTGTTAGAAGTTGCAGGTGTCAAAATTGACTCTATAGGAGAACAATTTTAGACATAGGTGGATTGTTTAAATCATTTCTCAAAATTTACTGAATCTTTTGAGATGATTTAACTTGGAGAAGGTGTGAAATCTTTAGGTGACACCTTGTACAAAGTTTCATAAAAAAATTTACACATTTGATCAGTGAATCATTGAGTTATGAGCAGCAGACTTCTCTAAGAAATGACTCTCTTCACAGTTAGTTAAAAATTTTGATAATCTGGTATTGATCCTCCAAATTGGTAACGGTTTTGAGTTATTCTTGATATAGAAGTGTTCTAACATCAAGGATAGCTTGTTCTTTTGGATATTAACACTCTCCATCACCTTACATGTTGTTCCTCTAAAGGGTTTGATGAAACGTTAAACCATGGAGGTGCCTACATTCTTAGGAAAAGCTCTATGTTCATGAGTGCGATCCAAATAAGAAATCTTCTTGTAAGGATACATGAAAAATCCTCATTAGTGTACGTAGAACTTGCAACATATCTTTCTTAGACCACTTGTGGTGAGATAACTGTATTTTTTCCAATATCAAAGCCAATACATCCATTGATTGTTACCTATGATCCATAGCATGCCAAAATCTTTTGTAGGATATTTGTAGCAATACCATAATAAAAAGCAAAGATGAAGGTGAAATAGATGAAGTGCTACTTTAGCCTTGCAAATATCCCTATTTCTTTTGATTTGTATGATGGAGGCATGTTCATGTTCCTTATGTTATGTACATACTTTTCTTGTTTAAGGGGACAAAGTGCATTTACTAGGAAATTTTTTCATAGGTTAGAGTAGGTTTTTTTTAGTCTTTACTAGGCTCCTCTCTTTCTTTTTCGAGAGAGGGAGAGAGAGATAAACAAAGAGAATCTACTTTCCACATCATCATACTCATACATGTATGTGAATGAAAAAAAAAATTAAGTCTCATTTTGGGTGTATATTGACTTGAAAGGGACAATTTTTAATATATATGTCATAGCTCACCTTTTTTTATTCATTTTTTGTGGTTTCTTTTGGAAAAAGTATAATTTTTAAACTCCTTCCAAAATTAAGTGCCAAATCATCAAATCCATAACTATGCTTTCCCAAAAGAATGAATTTCTTCAAATTTCATTATTTCCAACCATACACAGTGGAAAAACACACTTTGACCCATCCACATACAAGAAAACAAATTTTCTCTGCAAAACACATGCTTTTAGAGTCCCTTCCAACTAGGTTTCCACTTTGTTTTGATATTCTTGGTCATTGACCAAGATGATGTTGACATCTATACTAGGACATCCTCATACTCCTACATCAACAAGTATCCATGTTCATGTGCCTAGAGATTTTTCTCCAAATACATAGTGCAACAATGATGTGGACTCTCAAAGAGAATGTTGTGAAGCTGGAGAAAAGAGTATTAATCTTTGGAATTATGGTTCAATATATCCTTGTGATCCACTATATTCTTACCATCCAACATTCCATAACCTCTCAACTTTACTTCAGCTTATTAGTGCGAGTGAAGCTAGACTATTAGGTTATTGCAAGCAATTATCTACACATTCACATGCTACTACTAAGTATTGGTTCCAACAATATCAACTCCATCATATGAGGGTGGTCACTTTAGAAAGCACAATCATATCTTTACAAGAACAACTTGCAGATTTTGGAAAGAACATGGAAGCAAAGGAAAGCACAATTGCAAAGTTAAATGCCAATCTCTTGCAGTCGAAAGAGACTCCACTTGGTATGAGATATAGGAAAAAAGCAATATCAAACTTTGAAGCTCTTTCAATTGGTGATGGAGCATGAAGGCGACATATTTATGCAACAAGGTGAGTATTTGTTTTAATGAAGGCTTGAAATTGAAGCTTTCATGATATAGCTCATTTATTCAATGCATAAGTGCTTCATCAACAATAGAAGAATGGTTCAAGTTGATGAATAGTTGTATAAACATTAAAGAAATCAGTTTTGTTATAGACACACCTATAGGAAAGTGCATTAGAGTTGTTGTTCAAAATGAGTTCATAGAGAAGTTAAAGGACCTTATCAAAGTGCAAGATGTACATGCAATATGTGATGAAGCGAGCATCAATAGGAATGGGTATACTACAATGTACAATCTTTTTAAGCAAGCCTTACAAACACAAGGTATTTTTCAAAATATTTTTCCATGTCTATATAAAGTGTCTATTAAAAAAACTTCTAATGAGGATGTGGCTTGTAGTATTGGATAATATTTATTCATAGAAGAGACTATGTCTACCTCTATTTATCATCCAAATATTCCCAAGAATCAATTAAGGATCTTGTCTACACAAGGATTTACTTACACTAGATTCAACAATATATTTGTGGATCTTTAAAAGCTTCAACAAGCAATGGTTCACTTTTAACAATCAAAGGTAACCCTACTACATTTTATATGGTGTTGAAGATTTATTACATTCAAGTGTTTAATGTAATGTTTCCTCTTTTGTGCAGAGTATAATGTTAAATTAAAGTTCATATTAAAACTTGATGAGTGCCATACTATAAAGGGTCGATTATTGGAAAGGTTGAGTGTAACACTAATGAATGAAGTTATGGACCATGCAATGGGTGATATAATTTTAGGATCCACTTCCCATTTAATCTATAGTGTCTGATTCAGAGAGAGATATCTAGTCGTTAGGTGTTATTAAAGTTCCCAAAGAAACAAATAGTGTTATTTCATGGATTTTTATTTGAACTCTATGGATTATATAATTTCTTCGTAAATACATCGGCAAAAGATTTATGTAGATGGTATAGGTGATTTTGATGTAGAATTGCATTTGGGTGAAGACCTTAAGAGTATGCATGCGAGGTTGTAAACAAGGTGCATCTGCCCTCTATCCTTGCCCATAGTGTACCACAAGGTTACAAAGGATCTAAGAGATAGTTTAAACTTGCAAGGGCATTGATGAGAGTTGATGAACTTGAAGAGATTGATGACATAGACTCATGGAATAGTAGGGGATGGGAGATATCTCTTTTGAGGTGTCCAATCTTAACAGAAGCAAATCGTGAGAAAACCACCAATGATTGGAATCCCATTATTCTATTTTCTTTAGTCAATGCTCATTTTTGTACTTTTCATGCCTTCATGAGGATCTTCGATAGGCTTTCGAACCTCCATGTTGAATATGCATTTGCAATGAAACCACTAGAAGTAGCAATTCAAAAAAATAGAAGATCTTCTTAATTCTATTGATTGTCATGGTGGCCATGTATATTTAGTTGTTCTCCCATGTCTCACATAGGAATTGAACCCAAGAGCTCTTCCTTCTCATCCATATGACTTAACCATTAGGTGAAGAACCTTCGCTTTTCTAGAAAGCATAAGCACCTTCACTTAAGTCTACTCTCAAGACTTTTTCCCTACACATGAATGACCAAATGATGTCAGGTCTCAAATCCTTCTAAACCTACCAGACCCTCATTTCATAAACTTCCTTTATAACATTTGTCTCCCCTTGGAAAACATTTTCTTCCTCAAAAATAGAGCCATATAAATACTCTAGGAATCCCTCGAGCTTCATGTAAAAATTATACATGATCATCTCTGTGTGTTGTTTCCTTGTATCCTTCCCCTTAAGAAGGCTCATAAAAGATCATCCCAAAGGTGGGAAATGATCTACATGGTGCTACTATCTCCCATGTATACCTAGTTTCCAAACTATCACTCCCGTAACATATAACACCATCAAGATGAACTAAGTCCATATGATATATCCTCGATGGAGTAATAATAAATATAAGGTGTCAAGCTTACAGGGTTGATCATACCAAAATGGAGATAAAAAACCATAGAATCCTATGGAATGTAGAACAAAGTTTCATAAAAAGTGACTCCAAACCCATCTAGACCTAAGATTATCTTATAGAATTACTCTCATGTCTCTCAAGGTATTCTTATCCTTGAGTGGTCACAAGTGATAGTTTTTACCTAAACCATTATGTGTCCCATGTTGATCCATCATCTAGCTCACATATAAGAATTTCTTGATAGCGAAATGAATTCTCTACATTCCACTAACTATGAAGTCTTTGTTTTGTCATCCATTACTTTTGGACTAAGCTCTCTTAGAAGAGCATATATAGGAAATATGCAGACTCTATCATTTTCTCTTCCCTCTAGTTTTCCATATGAATGCAAAAATATTACTTTTGATATTCAGATGATCCCAAAGTACCCATTCTCCTAATTAATGTTCAATCATTATCCTCATGACAAAGCACCAATTAAGAGTTTGGTAATCCAATGGTTAGATCTATCCTTATCTCCTAAAAACTCTGAAGAGAAGATTTATGACTCTATTCCCAATCTCACTAATGTTAGTAACTAGTTCATCTCATCTAGTCAAGGACCATCACAGAAAATAAGCATAGCTACTTCTCTCAAGAGTCTCCATGTGAGACTTAATACAACAACAATATGCCTCTATATATAGCTCTCTCTAAGGGGCTGCCTGCTATGGCAGGTGAATACTAACCATCCAAGTGTGGGCCATGTAACTACATGTGTGCCAAGTGTCCTAGTCAACTAGAGTTAACTCAAGTGGATACTTTTAGAATGCTCTAGAGCTCTTGGGGAAAAAACACTCTTTCATATCTCTCATTGGACTTGAACCCAAGACCTTTTCCTTCTCATCCTTATGACTTGACCACTAGTCGAAGCAGCTTTTCTTGTCTACAAAGCATAAGCACCTTCACTTAAGTCTACTTTCGAGACTTCTATCCTACACTTGAATGGCCAGATGATGTCTGATCTTAGATCCATTTTAACATGTTAGACCCTCATGTCATAAACTTCATTTATAACATTTGCCAACTCCCACCATACATTATTTCATATAAAAACTTGATTGTCGTTGTTTTTTATATTTCCTTTCTCATCAAATAAGTTTTCAATTCTTTCCATTATATCATGCTTAATTTTTTTACTATCATTGTTAGTTTTTAAATGTTTTTTTGAATATTTTCTTAATGTTTTTAAATTAATTTTGTTGATTTAAATGTGAACAATACAAATCTTAAGAGAAAGTCTTTAAATAGACAAGTCATCATTCATTTTAGCACTTTAAATCCTAACAGAATGGCACACATGAAGCAGATTGCTAGGAAAGATCACATCATTTACCCTAGCCATGTGCAAAGTAGTGAGTGCCCAGCATAGATGACACCCCACAAGAAGCCTCAAACCACAACCCACTCTTCTAGACAAAACTCCGGTGAGGGCACGCACTCTGGCAGCATTCCATTGCAGAGAAATAAAGCTTCATAATGAGAGAGAGATGTAACGCAAGAAATTAAACCTTCCCCTCCTACATCTAATGATAAGGCCCCACCTAAAACAATATTCAAGTGAAGCTCCGATCAACAAGGATGGAGACAAATCATAATGGAGCCAAAGTCAAATTTTAAGGAGTCCTCAGATGAAGAAAGTGTTAATGAGCCACCATGGAATGACATTCATATCCTAATGAACCATCGAGTAACACAAGGAGGCAAGACACTCCCTACAAGACAAGGGAAAAGACCAATGTTAAAGAGAAAAAAGTCAACATGCAAATATGCAAGAGCATGTAAATGAAGAGGCAAGTCCATCTAGGCATGCTCCAAGAAAAAAGAAGAATTATCAACCACGTCGTAGACCACAATGATTGCAACCCAACATCCCTCCCAATGCAAGAGTCACCACAAAGATGTAGAAAGCAAACTAGAGCCCTTGTAGAGATAAGGCATTATCAAACTTCTATATAGCTTCTTATTCCACAAAGGCCATTTGCAAGAGTTGTGAAGGAAGAGCTCCAAAGCTATTGTGGCGGACTTCATATTCAAGGGATAGCCATTGAGGCACTCCACGAAATTGTAGAGGTTTATCTAATATCAATGTTGGAAGCCTCTAACCTATGTGATATGCATGCAAAGAGAGTGACAATACAACCTAAGGATATGTAGCTAACTAAAAGGATTAGCAAAAATAACCCTTCACACTTGTAAGTTCTCTTAATGAGAGAACTTTTTGTATTATCCCAAATTATTAATATGATCTTTTTCTTATTACATTTGTTCTCTAAAGTGCAATTTAAGCTTAATTTTAGATGAAAGTAAAGATCCCTCAAAACTTTGTAATGGTATCCATTGTCCAAGTTAGCACATCTAATGATCATAGTAGAATCTAATGTACAATGAGGTATGATGTTTCAAATATCAAAATCCTATGCTTGTTCCACCTATTTTACAAAGATATTTGTCATCTTTTGCAATTCCTTCTTTCAAACCCCAATTTTCACCTAGAAGACTTTTGACTTGCTCATATGTGATATCTTTACACATGAGCATGGTGGAAGTCTGGGAATGATAATCCTTGAAATAAACATACAAAACAAAGGATGGGAAAACACTATTACAAACCTATAGATCTAGAAACTTTTGTGAATTTTGAAAAGTTACATATATCCATTACCATCTTGTGCTTTAAAGATGATAAGGAACATATATCAGGTTTTGGTCACTCCAAGCTAAGAACATAGTCTACTTCAATTCTCTCTAAACTTCCAAACCACTCATTGTATCTATGTGTGTAAAAGAAAACTCTATCATGGAAAAGTAGAGCAAGAGATACTTCTGGAAAGACTAATGCACTAGCATCTGCATGCAATGCTTGGAAAGTACATGTAAGACTATGAAGTTGCTTCTCCTCCCCCAAAGTAGAAGGAAATAAATCTGAAACAAATAAAACTATATCTAAATAGTTCATAGATATATCCAACACTACAAAACATACAATATTGTAGAGTAATACTTACAATTGGTAGGATATCTCATTCTATAAAGTTTTTGAGTTTCATAGTTTCCATTGTAAAACACATTGTACAATAGCAACCATTCCATTAACTTTGTGCTTCTTGAAGCAAAGTATCTTTACCTTCCAATGAAGATCCAAGTTTCCACGATCTCTAACTCAATGAGGCCCAACACTAGAGGATTGCATGTACATCCATGCACCTTTGGAGTACTCATGTGATAACCATTGTCCATCTGTAGCTTTGATATTATGACATCTTAATGTGAGACTTCATCTTTTGGTTGCCTAGAGGCTTTCAATGTTTCCATTGAAGTTGAAGGTCTTCAAGATACAATAGAGGTTGAATGTAGAAGCAAGAGCTTCAATGGTGTGCTACTAAGAGAAAGTAGTGGAAAAGGATTAATTTTTGGGACTTGGATATGAAAATGTGAGGTTTAGAATGGAAATAACTAATTTTTTAGTTTTTCAAAAAAAAACTTTTTTTGAGTTCAAAATATGCAAGGATCTTGAGTTTGGGGACAAAACGAGTACTTTTGACCCTTAAAAGTAATGAGGGGTCCATTCTCAAGTGTTATGGGGAGTTTTTGAACTTTAAAAAAATGAATTTTTGAGCTCATCCAAGTAACGAGATTCCTTCCTTCTCTAGGAAACTCATTAAATAAGGAAGAAATTTGTCCATCTCCCCCCTTCAGCCTAGTAATTTATGGGGTATAGACTATGGCCACCACCCTCTTTTGATTGGTCCATCACTAATCACTCCTTACTCTAAAAGGCCCATACAAGGTTCCTTTTTTTTCCCCATAATGGTTTTCCAAAATTCCATGCCATAAAGTGGATTTTACATTTGGCATTATTTATTTCTTGTTGGGTGACATAGAAATACCTTCCTTTCTTGATTGGATTGTTGTTTTCTTTGAGACATTTTCCACTTTCTAGTGTGACTAATCCTAAGGGTGGTTTTGGCAAGATGACATGTGGTGGCACTATAGGGTGTTGTGAAACCAACTCTTCTTCTTACATTGAGGATCCAATGGACCTTCTTGGGGAATTCAGACATCACCTCCTCAATTACCTGATGCCATCTTTACTTTCAAGCCTTTCTTTTCTCAAGTGATTATTCTTGGAAAATAGATGAAAGAAAAGTGTGTCAAGTGCTTCAACCCCATTTATTCACATTGTGGTCAATTGAATGTACAATAAAGATTTCATGCATTCATACAATATGAGGTGTGTAATGAATTATGAAAACATGTGATTTCAAGACTCTAATTATTTTCTTTTAAGAAAGGCGTAAAAGAAACATGTGAAATACATGTTACAAAATAAAAATACATGCAAAGCTTCATGTATGAACAAGACTCATATAGTTACTTTATATATTTATTGTTTTTACTTTATATATATTTTTTAATATTTAGAGGCTTCTTTATGTGTGCATGGTCTGAAAATCATGTGTGCCTTATGCATGTCCTTGAAATGTGGCCCTATGCATGCATACTATAGGTGCATGTGCTTGACATGGTGCAAATTGGATAGATACTTGATGGGATTTCAAGTGGCTTCAAAGGGATTTTCCAAGCATGAGTTCCCAGCAAATGAATATATTTATTTGGTGATGGTAATGAGCGATTATCTATTAATTAATTATTAGAGAAAATGTTAGAAGAACTTGGTGGAATATTTTGTGTGATCCTCACCTTCTCAGTGATGGAATCTTTAGGTCCCCTTACAAGTTCTGACTAGTTGGTTGATCATGGTAGTGGTGCCCATGAATCTATGCATTTTCTCATTCTTCTAGGTGTCATATCTCCTTGTGATGGTCACATCTATTATTGCTTGTTATTCAATGATTCTCCTTGTTCTTATGTCTGGGTATCCATATCAAAGTTAATCAGCCCTATACTCAATAAGTCGCTTGAGAAACCAAATTTGTATTATGTGTCGGCTCTGTTTCAAATTGTTAGTTTCTCTCTCCTTTTTCACTTTTTTGGTATCTTTTTGTATCCATACTTGTGCCCCGATACTAGATTGTTTACATTTCTTTATCTCAAGAAGTCATGGAATGGACCCCTTCATGAGCAAAATTTGTTTTATTCATTTTTTTCATTGATCAATTTTCTTATGATTAATAGCTATGTTAGGCATTAGCCCTTATTGAAGATCAAATTCCTCACATTAATCTATTGATATTTCATTTGATGAACCTAAAGGAGTTGAGATTAAAAAAGAAGAGATTCGATGAGAAGAAGCTTCTCATTATTGAGATCATCTTTGATAAGTGTCAAATGTTGATGCATAGAGGTAGATGTAGCTAGATTATTTCTCTTCCAAGAAGTAAAATACCTTACCTTGGGCTAGGTACAATGTGATAGAATGTTGAAATAATTGGTCTTGCCATAGGATGATTGTCTTTATAAGATTTTTTTTCTATATGCACACGAAAACTAACATCCATGGAAGTGTTCCCTCGGTGTTTCTAGTTCTACTCCACCTATGCATTTGATTTGATTGTTTTCTCATGAGGGTAGTGTTCACCTAGCAAGCCTATTTATGCCTTTTTTATAAGCTTCATGGTGGAGAATGAAAGCGCTAAGACCCTAAAAAGACTAAGGTCTGATGGAGGGTGAGAATACTTCCATGAATTTGAATCCTATCTCCAAGATAGAGGAATCAAAAGAGAAATAACTACCAGACAGATTCATGAGTAGAAGGGAGTGGTAGAGAGAGGGAAAAGGACCATTGTGGAGCCATCAAGGTCCACGTTGAAAGCAAAGAAGCTACCAAACTATCTGTGGTGGAGGTAGTATCTATTGCCACATATATGATAAATAGATTACCTTGAAAGTCCTTGGATGGTATGACTACATATGAAGCTTACAATGGGAGAATAGAAAGCTTGGACCATTACCAAATCTTTGGGTGCATTCCATATGCACACATGCCTTCACAAATCATAGGTAATTTGGACCCTAAAGCAGAGAATTGTGTGTTTATAAGCTATGAGCTCAATAAAAAAGGTTACAGACTATATAATCCTAGCAATAAGGGATTTGTAGTAAGTAGAGATGTTGTGTTTGATGAGAAAAAATCATGGTTTGAAGATGATTGCAGGAAGATCCAACTACCATATGATCAAGAGGAGGACTTCCCAACTCTCACAAGCAAGAATACACACACACTTGAAGCTTCAAGTGACTATAAAGATGATTAGAATACTCCAAGAAAATAAATCAACTCATGGACCTCCAAATTCAAGGCTAAGGTAGAAGATTTAAGGGATGTAGCAGAATCCTCTCAACAAACCATCAGAAGATCTACTAGGCAGAAGAAGAAGCCAGAGAGGTATGGCTATGATATATCACTAGTAACTAAACACTCTTCTCTTTGATCTTGGCTGTCAAAACATTCCTCCTGGCCAAATTTTTTGGCTTCTCGGGATTCCTTTCAGCTTTGGCATCTCATTGGAGATGCAATGCAATTGGGTCCTAGCCAAACTCGAAAGCAAGTTAAACTATTGGAGAGGTATGGACTAGCCTAAAGGGTAGCAAAATTTGTGGGGTGCCTCCCTGGTGCAAGCACTGCTACCAGTCCATTGAAGATATTGCTCACATCTTCTTTACCTGTCCCAACTCCAACAGGCTCTGGCAGATTGTCGAAAAGAAAATGAGACTTTAGAAACATATCAGTTGGAAACAAGCTCTGTTGGGAGAAGCGATCGGCTACTCTGTGACTCTCTAGAATGCCATCAGAGGGGAGTTCCTATGGAAGATCTGGCGAGAAAGATGTGCTTATAACTTTGGCAACTCCCCCAAAGAGTGGGCGATTGAGAAATCTTTGTTCCTCCTCAACAAAAGAATCGCTAACTATAAGAAATCCCATCCCTTGAGGCATCATCAAGTGCTCCTTCTGATCAACAACAAGCTTAAACCCAAGTGGGCCCTGCATGAGGGTGATGAGAGGGTGATTAACCTTCTTTGTAATGTCATCTAAACTCTGTAAAATCTACCCTTGCTCTATGGGATTTGGGGGGTCTCTTGGGCACTAATCTTCTTCACTTGTACTTTTCTTTTAATTAATACAAGTCGGGGAGAGTAGGCTAAGGCCAAACTTCCTTTATTAAAAAAAAAGGCTATGTAGTCCTTCCTCTTCTTTAAGAACAATTTGATAAACCCATAAGGGAGTATCATCATGCACCCAAGAAGGATTAGTTGATTGCATATTATGCATGGAAACTTCATCATCATGTATGTGAAGAGCATTCGTTTGGAGCGGAAAAATGTCTCTAAAAGAAAATTCCATTAGATTCAACTTGGTCCTGATTCATAGGTGTTTCAAGCATGATGATTTTGACCTCGATTCCTGTACCACCTTGAGCTAGCGCATGAAAGGTCATCCTATGATCATTTGATAATTCCTAGCCTTTCCAAACTCATAGATTGCCATTGTATGCTCAACTTTCACTTTGTAGGTTTTGAAAACCACACTTTCTAATAGAATTAATGGTCGCTAAGCGTGTCCATTTGCTAATTGTAAACTCATATGTATAGTTGTGAGAGCAAATATTCCACATTCTGCCAAATCTCTTCAATAATGATGGCTATTCCTACTCTTGATTCTAGTATGGTTTTGGTTGATGCATCCATTATGTGTGATTGGTAGACATGTGTTCCTTCATCACTTTCATTGTAATCTCAAGTCTTATATGTGGGGATTTTTTTGATGCATAGCCCTGCTTTAGCCAAAGCTCTCTATTGATACTCTATTTCTTGTGCTTTCAAACCCATTTTTATCTCACAAATGAAGTCAAATATGTAGTAATTTGTCTAGCATCATCATGCAATTGACCTTCAATCTCTTAATTTCCACAATTGTGGATGTATGAGGTTTTGTTCCCATTTTCCTCTTCTGCCTCAATGTTGGTGCCTTCTTGTATTCCATCTTGACTTCACAGTCTCCCATGTAGTTTGAAAGCATATTTAAGTTCATAGTCTTGTCATCATGAAACTAGTGTTTTTATCATCTCATAGAAGGATATATCTTGTATAATGTCTTTGTATTTGCTCACCACTATCTCACATATAGGTGGTGTGGCTTGATTCTCTTTCTTCCATTTATTTTCTTGGACTCTCTCCCAAAGTACTTGTGGTCAAGTCTCATCCATGTCAAGTGTTGAATTTTCAAGTTCTATCTCCATTCTTGGTTGTGTTAGCTCTTGGGGACTAATTTTTTGGTCTTGTGTTATCCCATGGTTGGTCTTTAATTTCAGTATTTTGAATCAATTCTTGGAAATGGATGAAATCCTTGTGTTGGTGATTGGATAGGGAACCTTTTTTAGGATAGCTTGATCCACTTCCACCAATTTCATACATAGTGCTAATCTCTCTTGTTTTAGGTCTCCTCTTGTATAGCATTTCTCATGGTGCTCAAGGGCTAGGTCCTATGAAAATCATGCATTATATGCCTTTAAGATTGTTTCTAGTTGTCAAGCATGGGATCATCTAAAACCAATCCTACATGGTTCTATGGTTTTTTCCTAATCCACTCATCTTTAGTCTACCTCATTTGCATCACCACTTGCTCTTGGTCTTAGAGAGACTAAATAAGCACATTTTTTTGGTGCCTTTTTTGTTGTAGATTCTCTATTAGTTCATTTATCGTCTTCACCCCCTGTTTGTTTCTTGCAAAAAAAAAAAAAAATCTTCCCATGCCCCAAGTTGATGAATATCTTCTTTGGGAGATCCAACTTAGATCCATTGCATTCAAAACTTGAGGATCCCACTAAGTGTTGAAGGATTGAGGGACATCTTTTTATACATGCCTCCAATGCTAGCTTTTTTGGTTAAGACATGCTCGGTTCATTGGATGATTTGTCTTAGGGAATCTGTGGGGAGATTTGATACTTTTTTTGTTTCTTTTTGTTTAGGGAAAACTACAATATTGACTTAAAGACATGCAATGTGCCAATTTTTAGTGCGACAAATGCCATGTCTTATTTCTTGAAGATAAGCATGACATGGTTTTTCAAGAGGAACCAATATTTTTTTACTATGATGCTTTTTGATGGACATTCCAAAATTTTAAGCAATCTAAGAAAGGTCTCAAATTTAAAAAAATGAACTTTGAAGCAAATATGCTTCATATCTTATTGGAATCTTTGTACATTTTCCTATGGCAATGCAAAATGAGGATGTAACCACACTACAATGACAAGAAGGGGCATAATGGCCAACATTATTACACTTATGTGTCTTTAGAGTAGCTTTGATGTAGCTTGTTTCCTAGTACATGTGCACTTTTCACTATAGCACCAGAGAGATGGATTTTTCCCATGTAACCACATATACATGATATACTCATGTGTGGTGTTACATAGTACTTAGGGATTGCTTATAAATATTGCTTTACTCATTCTCATATTATCGATCATTGTTCTTCATCTATCAAGAGAGGGATCTTGCAGCTATCACAGTGCTTCCAACATTGATCTCCTTCTTTGATCTTATTTGTAATTCTATTTGTGCTTGCCCAGTCTCTCAAACACCTAATAGTGGTATCAAAATAGATCCAAATCCTTCTCAACCTGTTGTTTTTTGAATCAATGTACACACACACACACTATTCAATAGTGCAAATTCGAATCAATTGTGTTGAGGTTTTAGCCCCCTTTAAAAGTTACTCATGTAGTCAATACTATCGATAGATTTATAGATTGCTACTTTTGAGTTTTGTGGTGCAATGGCAAGCAACAATGACTTGTTTCACATGCTTCAAGCTGAGGATGAGTTTGATGGCACTAACTATCCAATGTGTTCTTATTTGATGAAGCATGTTCTTGATGCAAAGCAATTTTGGAACATAGTAGAAGATATAACCAAGCAACCGAGTGGTTCTTCTACCATGCAACTTGTTTTCATAGATGTAGGTTCTTCTTCAAGTATAATGACTATGACTTCTCCACCTATGTAAGAGTGTAAGACAATAGTTATGCAATATAACACAGGAGCAATAGCAGAGAAGATAACAGATATAGGAGAATCTCAACAATTTTCTACTAGCAGCAAGTACAAAGATGATGGCGTTGTCCACCCGTGCGCTCTCAAGGTAGAGCTTAAATGGTGATCTAGACAACTCTAGATAGGGAGATACAAGGTAGAGGTATGCTGGCTCAACTCGGTGTCTTAGGTAGTGCAGAAGTCATGTATATATAGGATCATGGGTGGCCTGCCATGGACGGCTATACATGGGCGGTAGAGCGTGGGCGGCCACCGCCCACGTAATTGCCATACACGGCTTAGATTGGTTGAACCGACCTAACAAATATAAATGATTTCTGACTCCGATAGGGAATATTCCAGCCAAGGGGCCCGCTGGCCCCCTTGGACCCCCCAGCCGGGGCTGCTCACCGCTGCCCCGGACCCCACATTGGGGACCCTAGTAACTCCCTTTCCTTATAATATCTTACATGGTCCAATATGACCTTCATCCAACATTCAAGTTGGGATTCCCATCAATTGGGTAATGCACGCTTGGCTTCTCCTCATAAAGGGGGGCCTTACAAAATGTGCATACAATCATGAGGGGTAGACATTGATCATATACTAACAAAGAGCAACTCAGGTGGGATGCAAAAGATGCTCAAGCTCATGCATTGATTGCTCCTTTTATGAAGCAACATCTCATCATGCACTACTTCAAGACAAGATTCGGATAGTCTTGCTTCTTTGTATGTTGTGCATAAATGAAGCATATGTTTCTTAATTAAGAAAGCAACTTGAAGATGTACATATGATTGAAAATGAGTCAATGTATGTATATGTTGCACAGAAATCATTCTAGATGCATCACTCAATTCTAGATTACTCAAGTGATTGCCAAAATCTTTCCAAAGCTTGGCTATTACACTATGTTAGTCACAAAAGGAAATCCAAATATATATAGTTTTGATGAGTTTGTGTCTTTTCTTTTTCAAGAAGATCATCAAGAGTGAATAGAAATGGTTTGCTTGAGGAAACACAAGCATGTGCTACCACAAAAAATGGTAAAAACAAGATTGGTTTAGCTTCAGATTTATCAAAATCAAAGCCTCAATCTTCCTCTTCCACCTCTTCCTCTCTTAACGGTGATATTCAAAAGAAGAAGAGATGTAAGTATTGTCGAAATTGTGGACATGACCTTGATGAATGTAGAAATCTTACCAAGTGTAATGAAAAGAAGAAAGAATCGGGCATGTCTATTGTTGAAAATACATCCAATTTAAAGAATAACAAAGCTAATGTTACTCAAGATGTTTGGGTATGCATTTTTATATGTCGTTATGATTAATCAGGACATCCTACATGTATGATTGTAAATGAAGCTTGTTTAGATTGGTTTTTTTATAAAGGTTTTTCAATTCATATCGCTTGATTCAAAAGATCTTTTGTATCTTTGAAAGATGCAGCCATGGGAGGACATGTTGTATGTGCAAATAATGCTTCCAATCTTATTATTCGAGTTGGAAAAATTGAGCATATAGTTGAAGATAGAGAATTTGTTACTCTCAACTATGCATTCGTTGTACATGATATCAAGAAAAACTTGATTTGAATCCCTATTATTTCTAGTGTGAAACTTCATGTACACTTTGTTGATAACAAATGCATGGTTCATGATTTTAGCAGTGGGAATGTTATTGTGATGTTGTGGATATTATACAATCTTTTCCATTTCTTAGATACATATAAGGAGGTTGCCTCAAATTTCTTGATTACTCATACTCCTATGGCTCAAACGGCATTATGCCATGCTCATTTTGGTCATTTGATCATTAACAACTTTCTTTACTTGCAAAAGAAGGAAACAATTATTGGTTTGCCAAACTTGAGTCCATTGAAAAGCATGCATGTGAAGGGTTTATACTTGGAAAAATGCATCATTCTACTTTCTCCAAAGATTATGCTACACAAAAAATGCAACTTGTTCATAATGATGTACGTGGTCCAATCAAAACTCCATCTTTTTGCAAGCATGTATAATTTTTTACCTTCATTGATGATATAGCACACCATACTTCAGTGTATCTTATGAAAGTAAAGAATGATGTGTTATCTTAATTTAAAAATTTTTTAGCTATGGTTGAAGATATTTATAGGAATAAGCTTTTGTCTCTTTGCACAGATCATGGAGATGAATAGATATCACATTAATTTATCATTTGTTTTCAAAGAGCTAATTCTCACCAATGTACAATGCAATATACACCTCCTCAAAATGGCATTGTAGAGTGCAAGAATAGAACACTTCTTGAAATGGCATGATGTATGGTTAAAGGAAAGCATCTTCTAGATAAGTTCTAAACAGAAGCGGCCACATGTCCAAACTATGTATTGGAACACTTCCTACAAAAGCATTGAGATTCAGTACAACTTTTGAGGCTTGGAATGGGTGTAAGTAAATGCTTATTCATATGTGCATATTTGGTTGTTTGGCATATGCTCTTGTGCCATCACAACATCACAAAGTTGATGACAAGGCAAAGAAATGTATATTTTTTGGATATAATAGTGAGATTAAAGGTTATTAATTATATCATCCTCATCCATTGATGGATAAAATTATTGTAATTCAAGATATGGTATTTGTTGAAAATTCAATTGATCCCTTACTTGAATGTAAATTTCAGCCAACAATCAGTTCACAAGATGTGTTTGATACACTCATGCTTGTGTTTCAAAGTGGTGCACTTGACCATGGCCATGTACACCACCTAAATGAGGTTCAGAGACATGAGAATTTTCAGATAAATGTGGCTAAGAATCTCCAGCCCAAGGTGGCTGAAAACTTGTAGCCAAATATGGCTGAAAATTTCCGAAAAATACAAAAAACCATGGATAAAACTTTCCAGCCACAAATAGCTGAAAATTTGTAGCCAAACATGGTTAAAACTTAGCAAGATATTCAGCCCACCAATTATGTACATTTTGAGGATTTATTAAATGAGTAATGCATTTCTATCAAGAATGCACAATCTATGCCAAGGTGGTTGCAAAGGACATTGAAAGTTAGAAAATTGGGTGCTCCTTTACAACTTCAACCTCTCACCATGCATCAAGTGCTTTTGTGGATGTATCTCTTGTTGCAAATGCATGTGTAAAGGGCCACGCACTTTTGAAGTTGCATGTGGTGATTCAAATAGATGGGTGCAATGCAATTGGAATTGGATTCCATGAAAAAAAAGTACTTTAGAGTTATTTGGATTGCCAAAATGTAAGAATATCAATAAGTGGTTTTAGAAGATTAAAAGAAAGTTATATGGTAGCATTAATTGCTACAAAGCTAGATTTATTGAAAAACTTTATGCACAAAAATAAGGCATTAATTATAAGGAAACTTTTGCCCCTCTTTGCACATGATTACCATTCACATTTTGATTGCATTGGCTGCCCATCATGGTTGGAAAGTGCATCAATTGGACATAAAAACAACTTTCTTGAATGGTGATTTGCAAGAAGAGGTCTATGTGAAGCAACCTCTTGGATTTATCATCAAAGTTCAAGAGCATATGGTTTGCCACTTGCATAAGGCTTTGTATGGACTTACATAATCACTTGATTGATCTTGGTTTTACATGTATTCCAATTAAAATCACATTTCATTTATGCAAAGATGGGGCTGATCTTATAGTCCTTGTTCTTTATGTTGATGAAATTTTCTTGATTGGGTCATATGATGAAAAAAATGGCATGATCATGGTAGATTTGTGATTTATTTTTGATGTCGCATGTCATTCGTTTGGACTATTATCTTGGCATCCACTTGTATCCATTGAGGAAGGAATTGTTTTGCATCAAGCAAATTACATTGAGAAACTACTTCAGCATTTTGGTTTTGAGGATTGCAAGCCTATCTCAATACCATTGGAGACGCGATCTAGGTTCTCAATTGAGGATGCAAATGATGCATTTGATACCTCTCTTTATCAAAAAGTTGAGGGATGTTTGATATATGCATGTGACATAAGGTTGGACATATAGTATTCAGTTTCCAAATTGAGTTGATTTATGCATAGCCTTGGCACTAAGCATTGGTAAGTGGTAAAATCTGTGTTTAGATATCTCAAAGGCACTTTAAGTTTGGGTCTCTTTTATTATAGAGATGCTCAGTCATGCTTGCATGTTTTTACACATAGTGATTAGCTAGATTCTATGATACATGAGTTTCCATTGGTGGCAATTGCTTTTCCTTGGAAGATCATGCATATCTTGGTTGAGTGAAAAGCAACATACTATAGCCACATCAAGTTGTGAATATAAGTAGAGGGAAATATTCATAGCTATAGCAAAGTGTATATGGTTGAGATTCTTTTTATTGGATCTATGCATGGAGATTGATGCACCTATGCATATTCTCATTGAGAACTAGAGTGCATTAGTGATTTCAAGGAACACAATGTTTCATGTGCATATAAAGCACATTGAGGTTCATTATCATCATGTTAGAGAGCATCTACATGCGAGTGATATTGTTTTGGTATGTGGGGTAGATATGTTCAAAAAATATCTTCCATGGGACAATGTTGAAGCTTTACACAAAGCTTTCAGCTTATCACCTTGTGGAAGTTGATCTTTTACTCCCTATATATGTCCCTTGAGTGGCTTTAATGTGAACCATTTCTTTGTACATGGGAACTTTTTACTCTAGAGCTGGCTAGAGGTTTCACCCCATGTTATCATGTAAATAGCATATACTCATATGTGGTGTGTTAGGCTGCCAGATTAACCTTTGTAATATTCATAGCCATTTTTGTAAATACTTTGGTGAAATGTCGTAATGGCCAAAGTGATGTATCTCTTTATCACATTAATATAAAAGAGAGAATATACTCATGTCACTTAGCGGTGGAGAGGCACACGATAGATCCACACCAGACTGCCTGTGGCAAAGCGACCGAGTGCAGACTTGTTGTTACCCAATTTTGTGTGTCTTTAGAAGTTATGTTTGGTGTCTTTAAGTACAGATAAGTAATCTATTTTGGTTGAAGTAATTAGATATTAAAGAATTTTAATTGAAAATTGGTGTGCGCATTCTGTAATCCTGTTATTCATAGAGTATTTGGCATCTATTGTATATTGTTTAATATAAGTGAATCTGGTAGTAGTTAATCATGCAATAGTTATTGCGAGACGAGTACCTATATTCTGGGTGGTGTGTCAGTGAGAAGTCACGGTTGTACATATAATTGGTGAAAGTCTGAATATTGATAAGGTGAGATTAACCTATATATGTAGTGGTGGTTGTGTTAAGTGGCTAGTATGTGAAGTGGGAAAAATACTATACGACCTCTGTTCTTATAGACCCCTATCCAACCCAAGAACCCTATGGAGTATTTATATCACTTTTACCTTAACTAGATACATTAAAGTTAGGATAGAAATTTAACACTGGTGTAGGCCATGGGGCTTCGAATATAAATCTTGAGAGAAGCCTAGAATATAATCTTGAGAGAAGACCTCATTATACATGCATGTAACACGCTCAAGTAAAACCTATCCTGAATTCCAGAATGATAAACATCCTTGGAAAGTAAAATGTGTTGGAGATTCACTCACTAATTAGACATAGAGACCTAAAGATGTATGAAGGATAAAGAAAGACAAAGAAAAGTAGAAACAAAGCATTCAGAAAAATCAAAGCCTTAGTGAAGGGACAAATTCACACCTGTAATATATAGCATAGAAACTTCCATAATTACGAGTTTTTTGAATCTCGGATCAAAATGTATATTAAAGAGTTGAGAGAGTGTTTAGATATAGATTGAAAGGAGAGGCTGAGTGAGCCTAAGATAGCTGGAGAGAAGAGGCTTAGAAAGTGCGCATATGTAGAGATGAATAATAGAACCTCAACAGTCGGGTATTCATCTGAGAGAGATGGTAAGGAGAAACTACTCAGCATAGGAGAGTTTTCCATGGCTATGAGCAAAGTGAGGCCAAGTCATTTTGTACACATATTCTCTAATAGAAAACACATGTTTGTGTGAAAAGTTTGAGCGCATTCTTCTTGTGTGAAGAAATCTAAGTGATTTCATATTCCTGTGAAAGTTAGTTAACAGTTACAGTTTTCTTAGTACACATTTTACGGTACTTCTGCAAGTTAGATCTCGTAGTATAGTGTAAAGGTTTTCATAAGTGATAACTCATCTTGAAGCTAGTAGTCTCAACTACAAACTGATCAAAAGAGTTTGTAAAACGGGACATGTATACACAGTACTAAGTCTGATCGTAAAGGAATCCAGAATTGGTGAAGTTTTTCCTCAAACTTGAGATAAAGTTCATTCACTGAAGGAAGCTCAGGTATTACTTCCTTACTTCAATTACAATCATTTGAAGTAACTACAAACAGAATTGCAGTTGATTCCGGTAACATTCCGGTACAATTACGGTGAGATTACGGTGACAGTCCGGTAACAATCCGGTGAAGTTCCGGTGAAATTCTGGTAAGTTCAAAACACAGTTTTGACACGTCTAAGTGACAGAAAGTATATCTAACAGTAAGCTAACGAAGAATTAAAAAGAATGAAGTAAATCAGTTCAGAATTGAAGCCTGAAGGAAAGGCAAAGTTTTCGGCAAAGTGAATTTTCAGATTTCACTAAACACAGTTATAAAGTTTTCAGTTTCAGAAAGGTTGCTAAGCTATTGATGATTATAGAGGTGTTCTAATATAAGTCTAGCTTAGTTCTTGTTGTGACGTGACAAAATTCCGTAGCTTAGTTTGTTAAGCTTTTGTCGCGTTGTCGTCAACAAGTGGTATCAGAGCAGAAAAGATTCTGAAGAGCAGAAAAGGTTCTCAAGAGTAAACGGAAGTGAAGACACAAGAGAATTTAAATAATTCTTCTTAAGAAAGATGAAAGCTGAGGAGATCAACAACAAACGGCATTAGAGAAGCATTCCAAAGTCATTCTCAAGGGTAAAGGTTTACAAAAGGTAAAATTCTTTAACGTTATACTCATCGGCAGTAATAGAAACAAGAAGATTATGGCAGATCACATTTCTATTGACAAATTGGACAGAGATAACTATCCCGCATGGGTAATGCAAATGGAAGCCTTACTTATGAGTAAGGACTTAATGATATATGTGACAGGAGAAGAAAAGAAGCCTACTTTTGAAGACGAGAGTCAACCAAAGAAAGAAGAGTTAGAAGCCTTGAAGCTATGGCAGAAGAAAGATGCAACGGCAAGAGCGTATATCTATAATACCGTTACAGATCATCTACTACCACACATTAGAGGTCTTGAGAAAGCGGAAGACATATGGAGTGCATTGGAAGATCACTTCCAAAACACTACTAAAGCTAGGAAGGCCAGCTTATGATCCGAATTTACAACGTTCAAGAAAAAACAAAGTCAAAACATTAGTGATTATGTCACTAAGATGAAGGACTTGGCAGATAGTCTTGGATCTATTGACAAAGATATTGAAGACCACAGGTTAATAGCACAATTGCTTGCAGGACTGAGAGGAGATGAAAGGTGGAAACCTTTCGTACTCTCAACTGAATTTCATTAAATCATTTTGTACCAGATTTAAATCAATTGCTTGGACGAATGCTAACATTTGAGCAAGATTTGAAGACAGATGGAGATAAAGGACAAAGTTTTGCTATGTACGCAAAGAATAAGAAGAAAGGTGATAAAGGTAAAGAAAAAGATGAAGAAGAACTGACTACTCAAGGAAATTATGCAAGAGGAAGAGGTAATGTTAGAAGTAAAAGTAGAGGTAATACAAAAGGAAGAGGTAATCGGAATAACAACAAGAAGACTTGTTGGCTCTGGGGATTAAGCAATCATTTGGCTCATGATTGCTGGCATAATTCTCAAGGATCAAGTCAGAATCAGAATAACAATAGCAGAGGCACAAGTGGAAGATATCAAAGAGGTAGACAAAGCCAAAGAGGCGGATATGGTAGAGGTGGAGCAAGAAGTTGGGGACAAAATTAGTCTCACAACACTACCTAGTACAACTATGCAAATGCTACACAGAATGACAATCATATAATGTTGATGATGAATTCGATAAGCATGTCAGAGAATGAAGACCTCAAGGTATTCTATATTGACTCTGGTTGTTCAAATCATTTGTCAGGAAATATAGAATTGTTATTGTTGGAAGTGAGGTAGGCCCTTGGCTCATGTCACAGGTCCATGGTTCCATAGGTCCAGTATATACAACATTAATTCCAGCATTCTTCAATATTGACAAAACATGAACATACCACAGCTTAATCATACAGATGATGAGACAAAGATAGAGAAAGAATAGACGACATGTGTAAGGTGTTACGTAAGCCATCGCTTACACATAGTATCATATATACCAATGTTCAATGTACAATGTGGGAGCAAAACTCTCAACCACTCTATGTGATGAGAAATAGATGAATGAGTGAATGTACAAATGTAACAAACATATTTAGATGTATGGGCAGGAATCTGAATATACATGAGATGTGTGACCTTATAGGTTATAGAAGAGTGAATATGAGTGACTCAAAGAGGAAGGATCAGTGTGAAACTGATAATCAACAAACCCTCATCTAACCTTAGGCTATGGAAGACCCTAAGTCAGATACGTGTGTGAAAAGATCACATACTTAAAAAGTAGCAAGGAATGCTAACAAGTTTGTTGCCGAAAATCCTCAAACTCATGTGAACACACCTTCTCAAACACCTCATCAAAATATGCATAAAGCATATACGTACTGATTCTCTTGTACCTATGCTGAATAGGAATCCTCCTGATATGAACGCCATGGCCTCCATAAAATTCAAGTAGTACTTGTGTGCATAAAGAGAATATGTACCTAAATACTTGACATAAGATGTGAAGCTTATGTTAACCACCATCCAATGTCTTTGAAGTAGCCCGACATCTTCTTGTAGAAGATAATCTTCAACCTGATATCTTCTTGTAGAAGACAATCTTCAAATACACCATGTAGATGGTCGATCCTCACCATCAAGCTGCTAATGACCTGTGAAGAGATGGATAGGTATGTGCTTGAAGATGAAGAGGTGTTGCAAAATCCTTGATCTACACTAGCCAAATGAACTCCAGGAGTATATTGTGGGCCCTTTTAGCTTGCCAATGGATGTATTAGACACCCTATGTACCTTGGAAGATCACTCTCAAAAAGATAGATCAAAACAGATAAGTTGGAGTTAGCTCAGAGGTGAAAACTTGCTATTCTTGGTTCATACACCTATCCAATGTTTTACATAATTCTCTAAGCACAGTAGCAATTAGCTTAATTCCTCTTGGGGAAGTCTAGGTAGCTTAAAGAGCTAACTTTTAAGAGTAATCTCATCAAAAATAATAAACCACACACTGAGAATGAGTTTTAACAACTGATGACATCATCCTGATTTTCACGGGCTGCTACAGTTTGAGACCAGTGAGCAGAAAAATCAACATAACTCAAAATGTAGGAATTCAATGATTATGAAAATTTGTATGGTTATAATAGACAGTAAGTTGAATCCAACAAGCTTTAAATCACTGAATTTGGATGAGTAACCACTGAGAAATGGCTCTCACAAGGTGAGTGAAAAAGTTGGGTACCTGACAGAGAAGTGAAGATGAACAGACCCTGTTGACTTCAAATGAACATAACTGAAGATTGCAACATCCAAATGACATGAAACTTTGTGAGCATATAGTATACTTATAGAGCTAACTTTACAAAGTTAAATCACTGAAAATGATGCACCAAGCTTAGAGAAAACATCTCTGCAAGCTGACTGAGAAAACTGAGAGATATGGCAGTGAGTAGTACACTTCACAAGAACATGGAAATATGAACCCAAATGATAATGAAAATGAAAGTATATTTCTTGTAAAATACAATGGACTTACTGATACATATGTGTGCCTGGTAATCACACCTTGATATGGCATAAAGCTCAGCTCTTGGAGGTCTTCACGTAGGTCTCTCTAACCACGACTAAAATTGCCATCTATTTATAGTTGACTTTGGGAGGCTAACTTCCCTCAATCACTCTCCAATAAATCAATGATTGATTTGATTCTCTACCTACCACAAATCATGAATTCGTGGCTCCTCTTTCCCTTTTTGATCATGTGGACTCAACCACTTAAGATTCTCTTACTTTTACATTAAGTAAACTCTTCAAAAAATTACAAGAGGTAGTTCACAAGTGAACTTTACATAGTCTTCTTTTTAAAGATTCTTCTAAGACTTTGTGGGACTCAAGCCAATACTTAGGCTTGTCATAGACTTGCTCCAACAGCCCCCCCTCAAGCCAAGTATGCTTGAGGTCTTCAATCTTCCAAGATTACCTGCAAACCTATCATAGCCTTGAATTTGCAAAGCTTTGTACCATCCAATGCTTTGGTTCAAATCTCTTCATAACTGCTCTTCTAAGATATGACCTGCAAATGATAATCTGATAGTAGAAAGTGATACCTGTGATTTGATGTTGATCTGATTTCTTCATCTTCTCTAAATCATTGTTCTTCCTTGAATTTGAAGTAGTCTTCTCTTCATCAAGTCTGGGTCTTAAAAAAATACTTTTGTAAAGTATTTGCATACTCTTCCAAAAATATTCGGCTGCTAACAGATCATCAATCTTCATACTCCACACTGATGAATACACATGTAACTGAATTGTCTAATTCTCAAATCTCTACTCATCTAGATTAAGTGTGTATGTCAAATGTCAAATGTTAGAAGATGCTTTCAAATCATATGTTGTGAATCTGGAAGTCTGGGAACCTGGGATTATGAATGAGCCTTAATGCATTGATGCCAAAGATCTAAAGTTCTGAAACCAAAACCTTAGAGCTCTGATACCAAATGTTGGAAGTGAGGTAGGCCCTTGGCTCATGTCACACGTCCATGGTTCCATAGGTCCAGTATATACAACATTAATTCCAGCATTCTTCAATATTGACAAAACATGAACATACCACAACTTAATCATACAGCTGATGAGACAAAGATAGAGAAAGAATAGACGACATGTGTAAGGTGTTACGTAAGCCATCGCTTACACATAGTATCATATAAACCAATGTTCAATGTACAATGTGGGAGCAAAACTCTCAACCACTCTATGTGATGAGAAATATATGAATGAGTGAATGTACAAATGTAACAAACATATTCAGATGTATGGGCAGGAATCTGAATATACATGAGATGTGTGACCTTATAGGTTATAGAAGAGTGAATATGAGTGACTGAAAGAGGAAGGATCAGTGTGAAACTGATAATCAACAAACCCTCATCTAACCTTAGGCTATGGAAGACCCTAAGTCAGATACGTGTGTGAAAAGGTCACATACTTAAAAAGTAGCAAGGAATACTAACAAGTTTGTTGCCAAAAATCCTCAAACTCATGTGAACACACCTTCTCAAACACCTCATCAAAATATGCATAAAGCATATACGTACTGATTCTCTTGTACCTATGCTGAATAGGACTCCTCCTGATATGAACGCCATGGCCTCCATAAAATTCAAGTAGTACCTGTGTGCATAAAGAGAATATGTACCTGAATACTTAACCTAATATGTGAATCTTATGTTAACCACCATCCAATGTCTTTGAAGTAGCCCGACATCTTCTTGTAGAAGACAATCTTCAACCTGATATCTTCTTGTAGAAGACAATCTTCAAATACACCATGTAGATGGCCAATCCTCACCATCAAGCTGCTAATGACCAAGTCTTCTTGCCATGAACAAGAGATAACCTCCTCTCCATGAGCTAGAGTGTGAGCACACCCTTCATCTTCTCCAAGAAGAATCATTAAGAAAAACTCCATAGCTGCTCCTCAACATGCTTCAAGTTAGCACCATGGCTGCCCCATGTGCTATAAGAAACACCACCTCTATTGAGGTCCAAGCTCCAAGCTTGTGTTGAATACAAGGTGAAGGATGCATGTAATGAGCCCACTACTCTCTTTATATAGTTGAGCTATACCTTGAAAAGCACCCAATAAAGCACATAAAGCTATGCGATCGTTGTCCGTAATCGGGAAAAACATCCGCTGCCCGTTGTCCGTTCGCGTTTGAGTTTAAATAAAACAAAATCATATCAAAAAGTTTCGCGCTACGCTGCGGGTTGTAGGACTCGAACTCCGATCATATAGATGGGAGGAAAGCGAACTATCCATACCGCCCACGTTCTAGTGTGTACAACAACTAGTAGACATTGCTATGTATGATTTTTCCGGGCGTCTTCTTGTAGAGGAACTAGAAAAGACTACTACACATGCTCTAAATTGTTGGACCATTGAACCAATAAGTCATTGTTTTTCCAACAGTTATCAGAAATGGAAGGAGGTATTTCAAATCATACAGTACAAACAGGTGATAACACAAAACATAATGTAAGGTCAATTGGAAAAGTAAAGTGTAAGAATGGAGCTGACCTACTAACAAATGTTTTGTATGTTCCAACAATCCCGAAGAATCTGATCAGCGTGGGTCAGATAGTAGAAAAAGGTTTTCAAGTCAGGTTTACAAATGAAGGAGTATTTGTTGAAGATCCAGAGAATGGATACAATCAAATTGTCCATGATAAAAAGGAAGGTAGACTTTTTACGCTTAAAGTGTAAGGGAATGTTGGCCAAGCCCTGATCACACATGGCATAAGAGGTTAGGACACTTTAATGAAAAGGGAATCAAAATGATGGTGGAAAAACAATCTGTAAAGGGATTACCAAATATGAAGAATCAACATATGATTCACAAATGTGAAGCCTGTCAGATGGGAAAAGCACACAGGCTACCATTTCAAAAGAATGGTTATAAACATGATGGTTTGCTAGAGCTCATACATACAGATGTATGGGGACCGACAAAAGAAGGATATATCAGTGGCTCAAGGTATTATGTTCTTTTTATTGATGATGCAACAAGATGGATAACACTTTATGTTTTGAAAGAGAAGTCAGAAGTATTTGGAGCTTTGAGGCATTTTCATGCATATGCTGAAAGACTTACAGGACAAAAACTCAAAAGGCTAAGGTCTGATGGAGGAGGAGAATATTTTTCTCAAGAGTTCAATGATTATCTGTGGGATGCAGGTATCAAAAGAGAAATAACCTGCAGGTATACACCACAACAAAATGGAGTAGCAGAAAGGAGAAACCGAACTCTAGTTGAGTTTGCAAGAGCAATGTTAAAGGAGAAGAGTTGTCCAAACTATCTTTGGGCTGAGGCTGTAAATACAGCCACATATCTTGTAAATAGATTACCATGTACAACTTTAAATGGAATGACCCCTTATGAAGCTTGGTGGGGTAAGAAACCAACACTTGATCATTGCAAGGTGTTTGGATCAGTTGCTTATGCTTATGTACCATCACAGCTAAGACATAAGCTTGAACCAAAAGCTGAAAAATACGTGTTTATTGGATATGATGAAAAGTAGATGGGTTATAGACTATGGAGTCCTTTAACCAAATAGTTTATTGTTTCCACAGATGTGACATTTGATGAAGGGAAGAGTTGGTATGCAGATAAAGAGCATAATGATGAAACACTTGAAGAAGAGATAAGAAGAATTGAAAAAGGTAAATCACATATGCAGGTAAATGGAGATGAAGATTATATGCAGGCAAGTACATCCAGGATCGGATCAACTATGAGGAATGAAGATGGACAAAGATTTGATGAAGAAGTGTATACAAATACACATGAAGAATATGAGCTAAGAAGGTCAAACAGAGTAAGGAAACAACCAACAAGGTATTCCTATGATACTTCTTACTTGACTCAGAAAACCTATGCGTACTTAGTAAAGGAAGATGAAGAACCTCAGAATTACAGTGAAGCAAAAGGTAAGAAAAAATGGGAAGAAGCAATGAAGGAAGAGTTCGATGCACTAGAGGAGAACAAGACTTGGGAGCTTGTTCCAAAACCAAATGGTAAGAAAATAATTGGAAATAAATGGGTTTACAAAGTTAAGAAGCTTGCAGATGGAAGAATAGCCAGGTACAAAGCTAGACTGGTAGTCAAAGGTTATGCCCAGATGCATGGCATAGATTATGATGAGACATTCAGTCCGGTGGCAAAGATGTCAACCATAAGGATAGTGATTGCTATAGCAGCATCAAAAGGATGGAAGCTAAGTCAATTGGATATAAAGAATGCGTTTCTAAATGGATATATATCAGATGAAGTTTATATGGAACAACCTGAAGGGTTTGTAAGTTCCAGTTATCCAAATCATGTTTGCAGATTAAGAAGAGCACTCTATGGATTGAAGCAAGCTCCAAGAGCTTGGGATTACAGACTTGTGAAGTATCTCAATGATCTTGGATACCAAAGTTCAAAGGGAGATGCAAGTCTACTCATTAAGAGAACAGAAGAAGGTATGATCTACATTTGTATTTATGTAGATGATATTATAAATCACAGGTAGCTCAGATGAAGGAATCAAGGAGGTAAAGAGATTGCTTGAAAAAAAGTTCAAGATCAGTGATCTAGGAAAGTTATCATACTTTCTTGGAATGGAAGTTACATATACAGATCATGGTGTATATGTTTCACAAGAAAGGTATCTCCTTAACTTACTGAAGAAGTTTAACATGGAGAATTGTAGAGAAGCCTCAACACCACTTGATGTCAATCATAAACTCAGGAAATATGATGATGCAGAGTTTAAAGATATGAGGAAGTATCAATCTTTAGTGGGAAGCTTGATTTATGCTACGCTAACAAGACCAGATCTTAGTTATGCAGTAGGAGTTCTCTCACAATTCATGCATTGTCCAAAGGATCAACATTGGGTTGCAGGACAAAGAGTTCTTAGATATATCAAAATAACTATAAAGGAAGGATTATATTATCCTTTTACATCAGAGATAAAGCTGAGAGGATGCAGTGACTCAGATTGGGCAGGAAGTCAAGATGACAAAAGGTCAACACATGGGTATATGATATACCTAGGAGATAAACTTGTCAGCTGTTGTTCAAAGAAGCAGCATACAATGGCTTTATCGTCAATGGAAGCAGAATATAAAGGACTTGTGGAAGCAGCTAAAGAAGTAATATGGATACAGACCTTGTTCAAAAGCATGGGTATTGATCAAGAATACCTATCATATATGGAGATAATATGAGTTCGTTGTATCTTGCAACAAATCTAGTATTTCATGCAAGAACAAAGCACATAGAGATTCAATATCATTTCTTGAGGGAAAAGGTAATGGAGAAGGAGATTGAAATAGTATACACTCCTATGAAAGATCCAATTGCAGATATTCTGACAAAGAGCTTGGATGGAGTAGAGACAAGCAGATTCAAAGAAATGTCAGGAATAAAAGAAAAGAAGAATATATGAAAGATCAGAGATGTCAATTAGTGATTGAGGGGGAGCTGTTGGACATTCACTCACTAATTAGACATAAAGACCTAAAGATGTATGAAGGATAAAGAAAGACAAAGAAAAGCAGAAACAAAGCATTCAAAAAAATCAAAGCCTTCGTGAAGAGACAAATTCACGCCTGTAATATACAGTGTAGAAACTTCCTGAATTACGAGTTTTTTGAATCTCGGATCAAAATGTATATAAAAGAGTTGAGAGAGTGTTTAGATATAGATTGAAAGGAGAGGCTGAATGAGCCTAAGATAGCCGGAGAGAAGAGGCTTAGAAAGTGCACGTATGTAGAGATGAATAATAGAACCTGAACAGTCGAGTATTCATCTGAGAGAGATGGTAAGGAGAAACTACTCAGCATAGGAGAGTTTTCCATGGCTATGAGCAAAGTGAGGCCAAGCCATTTTGTACACATCTTCTCTAGTAGAAAACACATGTTTGTGTGGAAAGTTTGAGCACATTCTTCTTGTGTGAAGAAATCTAAGTGATTTCATATTCCTGTGAAAGTTAGTTAACAGTTACAGTTTTCTCAGTACACGATTTACGGTACTTCTGCAAGTTAGATCTCGCAGTACAGTGTAAAGGTTTTCATAAGTGATAGCTCATCTTGAAGCTAGTAGTCTCAACTACAAACTGATCAAAAGAGTTTGTAAAACGGGACATGTATACACAGTACTAAGTTTGACCGTAAAGGCATCCAGAACTGGTGAAGTTTTTCCTCAAACTTCAGATAAAGTTCATTCACTGAGGGAAGATCAGGTATTACTTCCTTATTTCAATTACAATTATTTGAAGTAACTACAAATAGAATTGCAGTTGATTCTGGTAACATTCCGGTACAATTACGGTGAGATTACGGTGATAGTCCGGTAACAGTCCGGTGAAGTTCCGATGAAATTCTGGTAAGTTCAAAACACAGTTTTTGACATGTCTAAGTGATGGAAAGTATATCTAACAGTAAGCTAACGAAGAATTGAAAAGACTGAAGTAAATCAGTTCAGAATTGAAGCCTGAAGAAAAGGCAAAGTTTTCGGTAAAGTGAATTTTCAGATTTCACTAAACACAGTTATAAAGTTTTCAATTTCAGAAAGGTTGCTAAGCTATTGATGATTATAGAGGTGTTCTAATATCACTCTAGCTTAGTTCTTGTTGTGACGTGACAAAATTCCGCAGCTTAGTTTGTTAAGCTTTTGTCGCATCGATGTCAACAAAAAGTACCCTAGGGACACCACCACGCAGTAATCTTGAAGGAAATTAATATGAGGGGGAGACATAACACGAAATAGTGGGGTCCCACCACATCACTTCCTTATTTTTGGGTTGCAAAACATACCAGAATTGAGTCCAGTGCAATTCAGTGAGAGCGGTATTGGTACCAAACTCAGTGACAATATGGTGCCTTTCGGTGGCGATTTGGTGTCCGGCATGGTGTCAAGTGGCGCTGGTTCGGTGTTCGGTGGTACTATTGAATTAGGTGGGGTTTGATGCCTACTGAAATGATTAAACAAGTTTGTGAAGAAACCAATAGATCTGTTGGAACTATTGAGAAAAATATTGATTGTAGCCCTCAACCAGGTGCTCTTATTAAGCAATTTGTACAAGACAAATCCTTAAACTTGTGGAGTGATAGGAAGGGTTCTTTCGCTAGTTACCTGTCAAAAGAATGGGATCCAGCACGTTTGTTAAGACTTAAATTCTTGGATAGGTCATTTTTTACTTGTAAACCAACAGAACTTGAAAATATCAGTGAATCAATACCACCGGAGGGGTCAACGAATAACTATGCAACAAATCAACCTATAAAATCATTTTATGTGCATGATTTTGAATAGCCAGCAGATCCCAATATGAAAGTCATGGCAGACAACCAAAATCAATAGGAGCAACACCAACACCAGTAGGGTGGTCAATGGAGGCCATCCACTATGGAGGTTACATATGCAAAATTTTGAGGTTTCCTTAGTGATGACCCAGATGCCCACATGTGTTGGTGCAATTCAGCCCAAGCCTACATACTTGATTAATACACATAAGGTTGATGTATTAGCATATTACTTGAGAAGCCTCATATGTACAACCTCTTGTAACTTTTGAGTCTAATTACTCATTCTAATTACTCATTGTAAAAGTGATGTAGACCCATGACGAGTTAGGAAGCTTAGAATCTTGTATCATTTGGTAGTTAAAGTCAAGAGAGAATCAATCCTATACTTTAGGATTACTTTTAAGTGAGGATTTGAATTTGAATTCAAATGCTTGGCTCCAACAAAAAGCTATAAGAACTTGAGAAGAAAATCCCACGTGTATCTCGAGGTTTTGAGATCATTTCCATGTACTTTCATTGAGAAGAGGAGCTCACCCCATAGCTCTCTCATTCTACACTCATTAAGCAATGACTTATTGCAAATGACTTTGTAATTTTACATGATTTAGTCAATACATGTTCAATACGTCCTACTCTCATATCTCTATCACACTATATCAGAACAGTGACTTTGCCTAAGTTGTTTCTCACTGTTTAGTGCATCATTTTGCATGATTCAAATCGTGGCATCTTTATCATACTGTCTACTTTGATCCTACAAAGTTTCATTGAATTTGGTTCCCTCAATCATTAGATATCATTCAATTAGTGCTCACTGGTTTGTGACTATCTAGGCTTATAAAAGCCAGGGGTGTTGCTTAACTTGCTAAACATAATTCTTTGCATATATTTTATGATTTTAGATGATTCCACTCATGAATGGTAGCTTGTTAAGCTAATTGAAGTTCCCCAAAAGGAATTTTACTAATTGCTGCTAAACATAGAGAATTGAGTAAAACATTGAGTAGGTGTCTCAACCAAAATAGCAAGTTTTGTGCATTGAATCATATGCCTACCTATCTCTTTTGATCCTATCATTTGTGCATCATCTTCTAAGCAATATATATATATGATTATTTATGCTTATGAGCTAGCTAAGGAGGCCCACAACACTCTCCAACCATCACTTGTAGTAGGTTTGAAGCAAGTTTTAGCTGCACCATCTCATCTCTTGTGATTATCTACCATCTCCTCCAATAGTGGCATCAAAGCAAGTTCAATCAAGATGGGAGATTTCTTTCCATCCTTCATTGACAAATTGTACACGAACAACTACTCATCAAGGTCCCTAAGTATGCAAGCATAACTTCAAGGGAGAAGCTTATATGGATACATCTCAGGAGATGAAGACATGCCAATCTTCAGGAGCAAGAATCAACCAACAAGGGAAGAGCAAGAGAAGCTAACCACGTGGTGTGCAAAGGATGCTCTTGCAAGGTCATATTTACTAAACTCTATCTCTGACTTCTTGTTACCTCATGTTAGAAACTCTAAAACCTCCCAACAGACTTGGGAAGTGCTTTCATCATACTTCTCCTCCAACACAAGAGCAAGGAAGAATCAATTGTGGATGGAATTCACAACTCTCAAGAAGCAATCAAAGCAAGGAGTGGCGGACTATGTAACCGAAATGAAGGATGTTGTAGACCAAATTGCAAGCATTGGAGGAGAGATAGAGGAAGAGCACGTAGTGAGGCAGATCATCAATTGAATTAAAGCTGATGATAAGTGGGAATCCTTCACCACTGTAATGGATCTCTACATGGATATGCAGATACCTAATCTCAACACTTTCATGGGACAACTCTTCACCCATGAAGCAAATCTCAACAGAAATGGTGACAACTCAAGAGGTAACCAATCTTCTGCCCTTTATACAGATAGGAATAAAGCTAAGGATAAAGGTAAAAGTAAGAAACAAGATGAAGAGGCTAGTACCTCTCAAGCCAATTATGCAGGAAGAGGAAGAGGTGCTAGAGGTAGGGGCAGAGGAGGTAAGCAAGGTAGGGGGAGACCCTACAATAGTTCACCATGCAACATATGTGGTCTCAACAACCACACCACTGAAGAATACTACAAAAATACAAGGAACCAAAGGGGAAGAGGCTTTCATAGAGGAAGCTATGGACAAACAAGAGGCAGGTACAACAATGGTGGAGGCAACTACAACCATAACTACAATCAAGGCTAGAACAACAACAACTATCAAGGAGGCTTTAGAGGAAGAAGGTACTTCAATAACTACATTGAAGATCAAGAGGATTCTCTGCTCATTATGAACATGACATCCAAACAAGGTAAAGATGATGAGCATCTCTTTTACATTGACTCAAGTTGTTCAAATCATGTGGCAAGGAATGTAGCCCTATTTTCTCATCTTGAAGAACCCAAGGGTAAGCATGAGGTACAAATAGGTGATGACACCAAGCATTCAGTCAAGCAAATTGGAAATTTTAAGACATCAGATGGTAGTATGAACCTTTTGAGCAAAGTTTAGTATGTGTCTACCATAACCAAAAATTTAATTAGTGTTGGGTAGATAGTAGAGAAAGGTCTACAGGTGAGGTTCACCAAGCATGGAGCATATGTGGAAGATCCCCAACAAGGATTCAAAGGGATAGCCAAAGGTGAGAAGTTAGGTAGATTGTTTACTTTTGAAATTGAAGACACAAGGAACATAGCATTATTCAGTTATAGAGACCAAACCCTATCTGAGTTGGAAATATGGCACAAGAGGCTAAGGCATATAGCAGAGAGAACCCTGAAGCAAATTCGTAGGGATCAAAGTGTGCTTGGGATTCCTAATGTGACCAAGCAGCACATGATTAAAAATGTGGAGCTTGCCAATTTTGCAAAGCTCATAGGCAACCATTCAATAGGAAAGGATACATCCATGAAGATTATTTGGAGCTTGTACACACTGATGTGTGGGGTCCTATCAAAGATCCATCTCATGTTCAAGGTACTATGTCTCTTTTATTGATAATTGCAATAGGTGGACAATTCTCTATTTCATGAAGCATAACGATGAGGTGTTTTCATGTTTCAAGAAGTATTTGGCATTAGTGGAAAACCAAATAGGAAGGAGCTTGAAGAGAATCAGGTCTGATGGAATGATGAGTACTTTTCACATGAGTTTGATCTATTTCTACAGGACAGAGGCATAAAGAGGGAAGTAACAACCAGGTATACTCCTGAATTGAATGGAGTGGAAGAGAGAAGAAACGGGTCAATTGTTGTGGCAGCTAGGTCTATGTTAAATGAGAAAAAATTACCTAATTATTTATGGGTAGAGGCTATTTCTATAGCTACCTATTTGGTTAACAGGCTTCCATCCAAGTCATTGGATGGCATGACACCATGAGAAGCTTGGAATGGCAGGAGACCCTCATTGGATCATTGTAGAATATTTGGGTGCATTGCCTATGCACACATCCCATCACAAATCAGAGGGAAACTTGACCCTAAGGCTAAGAAGTGCATATTCATTGGGTATGATCAGAATCAAAAGGGATGTAGACTTTATAATCCCACTAACAAGGCATTCATAGTTAGTAGGGATTTAGTCTTTGATGAGAATAATTATTGGTTTGAAGATGATTGCAGGAAAGTCAAATTACCATATGATTTGGAAACTAATCTTCCAACCCTAACTCAAGAAGACCAACACCAAGCAGAGGACATCAACTCAGAAGATGAGAAGCATATTGACTTCAAATCTTGGAAGTCAAAAGGCAAGTTCAAATACAAGCAACTAGAGGATTTACCCAAGTCTTCCAATAAAGCCTTAAGAGATCACAAAGGGAAAGTAAGAAGCCCATAAGGTATGGATATGATACATCCTTAGTCACAAAGAACTCAATATACATCACTAAAGATTCAATGGCAAAGGAACCTTCTTGATTTGAAGAGGCTAAGAAGAAGAAAGAGTGGAGAGAAGCCATGTAGGAGGAAGTGGAAGCATTGCAAGAAAACCACACTTGCGACCTAGTTCCCAAGAAACCAGATATGAAGATAATTGGTTCAAGGTGGATATATAAAGTTAAAAAGAAGTTTGGTGGTTCTATAAATAGGTACAAGGCAAGATTGGTGGCAAAAGGATTTGCCCAAACACATGGAGTAGATTATGAAGAAACATTTTCACCTATGGCAAAGATGCCAACAATCAAGATATTGGTAAGTCTTTCTACATCCAAAAACTAGAATTCATATCAGTTAGATGTCAAGAATGCATTTTTAAATGGTTGGATATCACAGGAAGTGTATATGGCACAACCACCATGTTTTGAAGATGAAGAGAAAGTTGGATATGTATGCAAGCTTAGAAAAGCACTCTATGGTCTCAAGCGAGCTCCTAGAGCTTGGAGACCATAGAATTGTTACCTATTTGCAGGATCAAGGCTTTGTAGCAAGCAAGGTAGATTCTTCTTTGTTTCTAAAGAAGAATAAGAGATCATCTCCTTGTGTGTCTATGTAGATGATATCATTATTATAGGTAATAATTATGATGGTATCAAGCAGGTCAAGGCTCAATTGATGAAAGAATTCAAAATTGGTGATCTAGGGTTGTTAACCTATTTCCTTCGCTTAGAACTTGTGTATACAGATTTAGGTATATTCATCACACAAAGAAAGTACATAAATGATATGTTGGTAAAGTTTAAGATGGAGAATGCTAAAGTTGCACGTATTCCTATGGAGATCAATCACAAGTTAAGTTCACATGAAGGTGAAACACTTGATGATATTATAGGGTATGAACAACTTGTGGGTAGTCTTAATTATGCTACTTTGACAAGAGTAGATATTGCACATGTTGTGAGCACATTGAGTCAATTCATGCATGTACCAAGGAAGCCACACATGGAAGCTGCAAAGAGGGTGCTTAAGTACCTAAAGGGTACAATGAATGAGGGGTTATTCTATCCCTTCACTTCTAACATAGATATAGAGTTATATTCTTATGCAGATTGGGCTAGCTCGAAGGATGATAGGAGGAGCACTTCAAGGTACCTATCTTTTGCACGATAAAAACTTATATCATGATCATCCAAGAAGCAACCAATTGTGGCCTTATCTTCCACAAAAGCAGAGTATAGAGGCTTGGCTAATGCAACTCAGGCAGCTATGTGGCTTAAGCAATTGTATGCAGATTTGGAGATACATTCCTACACTCAAATTATCTTTGGAGATAATACTAGTTCACTTCATTTGGCTGCTAATCTTGTGTACCATTCCAGGACTAAGCACATTGAAGTGCATTATCATTACATTAGAAAGAAATTGTTAGGCAAGGATATTTAGTTAGCATATGTATCAACTCATTTGCAATGTGTACATTTACTTACCAAAGAATTGGATGGAACAAAGATGAACAAGTTCAATTTGATGATAGGACTACAAGAGATCAAGGAGCAATGAAGATCAAGCATGTTAGGCTTGAGGGGGAGCTATTGGTGCAATTAAGCCCAAGCCTGCATACTTGATGAATACACATAAGCTTGATGTATTAGAATATTGCTTGAGAAGCCTCATATGTACAACCTCTTGTAACTTTGAGTCTAATTACTCATTGTAAAAGTGATGTCGACCCACAAGGCATTAGGAAGCTTGGAATCTCATATCATTTGGTAGTTAAAGTCAAGAGAGAATCAATCCTATACTTTAGGATTACTTTTAGGTGAGGACTTGAATTTGAATTCAAATGCTTGGCTCCAACAAAAAGCTATGAAAACTTGAGAAGAAAATCCTGTGTGTATCTCGAGGTTCTGAGATCATTTCCATGTACCTTCATTGAGAAGAGGAGCTCACCTCATAGCTCTCTCATTCTACACTCATTGATCAATGCCATATTTCCAATGACTTTGTAATTTTACATGATTTAGTCAATACATGTTCAGTACTTCCTATTCTGATATCTCTGTCACACTCTATTAGAACAATGACTTTGTCTGAGCCGGTTGTCATTGTGTAGTGCATCATTTTGCATGGTTCAAAGCATGACATCTTCAGCATACTATCTATTTTGCTCCTACAAAGTTTCATTGAATTTGGTTCTCTCATTCATTAGATATCATTCGATTAGTGCTCACTGGTCCGTGACTATCTAGGCTAATAAAAGTCGAAGGTGTTGCTTAACTTGCTAAACATAATTCTCTGTATATAGTTTATCATTTTAGATGATTCCACTCATGAATGGTAGCTTGTTAAGCTACTTGAAGTTCCCCAAAAGGAATTTTACTAATTTCTATTGTACACATAGAATTGAGTAAAATAGTGAGCAGGTGTCTCAACCAAAATAGCAAGTTTTGTGCATTGAATCATATGCCTAGCTATCTATTTTGATCCTATCATTTGTGCATCATCTTCCAAGAAACATATATGATCATTTATGCTTATTAGCTAGCTAAGGAGGCCCACAACACTATCCAGCCATCACTTGTAGCAGGTGTGAAGCATGTTTTAGCTGCACCATCTCATCTCTTGTGATTATCTACCATCTCCTCCAACAATGTGTGTACTTTTGAGATTAATTATGCAGTACTAAACAACCTGACGGACCCAACATACAAAGCGATAGTGTTTCAATCAACCTTAGTGAATGAAGTAGCCTGCTAGTTGACCAAGTATGATATTAACCATTTTAGGTTGTATGATGACGTGAAGAATGCTTTCTTACAATGTTTTAGACTAAAGAAAAATGATACAGAGATCTTCGACTATTTACACAATAACCGATAGAAAACACATCAGAGTGTGCACAAATATGCCATATTATTTCACACACACTTAGTACAGCTACCCCGAGCCCATGTGAATCTTCCAGATGATGTAATAACGCAATGGTTTATTAATGGATTGAACCCCTAACTCAAACAAGTTATGATTATTCGCCACATTGGTGGAATGACCCTAGATGCAGTAATAGCTATGGTGCTCCAATTGGATCATAAGATTGGCATGTTCACAAAAGACCTAGAGTGGTTAAATACTAGCAAAAGTAAAAATGATGATTCGTTAAAACAAGTTTACTGCACAAAATGTAAAAACCCTAACCATCTAGCAACGAATTGCACACTAAATCAAGTCTGCTATGCTATTTGTGACATGGCCAGCCATTCATCAGAAACTTGCTCTTACAATGTCAAAAAGTAGTAGCGGATACAGGAGAGTTAGATGCGAGAGAAGCGAGAGAATTCTTTGCACAACATGGAATTCGATTGTCTCTTACGACTGCCTATAACCCAGAAGCAAATGGTAAAATTGAACGAGGACATCCTTCCATAGTGAAGGCTATTTCTAAAGCTTGCCACGGAGATATTGGTCAATGGCCAAAATATCTCCCATTTGCTCTTTGGGCTGATCGCATGACGTACACGAGAACAACTGGTTTTATGCCGGCTGAACTCATGTACTGTCAGAAACCATTATTTCCCATTCATACTCAGATAATTAATTGGATGAATTTAGGTTGGAAAGATAACATTTCAAGAGAGGACTTATTAGCATTTAGAATTAAGCAATTAAAACAAGGAAATGAAAATATTAAGGAAGCAATAAAAAAATTAAAAACATCTAGGTTGAAAAATAAATTATATTTTGATAAGACACATAGACTAAGACCGCAACCAATAGAGAGTGGTGACTGGGTGCTTGTATATGATAGTACGTTTGATACTCAATACGATGCACGTCGAAAACTAACTAAACGTTGGTTCGGACCTTACGTTGTTGTTTCAGTTTATGAAACAGGTACATATAAATTACATGAAATTGATGGTTCTATGCTAAAGAATTTGATTGCAAGGAAAAGAATCAAGCTCTTTAGGAGAAGAGAAAGCAGTAAATTTGAATTGGACGAAGATTTCTTGGAGGACAACGATGAAGAAGAATAAAAACGATCAGGTGAAATAGTTCTAAACCCGATTAATGTTTTATGTTTTGTTTTTCTTTGCATTTCATGATAAAAGATGTACATTCTTCAGATAGGTTAAGAAACTTCTTAAAATTATGAAAAGTAGAATTTACACTGAAGTAGGAACGTGCTTGAAGAGAAGATAGGGATTAGAGACCTATGGCTGTCGTATGAATAGTTGACGGAACCCTTAACTTGCAACTCCTAGTAGAAGTAGGCTTGTTTTATATAGGTAAGCTTCCTTAAATCTGACCCATTTAGCTAAAGAGATCCTAGTTCCTGCTTTAGCTTACCTCTAGATCCTTTGCTCTGATTAGGGGTTAAGCCTTTCCCCTTCATCAAAAAAGTTGCGAAGAAAAATTGAAAGCAGTACATTAATGGTTGCTGCATATGAAAAGAGGAAAAAAATGACACAAAGAAAAATTATGATGAAAAAAGAGATGAAAGAAAAAATCAAATAAATCAGTTGTGGTCTCGAAATCACTTATGAATTGAAAAGCGGGCTATATAAGGCGGATGTATGCTAGAGGGGAGTTAGTTTTTTGTATCTTAATGGCAAATGGTTAGGAGATGAGGGTAGAAGGCCTATATAACATATGCTTTACTTATGAACAGAGTTAATAGAAGAGTTAGTACGAACACTATTTGAATGACTTCTATAGTTTCCTTCTAAAACCTGTTTCCAATTCATGCATTGAACGAAAAGGTTGAAATTCAAGTTTACATAATCTTATAAGTTTTCTTTGCTATTTGAAGTTGTACTAATGATAGAAGCATTTTTTTATATATAAAGACTATTTGAATTTGAGTCATGAATAAGTTTCAAAAGAATTTGATATTGCTTTCTATGATCTGCAGGTTTGGCCCATCGAGGACGATGTGCAGGATTGGTCGGGGCGAATGTCGGAAAGTTTTCAACCTTTCCGTTGATGACCAGAGAAAATGAAAACAACTTTATTGGTGATCTCAAACCTTTTATATCACTGTTGATTAGTTGTTCTGGATTGGAATTAACCACTTTGAAAGTGTTTACAGGTACAAATGATGATGAAGATTCTATGTTCATATTAGGGTTTACCCTAATTTTACATTTAATGAGTTTTATGTTCATACATTCAAGAATTATGGGTATTCAATCCAAGGGTTTCTTGAATTCATGTGTTGTTTATGAAAATGGGTTACTGTTAGGGTTTATGTCAATGTCAATGAGTTAAGATAGGGTTCAAAAGGATTTTAATGGGTTATCAGGGATTACCAAAGGGTTTCAAGTAAGTTTTCAAGGGTTTTATTGAAATTTAAGGGTTAAAGTAACATGTATTTAATTAAATTAATGTTTAAAATGAATATTTATGTATTAAAAATTAAAATATGAATTAAAGTAATTAATTTACTCATGTGTGTGCATTTAAATATTAAGGTTCTAATATATTAATTTCTTAACCTAAGCCTAATTTAAATGCATTATTAAATTAAGAAAATTAGGATAATTAAATTAAAATGAAAATGAAGTGGATAATTAATGAGTGGTGTATGTGAGAAGAGTGGTGTGAGTTAAGTATGTAACTAAAGTGGTTAAAGTAAACAATTAAAGATGTGGTAGCTATTTGTGCAAGATAAAATAATGGATTAGATAATTTATGCATTTAAAGTGCAAAAAGTATGTGGTTAAAAGAATGGAACAAGTGAGTTATGTGAGAAAAGTTAATTTAAGTATGGTGGAAAAATATGGGTTAAAGAATGGATGAGAAATAAAGTAGAAACCAAAAGAGTGGTAAGCTGAGGATCTGTGTGAGTATATATATGTGTATGTGCAATAAGTTTTTCCTAATGTTTTGTTTCAGGTACTCATTTTATTCCTTCACTTCTTGCTCTTAATGATTAGAAGAGAGTTAGCTATTGCACGTATTCTAAGTGAAAAGCTTCCTTTGTTGCTAGATTTTTAATAGTCTTAGAAAGAGAGAGTATATTTTTTCTCTCTCTTTTTCTCCTTGATTCTACGCAGGATGGACTTGACAAGGCCTTCGAAGCTCATATCTTCTCCTCTTGAGTATGATTGTGATGCTCTATAATCAAAGCAATGATTCAGATGCTTTGATGTCAATTGTATTGACCTATGGAAGAGAAGAAACGGAAGTTCAATGCACATCAGATGCATACTCTAACTCTCCCATCTCTGACAGGCGACAGCCACGTAGGGCTCTGACAATGGATATCCGCATCAGAAAGATGCATAGTCAGAGAGAGAGATATATTCTCTCCCTTCCCCTCCACGGACTGCGCGCGGTAGTGCTACAGAGAGAGAGAGAGAGAGAGAGAGAGAGAGAGATAGATGATTCTCTCCCTTCCCCCCCACAGTCTGCGCGCGGCAGCGCCGCAGAGAGAGAGAGAGAGAGAGAGAGAGAGAGAGAGAGAGAGAGAGAGAGAGAGAGAGAGAGAGAGAGAGAGAGATGATTCTCTCCCTTCCCCCCCACGGTCTACGCGTGGCAGCGCCGCAGAGAGAGAGAGAGAGAGAGAGAGAGAGAGAGAGAGAGAGAGAGAGAGAGAGAGAGAGAGAGAGAGAGAGAGAGAGGGAGAGAGAGAGAGAGAGAGAGAGAGAGAGAGAGAGAGATTCTCTCCCTTCCCCTCCACGGACTGCGCACGGAAGCGTCGTAGAGAGAGAGAGAGAGAGAGAGAGAGAGAGAGAGAGAGAGAAAGAGAGAGAGAGAGAGAGATCGGCAGAGAGAAAGAAAGACGCAGAGAGAGAGAGAGAGTGAGAGAAAGAGAGAGAGAAAGAATGAGAGGGAGAGTGAGAGACAGAGAAGTTAGATATACATTTATATATGTTTTTATTTAATTAATGATATTTAAATAGTTATTGAATTGTTTAATTAGCAATTGGTATTGTATAAATAGATACATACTTCAAAAGTTTAGTTAAGTTTTATTATGCATCTGTATATGTTATTAATACATACACATAGGCATGTAATTGCACTAGTGTTAGCATGTGCATATGTGTGAGTTACAGTAAGTGTTAGCATAAGTATATGCATGAGAGTATGTAGTAAATGCATGTGTTCCTATGTATGCATACATGAGTTACCAAGTGTTATATGTATTAGCATGAACTCTTAATTACGGACATAAGCATAAGTGCATTTGTATGTTTTATTAATACATATGTATGAGCTTGCGTGTGCATTAGAGCATGTGCATGAGTGAATGCTTGTTAGAAAATATGCATCTTAGCATTTGCATTAGTGTGTGAATGAGTTAATGTAAGTATGAGCATATGTATAAATATATGCATATGTATGCAAATGTTATGTCTTTTATGTTTCTTATTGATTTTTTGTAATATTACTAATACCCTAATGTTTTGTTTCAGAAACATTGAAGATTAAAGAGCAATTGAAGTAAAGTGAAGTGAAGTGAAGTGACAGATTGAAGATCCATTTACCTTATATTTTCATTTAGTCAATTACCCATTTGTTTAGACATTTATCCTATTACTAAACCCTTGCATTTGTATTAGAGTTATTGATTTGAGCCATTAGCTTATCAATTCATTTGTTCAAACAAATTTAGCATCAATATTATTTCCCATTGATTTCTTTGATGTCTTTTGAGTTATTCCATAAAGTCTGAGTACAGTAATATTGAAAACGTTGAAAAAGCAACCAAAGGCCCTAAGCATACTTAAAAGTACCCTGCGTGCAGTCACACGGTTAGGTCAACGTGATTCTTTTGGATGAACGTCAGCCTACCTTCACACCCCTCTATGACAACTTTGGTGAACCCGACGTGAAGCGTGACGATCGTGTCCCTAGGACTTACGTTATATGTTTGGTTTTAACTTAAATTTTTAATTTCATCTTCTTCTTGTATGCAGGGAACTTGAAGATTGAAGTTGTGACAAAACGTGAAGAGTTGTCTATCTCCTGTTTTCCCTTGGTGAGCACCTCCACGAGAAGAAGGATTTCCAACTGGTGGAGTTTCGTCGCTTCAAACCCCCCTCATCAACATTCAAGAGAATCAAGACATAGTCATAGTCATTTTAGTTTTGTGTTTAAGATTGTTTTAACATTCACTTTCGAACCTCTTCAGCAAAGATATCATCAAGTAAGGTTTTTTAAGTTCTTTATTTTTTAGTTTACACACATCACTTAAAAAGAAAATTGTTTTCATCTTCACTTAGGATTTAAGCACTTTCACATTAGCATTAAAAAAACAAAAAAGTATTTAAAACCTTTCTTTTGTATTTAGGAAAGATAAATTTTACTTAAAGCGTTTAAATATCTGCATTTTAGATTTTAAGAAAAGTTATTTTTTGCATCATCATTAAAAAGAAAAACATTTTAAGTTTTGAAAAAGAAAGATTGATTGCTTTATTTTCATTGCATAAAAAGAAAGCTTATAGCATAAAAATAGTTTAAATTCAGGTTTCTTTTGATTTATAATTAATGTTGTTATTTCTACAAAGAAAAAAATATTAAAGAAATTAAAAGTAAAACAAAAGATTTACATCAAGAAAAAACTATTTTATAAACATTCATAATAATTAAAAGTAAAACAAAAGATTTACATCAAGAAAAAACTATTTTATAAACATTCATAATAAACCCTTTAAAATTTAAGTAATAGAGATAATTTAGGTTTTAGAAATCAAAAAGATTTTAGAACAGAAGATTAGAATTAGTAAAGCCTAGGACTAGGGTAAAGCCATTCCTGGCTTTATCAACTAGCGATAGATTTAGGCAATTTAGAGAGCAAATAGATCTGGCTATTAGGGAACTTCTTCTCTATTCGAAACATTATCAAGAACGCAAAATGGAGGAGATGTTTAGGAACATGATGATAGAAAAGCAAGGGACACGTACAATCCAAGCTATTCTAAAAGAAAAAGGAAAATTTACCGGATTAAACATTACAGAATACCTGGATGCATTTGAGGAGCAAGTGCAAATCCAGGGATTACCTGAAGATGTGCTAGTTAAATACTTTAGACGTGTTGTTTCTAGTTCAATTCTCGAATCTATTCAAGAACACGCTGAAAAACCTTGGGAGGAATTTAGAAAGGAACTACATAAAATGTTTTACCTCGAAGATTTTAGCCAGCACAGTCGTGAAGGATTTCTGCGTTGGTTAAACACTGTTAAGAGCAATGAGTCTTTAACTCATCTTCACGGTGAGTTTATGAGACGTCTGGCTCAACTTCCTGAAGATGACAGAAATGCTATTAATCCAGATGTAATTATATATTTTCTTAAGATGCTTAATCTAGAGGATAGGGCTGAAATTGAAAGACAAATAGAGGAGCCAGGAAAAAGGTATGGGCTAACTGATGACTGGGAGAAAGTAAAAAAAGAGATAGAGGCTGTTGCTCAAATGAAGCAAAGACAAACGCTTTTGTATGCTAAATCTGATGCTTCTCAGCCTAGAGAGATTCCTACTACAAGGCAAGTTGACATGCCAATGCCTGCTACTATGGCTACGGCTAATAATTCAGCTGCCACTAAAACTCCCATAGAATTTCAACTGGATATTCTATGTAAGCAAATGGAAAATGTCACGAACATGCAAGCATCTCTTTCAAAAGAAGTTGCCAATTTGAATAAACAAGTTTATTCCATGAGTTTTAATGATCTAGGGGCTAGTAATAGTGGTACAGGGCAAGTACCACCTATTCAACCAGTTATGCCTCAGTATGTTCCACCTCAACCAGTCTTTCAGCCAGCACCACAGCAAGCTCCTCAGTTTGCTGTACAGCCACCCTTTCAAAGAAATAATGAGAAAAGAGGGACTGGCAGGAAGCGTTGTGTTTGGTGTGATAGTCAAGAGCACCTGTCATTTGTTTGTGAAGAATTAAAAAGCGCTAAGGCAAATCAATTAGTTGTGGAAATAGATAGAAGATTATGTGACTTTAGGTCACGTCTTCCTTTGTCCGTCAATTGGGGCAAAGGAGGAATGAAAAAGCTTTATGAAAATTTAGCAGTCTCAGATGCAACTGCCAGTACTTCGGCTACACGACTAGAGCCAGTTGAGGATAGGCCTTCTTCAATGCCTAGCCAAAATCCATATTCAATAGAGGCATTGGTACGAGCTAGAGACGAAATAATGTGCAAGACCGCATGGAAATCTCCTGTAGATCAATCCTCTGTCTTTTCTCACATTGCAAATGTTGAGGAAAAACGGAGACAAGAAGATCAACAGGATGATGTAGAAGAAGGTCATAGGAGGGTAACTAGGAGTCAAACAAGAGAAGATGAAAAGAAAAATGACAAAAAAGTTCAATTTGATGAATCAAATTTATCTCAAGAAGAGAAGAGGAAAATGATAAAGGAAGGAAAAAAGCCAATCGATGAAAATATTCAACCCCAAGAAGAACAGAAGAAAGTGGAAAAAGAAACCTCTAAACCTAAAAATAAAGAGGATCAAAAGCAAAATGAAGAGAAAGGGAAGAAGAAGGGTAGAAGAGCTCCATGTGCTATTATGATTTCTGAGCTCGAAAAGAAAAATGATGCTAGGGAGATTTTAAATGACATTCTTCTAAAAAGTCAAGTAACGATGTCACTTGAGCAAGTATTTTCCATAGCGAGACCGGAGTTCAAGGACAGTTTTATTCGACTTATTAGATAAAGACGCTTTCCTTTGCCATAAGATGAAGACATGCAAGACGTGGCAGAGGAAACCTTAGCTATGAATGATGCAGTTTCATTGAGTGAAAGCGACTATGAGGATAATGAAGAATTTACAACAGGAAGTGTAAATAGAAATTTTCTAGGACCCATACAACCTGATGAAGAAATGTTAAAGAGTGAGAGTAAATTTAATTCTACTTTCTGGGCACAAGGCACACCAGAAGTAAAGATTAGAATCGGTGATGAAAAGGATTCTTGTTTAGCTTTGGCTCTCATTGACTCCGGGTCAGAGATAAACGTGATTTCAAAGAAGTTCTTTGATAAATTTAGATGGCCAATCGATAAAGAGCATGGCTGGAGGATGAGAACAGCTGACAATGGCTCTGGCATTTTATTAGATGCATGTGCGAATGTGCCTATAATGATAGGTGGTGTTCGAGAAGAGTTTCATTTCTTCGTTCAAGATAATTGTTCATATGAAGTGATTCTTGGACAGCCATTTATAGCTGAAATGAGGATGGAAACAAAAGCAATGAATGATGGATCAGCGTATGCAAGAATTCGATCCAAATCAGGGATGGATTCTTTGCAAGTTATGACGGTTTGCCCAAACCACACTAGAAATAGAAAGAGCTTAAGAAGAAATCCCATTGACTCGATCAGTCATGTTTGTGATGATCCATTGGCCGTAAGAGAATATGGAGCATATTATGATCAAAATTTCTGCTAGACTCCACTATTGAGCGAGACAATAGTGGACGTTGTTTTGATGTCTCGCCTATTAATGAACATAAATTTGAAAATTATCTAATTTGTACTCCTACAACTAGTTTGCATTATATTACTAAGGAAAATCTTACAAAAACATTTAAAAAACAAACTGAAAAATATTTCAGACAAACCGGATTAATTTCAAGTGACGAGAAAATTGAGAGTATAATTGAATTATCAAAAAGGTCTACTTTATTAGAAGAGCTAGAAAGTGTTTCTTATGAAAATTTAGAATCAGAACTAATAATTCTTAACTCTATTCAAGAGTATGAGATTATTAGTGAATTCATCCTAGAACATGAAGTTAGCATAGAAACCAAATACAAAACTATAGAAAAGAAAATAAAGCCTGTAGCTCAACCCTTACCCAAAGATAGTCATGACATACTTCGTCAAGTATCAAATGATCCTATTCTTAGAGATCGATCTAAGATAGGTCACATATTTACTGAGGAGAGTAAGAAAAATATTAAATTCGGTGATGAATTTCTTTCTCAAATTGAAAAAGAGCAGTTTTCCAAGATGATTGTTCGTCATGGTAAAGCTTTTTCTTTATTCCCTTATGAGATAGGATGTGCAGACCCAAAGTTAGTAGCTCCGATGATTATTTTCACAGTACCGCATATTCCTTGGAATCTTCGTCCGATTCCAGTTCCAAAGTCTCATTTACCTGAGCTAATGAAACTGTTAAAGAAGAAGATTGCCATGAGAATCTTGGAACCATCCTCAACACCATACTCTAATAGGTGGTTCATGGTACCGAAAAAGAGTGGGAAGCTACGCTTTATTTAGGATTTGCAGCCTGTGAATAAAGTCACTATTAGGAATGTAGGAACAGGACCCATTGTAGATGAGTTTGCTGAGGCATTTGCCGGTCACTCCATCTATTCAATGGGAGACGTGTATTCAGGGTATGATCAGTTTCAATTAGCAATTGAGAGTCGAGATGTGACCACGATGAAGACTCCTTTGGGGTTAGTATGCATGTGTACTTTACCACAAGGAGCGACGAATTCTATGGCACACATGATGAATGCTATGAATCTGGTCCTACATGACTTTATCCCAAAAGTGACAATGCCTTTTATTGATGACATTCCAATAAAAGGGTGGGATAGCCTATATTAAATTCATTAATCCAGCTTTTGTTCATATAGCCGGTAAACATAATATCGTTGCTGATATGCTTTCAAGAGCAAAATTCAATAATAATAGTGAAGCATTAAATAATCATATTAATTTAATAAATTATGAAACATCTACCTATGCGTATGAGAGATTTAGAGAATGTGATTATGAAGGAGAGTGGCGAGATATAGGAAACTATTTGAGTTCATTTCAGCCTTCCCCAAGCTGGCCCTCAAATCGATTCCGGAACATCAGGAAGAAATCTTTCAACTTCTTCTTGAAAGATGGATATCTTTGGAGACATGCTAGAGGAAAGGTTCAAAACCCTCAAAGAGTACTAGGTTTGAAGGTCTTTCAAGTGCAAGTTATGCAAGAGATGCACGAAAGCCTTTGGGCTGGTCATAAAGGCTTTGTAGCTACATATGAAAAGATTAGGGAAAGCTACTGGTGGCCAAGGATGTATGTAACTGTTAAAGAATTTGTGAGCACTTGTAGTACGTGCCAGTTACACTCCTCTGTCAAGCATAGAGATCCCCTTCACCCGACCTATCCACCTTGTATTCATTACAAGTGGGTAGTTGACCTTGTGACCATGCCTAAAAGCAATGATGGCATGAGATATATTGTTCTTGCACAAGAGGATTTGACAAACCACGTCGAAGGTAGAGTGCTTCGTTCCAATACTACTTATAATGTATGCGTATTCCTTTTGGAAGAAGTTTTATCCAGATTTGGATATATAGAAAAAGTAGTAGCGGATAGAGGAGAGTTAGATGCGAGAGAAGCGAGAGAATTCTTTGCACAACATGGAATTCGATTGTCTCTTACGACTGCCTATAACCCAGAAGCAAATGGTAAAATTGAACGAGGACATCCTTCCATAGTGAAGGCTATTTCTAAAGCTTGCCACGGAGATATTGGTCAATGGCCAAAATATCTCCCATTTGCTCTTTGGGTTGATCGCATGACGTACACGAGAACAACTGGTTTTATGTCGGCTGAACTCATGTACTGTCAGAAACCATTATTTCCCATTCATACTCAGATAATTAATTGGATGAATTTAGGTTGGAAAGATAACATTTCAAGAGAGGACTTATTAGCATTTAGAATTAAGCAATTAAAACAAGGAAATGAAAATCTTAAAGAAGCAATAAAAAAATTAAAAACATCTAGGTTGAAAATAAATTATATTTTGATAAGAAACATAGACTAAGACCGCAACCAATAGAGAGTGGTGACTGGGTGCTTGTATATGATAGTACGTTTGATACTCAATACGATGCACGTCGGAAACTAACTAAACGTTGGTTCGGACCTTACGTTGTTGTTTCAGTTTATGAAACAGGTACATATAAATTACGTGAAATTGATGGTTCTATGCTAAAGAATTTGATTGTGGGAAAAGAATCAAGCTCTTTAGGAGAAGAGAAAGCAGTAAATTTGAATTGGACGAAGATTTCTTGGAGGACAACGATGAAGAAGAATAAAAACGATCAGGTGAAATAGTTCTAAACCTGATTAATGTTTTATGTTTTGTTTTTCTTTGCATTTCATGATAAAAGATGTACATTCTTCAGATAGGTTAAGAAACTTCTTAAAATTATGAAAAGTAGAAGTTACACTGAAGTAGGAACGTGCTTGAAGAGAAGATAGGGATTAGAGACCTATGGCTGTCGTATGAATAGTTGATGGAACCCTTAACTTGCAACTCCTAGTAGAAGTAGGCTTGTTTTATATAGGTAAGCTTCCTTAAATCTGACCCATTTAGCTAAAGAGATCCTAGTTCCTGCTTTAGCTTGCCTCTAGATCCTTTGCTCTGATTAGGGGTTAAGCCTTTCCCCTTCATCAAAAAAGTTGCGAAGAAAAATTAAAAGCAATACATTAATGGTTGCTGCATATGAAAAGAGGAAAAAAATGACACAAAGAAAAATTATGATGAAAAAAGAGATGAAAGAAAAAATCAAATAAATCAGTTGTGGTCTCAAAATCACTTCTGAATTGAAAAGCGGGCTATATAAGGCGGATGTATGCTAGAGGGGAGTTAGTTTTTTGTATCTTAATGGCAAATGGTTAGGAGATGAGGGTAGAAGGCCTATATAACATATGCTTTACTTATGAACAGAGTTAATAAAAGAGTTAGTACGAACACTATTTGAATGACTTCTATAGTTTCCTTCTAAAACCTGTTTCCAATTCATGCATTGAATGAAAAGGTTGAAATTCAAGTTTACATAATCTTATCATTTTTCTTTGCTATTTGAAGATGTACTAATGATAGAAGCATTTTTTTATATATAAAGACTATTTGAATTTGAGTCATGAATAAGTTTCAAAAGAATTTGATATTGCTTTCTATGATCTGCAGGTTTGGCCCATCCAAGACGATGTGCAGGATTGGTCGGGGCAAATGTCGGAAAGTTTTCAACCTTTCCGTTGATGACCAGAGAAAATGAAAACAACTTTATTGGTGATCTCAAACCTTTTATATCACTGTTGATTAGTTGTTCTGGATTGGAATTAACCACTTTGAAAGTGTTTACAGGTACAAATGATGATGAAGATTCTATGTTCATATTAGGGTTTACCCTAATTTTACATTTAATGAGTTTTATGTTCATACATTCAAGAATTATGGGTATTCAATCCTAGGGTTTCTTGAATTCATGTGTTGTTTATGAAAATGGGTTACTGTTAGGGTTTATGTCAATGTCAATGAGTTAAGATAGGGTTCAAAAGGATTTTAATGGGTTATCAGGGATTACCAAAGGGTTTCAAGTAAGTTTTCAAGGGTTTTATTGAAATTTAAGGGTTAAAGTAACATGTATTTAATTAAATTAATGTTTAAAATGAATATTTATGTATTAAAAATTAAAATATGAATTAAAGTAATTAATTTACTCATGTGTGTGCATTTAAATATTAAGGTTCTAATATATTAATTTCTTAACCTAAGCCTAATTTAAATGCATTATTAAATTAAGAAAATTAGGATAATTAAATTAAAATGAAAATGAAGTGGATAATTAATGAGTGGTGTATGTGAGTGGTATTTAAAGAGTGGTGTGAGTTAAGTATGTAACTAAAGTGGTTAAAGTAAACAATTAAAGATGTGGTAGCTATTTGTGCAAGATAAAAGAATGGATTAGATAATTTATGCATTTAAAGTGCAAAAAGTATGTGGTTAAAAGAATGGAACAAGTGAGTTATGTGAGAAAAGTTAATTTAAGTATGGTGGAAAAATATGGGTTAAAGGATGGATGAGAAATAAAGTAGAAACCAAAAGAGTGGTAAGCTGAGGATCTGTGTGAGTATATATATGTGTATGTGCAATGAGTTTTTCCTAATGTTTTGTTTCAGGTACTCATTTTATTCCTTCACTTCTTGCTCTTAATGATTAGAAGAGAGTTAGCTATTGCACGTATTCTAAGTGAAAAGCTTCCTTTGTTGCTAGATTTTTAATAGTCTTAGAAAGAGAGAGTATATTTTTTCTCTCTCTTTTTCTCCTTGATTCTACGCAGGATGGACTTGACAAGGCCTTCGAAGCTCATATCTTCTCCTCCTGAGTATGATTGTGATGCTCTATAATCAAAGCAATGATTCAGATGCTTTGATGTCGATTGTATTGACCTATGGAAGAGAAGAAACGAAAGTTCAATGCGCATCAGATGCAAACTCTAACTCTCCCATCTCTGACAGGCGGCAGCCACGTAGGGCTCTGACAATGGATGTCCGCATCAGAGAGATGCATAGTCAGAGAGAGAGATATTCTCTCCCTTCCCCTCCACGGACTACGCGCGGCAGTTCTGCAAAAAGAGAGAGAGAGAGAGAGAGAGAGAGAGAGAGAGAGAGAGAGAGAGAGATAGATGATTCTCTCCCTTCCCCCCCACGGTCTGCGCACGGCAGCGTCGCAGAGAGAGAGAGAGAGAGAGAGAGAGAGAGAGAGAGAGAGATGATTCTCTCCCTTCCCCCCCACGGTCTGCGCGCGGCAGCGCCGCAGAGAGAGAGAGAGAGAGAGAGAGAGAGAGAGAGAGAGAGAGAGAGAGAGAGGGAGAGAGAGAGAGAGAGAGAGAGAGAGAGAGAGAGAGATTCTCTCCCTTCCCCTCCACAGACTGCGCGCGGCAGCGTCGTAGAGAGAGAGAGAGAGAGAGAGAGAGAGAGAGAGAGAGAGAGAGAGAGAGAGAGAGAGAGAGAGAGAGAAAGAGAGAGAGAGAGAGAGAGAGAGAGATCGGCAGAGAGAAAGAAAGACGCAGAGAGAGAGAGAGTGAGAGAAAGAGAGAGAGAAAGAATGAGAGGGAGAGTGAGAGACAGAGAAGTTAGATATACATTTATATATGTTTTTATTTAATTAATGATATTTAAATAGTTATTGAATTGTTTAATTAGCAATTGGTATTGTATAAATAGATACATACTTCAAAAGTTTAGTTAAGTTTTATTATGCATCTGTATATGTTATTAATACATACACATAGACATGTAATTGCACTAGTGTTAGCATGTGCATATGTGTGAGTTATAGTAAGTGTTAGCATAAGTATATGCATGAGAGTATGTAGTAAATGCATGTGTTACTATGTATGCATACATGAGTTACCAAGTGTTATATGTATTGGCATGAACTCTTAATTACGGACATAAGCATAAGTGCATCTGTATGTTTTATTAATACATATGTATGAGCCTGCGTGTGCATTAGAGCATGTGCATGAGTGAATGCTTGTGTATATTAGAAAATATGCATCTTAGCATTTGCATTAGTGTGTGAATGAGTTAATGTAAGTATGAGCATATGTATAAATATATGCATATGTATGCAAATGTTATGTCTTTTATGTTTCTTATTGATTTTTTGTAATATTACTAATACCCTAATGTTTTGTTTCAGAAACATTGAAGATTAATAAAGAGCAATTGAAGTAAAGTGAAGTGAAGTGAAGTGACAGATTGAAGATCCATTTACCTTATATTTTCATTTAGTCAATTACCCATTTGTTTAGACATTTATCCTATTACTAAACCCTTACATTTGTATTAGAGTTATTGATTTGAGCCATTAGCTTATCAATTCATTTGTTCAAACAGATTTAGCATCAATATTATTTCCCATTGATTTCTTTGATGTCTTCTGAGTTATTCCATAAAGTCTGAGTACAGTAATATTGAAAACATTGAAAAAGCAACCGAAGTCCCTAAGCATACTTAAAAGCACCCTGTGTGCAGTCACACGGTTAGGTCAACGTGATTCTTTTGGATGAACGTCAGCCTACCTTCACACCCCTCTATGACACCGGTCATAGAAGTCTATGAATCAAGTGTAAAAGAACACCAATGCACATTTGTCAAGGCATCTAGTCGAGCCAGAGAAGAACCACCAATCTTTCTCAATCTTGTACCAGTTACTCCAGAGAGAGTTGAGCAAGCAAAAAAATCAACACCGGAACTGATCACAGTACGACCAATTATCTCACGAAAAATAGCAATGGAATTGACCAGTTCAAGTGTACCATGGGACATTTTATCTAAAGCTCCAATAACCCTCCCCTTGGGATAGCTCCTACTTTAGTGCCAGGTATTCGACAATAGTTTCAACAGTAGATTGATCCCATCTCTACTCGCACACTGGACACATCTACAATTAGTCCAAAAGCTGACATTATGGTAGACCATGTTGTCCCCTTAATTACTATGTGGTTAAAAAATCATAAGATCTCTTAGGTACTAATTGATGGAGGTTCAGGAATGAATATTGCCATGGCGACACTTTATAAAAAGCTTGGATGAACCCATATCAAACTTGTTAACTTTTTTGTGTGTATGGCTGATCAGTCTCAAGTTCATCTAGTTAGGTTGGTATGAGATATTCCTATCACCATATAGGGGGTAGCATTTAAAATGACCTTCATAGTTATGGAACTACCCGAATTCAATTTGGATTACAATTTATTATTCGGTCAACCTTGGCTCAAGCATGCCAAAGTGTTACAAGATTTGTCTTCACATGAGCTTATCTTTAAATGCAACCACCATAAATATGTTGTTGTTTTAGATAACATAAATCCTTATGAGATGCACCCATGGCCCTATGTCGCAGAACCAGTGCACATGTTAGAGGGTTTGTCAGACAATGAGGAGGAAGCATTTTTAACTGCTAATTGAGACTTGTTGTCTCTAGGAACAATAGATCTACAATAGGTGCTAGACAACTAGTCTCTGGCAACTTGCACAATGTAGCCACTCATGGGTGATGCTACTAATGAAACTGAGGACTTCTTAGACTCTATGGATATGAGACATCTATTTCAATCAGGTGTCGTCGAGATTTTCTCTCCTCTCTCACTTGTGAAGGCCTACAAAAAACATATTTGGTGAAGGTAGCCGGAATTCCCCGAGAAGTCCAAGATGCATCAAGGATGTTAAAGGAAGCTCACATACAAAGTTTCAAAGAAATCAAGAAAGTCCATGGTAGCGGTCAAAGCTGGTCAAAGCTGGTCAAAGTTAGGAAATTAGGGCAAAAATTTCATTGTCACCAAATTAGATGAAAATTCATATACTTGTAAAGATTGTCAAAGGCAGTCTATAGCCCAAATTTCAGCAGAAAATGGATTTTGTAGCACATTGATATGCTATGTTCATTTTGTAAAAATGTAATTTTTCTAGTTTGACCCTACAAATTCTTGTATAGAAATTTATGTTAGCCATATGGTTTGGCATGTATAAAGATCATATGTGGCTACACATTTGTACAAATTTTCAAGGCTATCAGAGCTTCCTAGACACCTTAATGCCACCTTGCAAGCTTCTAAATGTAGTCAAACTTGTACAAGGGAGATTCAGATGGGAGTTTTTTCTGCATATTCTTGAAGGAGATCTTTGGAAACATAGTCCTACAAAGTTTCATCTTCATCAAAGCCTATTTGGAGGGTCAAAGAGTACAAAGTCCAGTTTTCAAGATCACCGCAGTTTTCTTGTTTAAGCAAATTGAAGGGTTGAAGGGCCACCACATGGCGAAAGCTGATTGAGCCATGTTGTACGATCAAGATGAGCTCATATTCAAGGGTGGAGATGCACTTATGCTTAAAGCAAGGAGGATCCACGAGTTTTTCCATAAAAGAAGATTTTTTTGACAATCAAAGATCAATAATGCAGCTTTTCTCCAAAAATAGTGGCTTATCTTATCCAAAATGATGTCAGCACTGATCCGACGGTCCAGATCATCCCCAGATCCAATGGTGGAGAATGAGGGCGCCTAAATTTCACTCCTTTACACTAGATTTGATAGAAAGAACATTTCCAAGCCATTGATTTGATTAATCAAATGGTTGTAATGGAAAGTAGTGATCCTAGAGTTGAGAGTTGATTTCTCTAGATCCAATGGCCCAAATTCATTCAAAAAACTATATAAACCCCCCTCCAAACTCCTAGAGCATCATTGTTAGGCATCCATAGGGCTCATGCTAGCTTACGGTTTCCTTGAGACGATCACCCTCGGTTGAGCGAGTGAGAATCCAAGGTGAGCTAGTATGAGTATAGAACCTAGTTTCAAATTTAAGTTAGAACTCCAATCTAGGATAGGCTCTTGAAACCAGCATCTCTATCTTGACTCACCCTCGGTGGAGCGTGTGAGTGAGTTAGAGCTGATTTTAATGAGTCTTAGACTTCTTTAGTTAGACGTTACGAGCATAGACAGACATAGGGTCACTGGAGTGGAACTCACCTTCTTACGTGTGACATTCGGTTGAACTGTCATGGTTTGAGGGTCGGAACCACCTTTGATCAGTAGACTGCTTAGCATGACGTACCACGACGATATTTTACATGTAACTTAATTCAAATTCTTTTAATTCATGTCACTTGTCACTTATCTCTTCTCGCATGTCTCTCAGTCTCTTAAGTATTTTTAAATGTCTTCTATTTTCTTCTATGTGTGAGAAGGCTCCGCACGATTGCGTTGAACCAGTGAGGATGTCTCATTGAGCTTGTGAGTAAACTCTACCATCATGATTCACTTGCATGCATATAATCCATACATATCCATACATATTTATTAGTTTCTGAAAGTGTATAAGAAGCTCCAATATTGGACCATTCTTCCTTTCGAAACTGATTTATGTGTAAGGATTCCATCTATTCACGTCATGCATACATATCATCCAAAGAAGACTATGCATATGGATTAGAATTAGGAAGTGTTTAAGAAGCTCCTTCAATGGATCATTTTTCCTTCCAAATTTGATTCGTGTGTATGGTTCTCTTTCATTCTTATCATTCATGTTCATAAATCTAACTTGCACTCCTACATTCCCATTCCCATAAACATTTCAACATCTCTCTCTTCTCCATACTCAAAATTAATTTCACTTTCATGTCCTTAAACCTTCCAACATACATTAGCTTCATACACCCTGTGTGTGCCACGACCGGACCCGATCCACCCGGATTGCGATCACCTCCACATTTGAACCCGACGTGAAACGCTTCGTGGCATTTGCTTATGATCTTGTTCGGAGGTTGTGATCCATATCCTTTGTTTCATATTTTTTATCCTCATCATATCATTATCACCATTCTTGAGTGTTACACTGGATTTCTCACAATATCGTGCACATCTTCGTCGTGAAGTGAACGCATTTGTGAGAGATCTAGAGCATCGTGCATCACTTGCTTGTTCACATAAGATGGAGGAAGGATTCAAATCCCTTATTGTTGAGAAACAAGGCCAAAGAATTGTCTCTTCTATGTTGAGAGAGAAGGGAAAATTCAATGGCATCAACATTACAAGCTACTTAGATTTGTTTGAAGAGCAAGCTATGATTTTTGGTCTTCCCAAAGATCTTTTGATATCATTCTTTGAACGAATTGTTGATAGCTCTATCATAAACCGTGTCACTCAATATGATAGTCTTCCTTGGAGTGATTTTAGAAAGGAGATGCTCAAAGAATTCTATCTTGAAGATTATAGCCAACATAATCCTGATGGATTCTTACGATGGGTCAATTCCCCAAAGCCTAGTAGCTCTATTACTCACTTACAAAATGAGTATATTAGACGCCATGAGCAACTTCCTGATGAGGATAAGATAACTTTGGAACCTGATCTTGTGATCAATTTTCTTAAGCTTCTTCATCCTGAAACTCGTAGGGAAGTTGAACGGCGATTAGAAGAACCAGATAAGCGCTATGGTCTTACTGACAATTGGCAAAAAGTGCGTAAAGTAGTAGAGGTTGTAGCCCATAGACATCAAAGACAATCCATGCTTTATGAGCAAACTAGTCTTCCTCAAGCTAGCCTTCCACAAACTAAGGAGCAAGTTAGAGAACAATCCCATGCTATGCTTTTTGACTCTACTCCTATTCCTCAAATGATGGAGCCTACTCAAGGTTTTAAAGTAGAGCCAAATAAAAGTGTAGTTGAACAATCTCAAGTGGATATTCTCACTAAGCAAATGGAAAGTCTTATTGCTACACAATCCAATTTGGCCAAGACTATAGATGCTTTACAATCTAGTTACACCAAAACTTTCCAAAATCAAATGAACCCAATGACTTTTCAAGAGCCTAATCAACATGTTATAGCTACCAATCAAAATCCACAAGTAGCTCCTACTCAAGCATATCAAGTTTCTCCAATGCATAATCCTTCAATGCAAAATCCTCATCCTCATGTGCAAAATCCTCAAATGTATCAAAACATGTATCCTCAAGCTTCTCAAATAGCTTTTCAAAATCCTCAAAATCAAAATTTTCAAAATCATCAACCGTATAATATGGAAGCTCCTCTTGCACCTCAAGTACCACATGTTGCTCCCCAAGCTCCTCAAATACATCAATTGCCTTATCAAAATCCTAATTATCCTATTCAAGCAATACCTTATCAACAAAATCCTCAATTTCAAAATTTCCCACCACAAGTTAATCAAAATCCTCAAAATCAAAATGGTTTTGTGTGTGGCCCTCGTAGGTGTCCTTGGTGTGATTCGTTAGAGCACTTTTTGAGAGATTGTGAACTATTGAAGGCTGCTAAGGAGCAATGACTAGTAATAGACATAGACAAGAAAATTTGTGACTATCGATCTAGGCTACCTTTGCAAGGAAATTATGGTAAGGGAGGAATGAAAAAACACTATGAAAATATAACTATAACGGATGTAGGAACTAGAGGAGTGAAACTAGAAGCTCTTGATGAAAAACAAGTAGAATCAAGTAAACCCACAAAGGAAGTTGACTTTTCCATAGAGGCTTTAGTAAGAGCACGAGATGAGATTAGGAGAATAACGGCTTGGGAGTCACCGATAGAAGATGAATCTCTTATTTCTCACATATCCAATGTAGAAGAAAAACAAAAAAGAGATGAAGCTGAGCCTAGTGAAAGAAGAGTGACTCGAAAACAAACCTCAGAGGGAATAGAAACAATCATAGAGCAAGGAGAAACATCACAATCCAAAGATAAAAAACAAGAATCGGAACCCAATGAACAAAAACAAGAGGAGAAACAAAAAGGGAAGAAGACAAAGCAAAGAAAAACAGAACCAAAGCCTTTAGATAAACAAGAACAATCAAAACAAACAGAAGACCAAACACGAGAACATGAACAAAAAAAAAATCCTGAGCAAAAACAAAAGAAACCAAAGAGAAAACCTAAAGCCATCTTGATTTCAGAAATTGAGAGAAAAATAGATCCTATGGAGATTTTAGATGACATTTTGCTTAAGAGTCAAGTGACTATGTCTTTAGAACAAGTTTTCTCTATTGCAAAGCCTGTTTTTAAAGATAACTTTATCGGCCTAATTAAAAGGAACAGGTTTCCGCTTAATCTAGATACTGAGATGCAAGATTCTCTAGATCAAGATCAAGCTATGAATGAAGCCTTAAACTTTGATGAATCTGATGAAGAGGACTTTGATGATGATGAAGTAAATGTTGATAAAAATTTCTTAGGACCTATTCAACCTGACCATGAAAATCATGAAAACAATCCTGAAAGTCACTTTAAAAGAACATTTTGGTCTAGAGGTACATCAGAGATGCATGTTAAAATAGGAAATGATAAGAACACTATCACTGTAAATGCATTAGTAGATTCTGGCTCTGAAATCAATGTGATTTCAAGAGAAGTCTATGATAAGTTTCAATGGCCCATAGATAAAGATTGTGGATGGCGTATGAGAACTGCAGATAATGGTGTAGGTACCCTGTATGGAGCTTGTGCTAGTGTGCCCATATCCATAGGAGGAATCACAGAAGAGTTTCACTTTTTTATTCAAGATAATTGCTCCTATGAAGTTCTCTTAGGTCAACCCTTTATTTGTGAGAGCCGTATGGAAACTAAAGCCATGGATGATGGGTCTACCTATGCTAGATTTAAGTCTAAGGATGGAATGCAATCACTTCAAGTCATGACAGTAGGAGTGAACCATCCTAGGAATTGATTGTCAATTAGAAAGAAACCTATTGTTACTCATGGTCATGAGCATGCTTGAGTGATTGTGCACCTCAATTCATGTTTGGAGCTACATATGATCAAAATTTTGGATAGAATCCATTGTTGAGCGGGACAACAGTGGATATGGTTTGACATCTCGCATCCAACCAACATGTAAAATAGTTTGTCACTTTGTTTTCCACATTCTAGATTAGATTTTCTTCATAAGAGTCAATTGTCCAAGTCTTTTATCCAAAAAACCCAAAAAAATTATAAAAACAACAAAATCATGGAACATGATGAGAACATTGAGCATGTGATTGAGACATCTCATTGTTTCTCTACTCTTGAGGAGTTAGAGTTATGTCTTCAACAAAATTCTAATTCCCATATTATTCTGATTTCTTCCCTTGATGAGTATGCTCTAATCCAAGAGTATGCTCTCAATGTTGACAAGTGCTCAAAATTTAACCAAACACATGATGCCTTAGTTGAAACAAAGTACAAAACTGCAGACAAAAAAATCAAACCCATAGCTCAACCATTACCTCAAGGAAGTAATGAAAAAATTATTGATGTGAAAAATGATCCAATTCTTCGGGATAACAAAAACATAGGACATACATTCACGGATGAGACAATCAAACAGAGATGATGACTTTCTTTTGCCAGCAGAGAGAGATAAATTTGAGAGAGTCATACGTAGCCATGGAAAAGCCTTTACTATGTATCCTCATGAGATTGGTTGTGTAGATCCTAAGCTAGTTGCACCCATGATAATCTTTACTATTCCACATATTCCATGGAATCTTCGTCCTATACCTGTTCCAAAGGCTCACTTACCTGAGCTAATGAAACTACTTAAGGAGAAGATAAACATGAGAATTTTAGAGCCATCTTTTGCACCTTACTCAAACAAATGGTTCACTGTGCCTAAAAAGAATGGGAAACTACGTTTTATTCAAGATCTCCAACCCGTCAATAAAGTCACCATAAGGAATGTAGGAACAGGACCCATTGTAGATGAGTTTGATGAATCATTTTCAGGACATTCTATCTATTCAATGGGTGATTTATATTCTGGATATGACCAATTCCAGTTAGCAATTGACAGTCGTGACATAACCACAATGAAAACTCCTTTAGGCTTAGTGCGAATGCGTACTTTACCTCAAGGAGCGACTAATTCTGTGGCTCATATGATGAGTGCTATGAATATGGTCTTACATGATTTTATCCCTCATATAACTATGCCATTCATTGATGATATTCCAATTAAAGGGAGTGAGGAACGTGTAAAGGACATTACTGTAGATTCATCTGGATGTCATAAATTTGTTCTTGACCATATCTCTGATTGTGAAAGAATATTTCAACGATTTGAAGAGGTAGGTCTCACATTTTCCATAGAGAAATCTGTTTTTGGTGTCAACGAGGTGCTTATTGTTGGACATTTATGTGGCCATTATGGTCGAAAGCCATACCCACAAAAAGTTGATGCCATTAGCAAGATTTCTGAAACATGTAACAACGTGAGTGAGGTACGTAGATTTCTTGGTGCTTGTATCTTTTATGTTATTTGGATCCCACACTTTGCTCATGTTGTTGATTGTCTTTATGACTTGTTGAGGAAGAAACGAAAATTTATTTGGATTGACAAACACACTCAAGCTATGCGTAAATTGAAGAAATTATTGCTTGAAGCTCCCATCCTTAAGCGTGTAGACTATTCTGCTAACAAACCTATTATATTGACTGTTGATACTAGTCCTATTGGTATAGGTTGGGTCATAAGTCAAGATGATAGTGAAGGGAATAGATATGCAATTAGGTTTGGTGCCAAAATTCTACATGAAACACAACGAAAATATCCACAGATCAAACGAGAACTATGGGGTATGGTAACAGCTTTGAAAATAGACAAAGAATATTTCATTGGTGCAAATGTCAAAGTTGAGACTGATTGTTTGCCTCTCATTGGAATGATAGCCAATTGTTCATCTCCTGATATAGCCATGCTTAGATGGATCTCATATATTAAGTTCATAAATCTTGAGTTAGTTCATATTTCAGGTAAGTCAAACTCAGTTGCTGATATGTTATCGAGAGCTAGATTTGATGATGATCTTGAAAGTGATCTAATAAAGAATGTGAACTTAATTGACTATGTTCCACATATATATGAGTATGAGCAATTTCATGAGTCTGAGTACGAAGATGAATGGAGAGACATAGGAAAGTATCTCAGTACACTACAACCATTACCTAGCTGGACTACGAATAGATTCCATAACATTAGGAAACGAGCTTATAACTTTTTCCTATGTAATGGTTATCTTTGGAGACATGCTAAGGGTAAGGTTAAGAATCCACAACGAGTCCTAGGAAAGAGAGGTCTTCAATTGCAAGTAATGAAGGAAATGCATGAGACATTATGGGCAGGTCATAAAGGATTTTTTGGAACATATGAAAAAATTAGAAGTACCTATTATTGGCCTAGGATGTATGTTGACATTAGTAGCTATGTTTCTACATGTTCTACTTGTCAACTTCATTCATCAGTCAAACATAGAGATCCATTGCATCCTACGTATCCACCTTGTATTCACTACAAGTGGGTAGTAGATCTTGTAACTATGCCTAAAGGTATCGACAAAATGCGTTACATTGTACTTGCAAGAGAAGACTTAACTAATCATGTAGAGGGACATGCACTACGATCTAAGACCACTTACAATGTTTGCAAATTCTTGCTTGAAGATGTCATAAGTCGCTTTGGGTACATAGAGAAAGTAGTTGCCGATCGTGGAGAGTTAAATGCGAGAGAAGCTAAAGAGTTCTTTGAGCGTCACGGTATTCGTTTGTCTCTCACTACTACATATAACCCAGAGGCCAATGGTAAAATAGAGAGAGGGCATCCACCTATTGTGAAAGCCATATCTAAAGCATGTAATGGTGACATCAAACAATGGCCTAAATTCTTACCTTTTGCACTTTGGGCAGATAGAATGACATGCACACGTACTACTGGATATATGCCTGCTGAACTCATGTACTGTCAAAAACCATTGTTTCCAATTCAGTCTCATATTTCTGCATGGTCAAATTTGCCTTGGTCTGAAAACATGTCTACTGATGATTTTTTGAATTTGCGTATTAAACAGTTAGAACAAGGTAAATTAAGACTTGATGATGCTGTTGAAAAATTAAGAGAATCTAGAATGAAGAACAAGCATTATTTTGATAAAACTCATCGATTGCGTCCTAAGCCAATTGAAGTAGGAGATTGGGTGCTCATTTATGATAGTACATTCAACTCTCAATATGATGCACGCAAAAAGCTCACTCAACGGTGGTTTCGGCCATACATAGTATCAAAAGTCAACAACAATGGTACGTATGCTCTTTGTGAATTAAATGGTGTTGCACTAAAAGTTTTGATTGCAGGTAAAAGGATAAAGTTATTCAAGAAGCGTGATAATGACAAGTACATTTTGGATGAGGACATTGAAGAAGATGACAACAATGAGGCCGATTCATAAACAGGAGTATCCATGTTATTAAAAAAAAAAAAAAAAACATCATTAATTTTCAAGTTCATGTTGCTTTGTTTTTTTTTTCAAGTTCATTCTATTTTTTTTTCATGCTTGTTTCATGCATGTTTTTTTCAGTCTTTGCATTGCATTGCATATCCACATCACTTGAGTCAAAAAAGGGCAAATGATGATTTCTCTACTTGTGTAAAATTTTATCTTAAGTAGTAACTTATCTACCAAGAAATTGTTTATAATCTAGGATTGTGGAAAGATAGGGCATGTAGATTTGGAGGTTTATTTTGGTGACAAGACTTTCATATATAAACATGCATATGTATCGTGTATCGAAAGCATAATTGTTGAAATCCTAGCTCCTGCTACTGCATGTTTCTACATCCTTAGTCCATCTCACAGCACTTGTATCGGAGTTTAAACGACTGTTCTCCGTCATCAAAAATGGTTGTACCTTGTATCGGGGTTTAATTTTTCCTCGTAAAAAAAAAAAATAAAAAAAAAATGCTACATATTACCAAGAAGTTTACACTTTCTTCCACCCCAAAAAAGTGATCGTAACCATAAAGTTGCCGAATCATCATCATCATCGAAAAAAAAAAACAAAAAGAGCAAGCCAAAGGCATAGTAGAATAAATCACGGGCTATATAGGCAGATTTATGCATTAGTGGAGTTTAGTTAGATTTCCTTGCATGTTATTAGAGAAAGAGCATATTCATATTTATGTAGGAAAGGAGTTGATCTAAAATAAGCTAAAGATGAAAGATGTCTCTTGAAAATCCTAAATCTTTGTTTATAATCATATTTAAGGTAGATTGCTTTATGAAAAAGGTACAAAATTTTCTTCAAGATGAGAGGAACTGATGCTTAAAACGACTCAATACATCCACTTCCACTTCATATTGATGCTTGTTTTTTTTCTTCTTGTTGTCAATGTTGCTTGTTCATTTGCATATATGTTGCCTATTTGTTCATGCATATTCATGTTTCCTGTTTCAATTATTTCTTTCATGCAAATTTTGCTTCATGTCACGTTACCTACTTATTCATGCATATAATCAATTTTCCTTCCATCTTTCTTATGTTGCCTATAAAAGAATTTGATGCCTGGAACATTTTTTTTTTCACAGATGCTAGAGTGGCGCTTCCAGAGGAATCGTAGGTTTAGTGGGGGCGAATGTCGTCGAGATTTTCTCTCCTCTCTCACTTGTGAAGGCCTATAAAAAACATATTTGGTGAAGGTAGCCAGAATTCCTCGAGAAGTCCAAGATGCATCAAGGATGTCAAAGGAAGCTCACATACAAAGTTTCAAAGAAATCAAGAAAGTCCATGGTAGCGGTCAAAGTTGGTCAAAGCTGGTCAAAGTTGGGAAATTAGGGCAAAAATTTCATTGTCACCAAAGTAGATGAAAATTCATATACTTGTAAAGATTGTCAAAGGCAGTCTATAGCCCAAATTTCAGTAGAAAATGGATTTTGTAGCACATTGATATGTTATGTTCATTTTGTAAAAATGTAATTTTTCTAGTTTGACCCTACAAATTCTTGTATAGAAATTTATGTTAGCCATATGGTTTGGCATGTATAAAGATCATATGTGGCTACACATTTGTACAAATTTTCAAGGCTATCAGAGCTTCCTAGACACCTTAATGCCACCTTGCAAGCTTCTAAATGTAGTCAAACTTGTACAAGGGAGATTCAGATGGGAGTTTTTTCTGCATATTCTTGAAGGAGATCTTTGGAAACATAGTCCTACAAAGTTTCAGCTTCATCAAAGCCTATTTGGAGGGCCAAAGAGTACAAAGTCCAGTTTTCAGGATCACCGCAGTTTTCTTGTTTAAGCAAATTGAAGGGTTGAAGGGCCACCACATGGCGAAAGCTGATTGAGCCATGTTGTACGATCAAGATGAGCTCATATTCAAGGGTGGAGATGCACTTATGCTTAAAGCAAGGAGGATCCACGAGTTTTTCCATAAAAGAAGATTTTTCTGACAATCAAAGATCAATAATGTAGCTTTTCTCCAAAAATAGTGGCTTATCTTATCCAAAATGATGTCAGCACTGATCCGACGGTCCAGATCATCCCCAGATCCAATGGTGGAGAATGAGGGCGCCTAAATTTCACTCCTTTACACTAGATTTGATAGAAAGAACATTTCCAAGCCATTGATTTGATTAATCAAATGGTTGTAATCGAAAGTAGTGATCCTAGAGTTGAGAGTTGATTTCTCTAGATCCAATGGCCCAAATTCATTCAAAAAACTATATAAACCCCCCTCCAAACTCCTAGAGCATCATTGTTAGGGATCCATAGGGCTCATGCTAGCTTACGGTTTCCTTGAGACGATCACCCTCGGTTGAGCGAGTGAGGATCCAAGGTGAGCTAGTATGAGTATAGAACCTAGTTTCAAATTTAAGTTAGAACTCCAATCTAGGATAGGCTCTTGAAACCAGCATCTCTATCTTGACTCACCCTCGGTGGAGCGTGTGAGTGAGTTAGAGCTGATTTTAATGAGTCTTAGACTTCTTTAGTTAGACGTTACGAGCCTAGACAGACATAGGGTCACTGGAGTGGAACTCACCTTCTTACGTGTGACATTCGGTTGAACTGTCATGGTTTGAGGGTCGGAACCACCTTTGATCAGTAGACTGCTTAGCATGACGTACCACGACGATATTTTACATGTAACTTAATTCAAATTCTTTTAATTCATGTCACTTGTCACTTATCTCTTCTCGCATGTCTCTCAGTCTCTTAAGTATTTTTAAATGTCTTCTATTTTCTTCTATGTGTGAGAAGGCTCCGCACGATTGCGTTGAACCAGTGAGGATGTCTCATTGAGCTTGTGAGTAAACTCTACCATCATGATTCACTTGCATGCATATAATCCATACATATCCATACATATTTATTAGTTTCTGAAAGTGTATAAGAAGCTCCAATATTGGACCATTCTTCCTTTCGAAACTGATTTATGTGTAAGGATTCCATCTATTCACGTCATGCATACATATCATCCAAAGAAGACTATGCATATGGATTAGAATTAGGAAGTGTTTAAGAAGCTCCTTCAATGGACCATTCTTCCTTCCAAATTTGATTCGTGTGTATGGTTCTCTTTCATTCTTATCATTCATGTTCATAAATCTAACTTGCACTCCTACATTCCCATTCCCATAAACATTTCAACATCTCTCTCTTCTCCATACTCAAAATTAATTTCACTTTCATGTCCTTAAACCTTCCAACATTCATTAGCTTCATACACCCTGTGTGTGCCACGACCGGACCCGATCCACCCGGATTGCGATCACCTCCGCACCGGATGACCCCTCTATGTCTCGGTAGTTTTATGTGCCATAAGATCAATTAGTAACTTGTAACTTAGGAGAGGAAGGAAACCCGTGCCAAGTGAAGATCAAAGCCAGACTGACTCTAACATTTTAGGAGAATTTGGTCACCCTACTAAAAGAATTTACCAACATTTTTTCCTAGGATTACCGTGACATGAAGGCCTGGACCCTCATATTTACCAGGATCGGGTGGTCTTAAAATGAGACACAAGGCCAGTCAAACAGCAGAGTTTCGGTATGAACCCTAATTATGCCCAACATGCCCCAAACTAGCAACTACCATTTCATGTGTTTGTTGATGCATCGAACATCGCTATTGGAAGTGTATTAATGCAACAACAGGATAAATGGTAAAGACCTATCTATTACGCTATCCAACATCTTAGCTCAGTAGAACGTAATTGCTCTGTAACTGAGCATGAATGCTTTGGGTTATTATACTCTGTTAAAAAGTTTCGACACTATTTAGTCGTCTGTAAATTTACCTTTCACATTGACCATGCTGCTTTAGTTTACCTTGTACAACAACAACATCTAGGTGGATGACTTGCTTGCTGGGCATTATTATTACAAGAATCCGACTATGATGTAGTACACCACCTAGGTTTAGCACATGCCATTACAGAATTTCTCTTGTGACTAGATTCCGTGAACCTCTAATTGGAGTAGATGACTCATCCCCCACTATTTATACCTGTACCACACCAAATGGGCCAAAAACTGCTTTACCAATTGTTGACTCTTATTATGATACATTAATGATTTTTCTTACTACTAGGTGTCCATCGGGTTCAGTGTCTAACATAGCTCGCCGTAAATTAGCTATTTATAGTCGCCAATTTCAGCTTATTTTTAGACAATTGTATTATGTTGACTGATCTACTCTGTTGTATACCCACCCACAAAGTCCCTTCTGTGATTGCTATGGCACATTCTATTCCTTCTAGCAGACACTTTTTGGTGGACTTAACTTATCGAAAAATCCTACAAAGTGGTTTATGGTGTCCTACGATGCAGCAAGATATTTATAATTATGTCAAGCAGTCCGATGCATGTCAATGGACTGGACAGCCCTTGCATTGTCATTGTTTTCCTCTTCAACATGTGTTGCCTTTGGAACCCTTCCAAAAATCGGGATTCGACTTTATTAGACCCATCACACCTCAGGTATTTCCACTAATAATCGATATATTCTCACATGTATCGATTATGCGATGCGTTAGGCTAAAGCATGGGCAGTCCGATCTGCCACTGCCTCGGTTGTGGCTAAATGTCTCACTCAAGATGTTTTTCTCGATTCAATTTACCACTAGAAATTGTCTCGAATCGTGGAACACACTTCGCTAACACTCTTATCCAGGCTCCGACTCACACGTTTAATATTATCCATAAGTTTAGTACACCTTACTACCCGCGTGCTAACGGCTTGGCCAAAAGCACTAATAAGATATTACTCACTATGCTAAAGAAACTTATTCTAGAATGCCCTGTGCATTGGGACCAACTTCCTCCTTTCATCTTGTGGGCTTACTGGACCATGCATAAAGTAGCTACTAGTTGTACACCATTTAAATTGGCTTATGGACTTGAAGCTATTGCACTGATGGAACTGGTCGTACCCAATTTGTGTGTGGCTCTCGATAAAAAATTATTATCGATTAAATTGTTACCTGCTCGACTTGAAAGTTTTTTGCTATTACAAGAATTTCAACTTTGCTAGGCTCAAATCCATGATTGTTTTCTGAAAACTCCTATGTTTATGGTTGGTCGATTGGTTTTATTCTATGATTCTAAATCTGATCACACTGTAGGCAAGTTTGAGCTTCAGTGGTTCGGTCCATACCGTATCTCTACACAACTTGTCCTGGCCACTTTTCGGTTAGCCACACTCACCAGAGTAGTTCTTCCAACCCCATCAATGGCTCTAAGCTACGGAATTATTACACACACTCCACGTTCCCATGACTTTGTATCGTTTTAGTTGTTTGTTTCAGACCTGTTTGTGTAGTGAACTCATTTATCTCGGTCAGTATTTCGGTGTCCACCATAAGCCTTATGAGTATTCGGGTTTGTTTTCGATTGACTAGTTGACCGTAACTTCTTTTTTTCTTGTCATTTCGAACTTTTAATTGTCACATGCAACTTACGGCTTTGTGCCACCCCTCCATGTTATATGTTTTATTGGAGTGATATAACCTTTATGATTAAATGATGATTGGAAATTATCTATGTTGCTCACTTTTATGATTAATCGCATGGAAATCGTTCCACTTAGTCTACTTAAGCACTGATTTTTGCTTTCTCTCTTTTATTGTGTGTGTTGTGCGATTTGTGTACTCTGTGCGTTGTGGTCAGGATTTGGATTCATGATTGATAGTCAAGCAAGGAACACCATCTTATAGCTCTGCTAAAGGTACACTAAAATCAAATGAAATTGTTAAAGATGCTAACTTTCCTGATTGCAATGGCAAGATGGAAGCTACTCATTGGAAGGAATTAAGGTGATAAGATGTTGAAGTCAAATCAAACATATAAAGAATCTAATAGACTCTGGTGATTTCTATCCTTTATATATAGCTTTTATCATGTATGAGTGCTTGAGATCATTGTTTGCAATACATTGGTGATAAGAAGCATGGATTGCTTCTCTTTACATATTTCTTGTACTTGCAAGAGCATTTGCACATGTGTATATCCAAGTGTATGCTCGCAAATTTCCATGCACCCATGTGAATGCATCCATGAGTACGTGTGTATGTATATGTTTATATATGTGCACATGCGTGTTTCACGTATATGCTTAAATGTGTAAGTGCATGAGTAATAGTCCATTTAAAAATGAATACATGTATGTGTGAATTCATGTGTAATAATTTGTGTACATATGTGTGTTAGTATATATGAATTTATGTATGTGCACAAGTATGTATGTGTATTTTTTTGTGGTGCTGACAGATATCAACAGAGAGAGGGTCTGCGATTTCGAGCTCCATGCCTACAGTTTGCTCGGAATGATACTAGATTTACCACACGCCAGGCCCGTGTGTGCAGATCTTGGCATATCCTAATTGAAAGGGCTCTAGAGGCATATGACGGGAGGAAAAAGGGGAAGTTCCCATATCGGGTGGAAGAAGAAAAAAAGGATAGCACGTGGATTTTGGGTTCTTCGGGACACCATCTAGCAAAGCACGTGAAAGGCAACAGCGCACCAGAGAAGTTTTGTGAAGAAAGGTTGGAACGCTTAAGCTCGGGAGGAATTCTGGTCTTCGTGGGCAAGCAAGAAAAGCTCCAAGAAAGGAAGGATTACCAGGGTGACGACCCAGTTCTCTCTTGGAAGAGAAGTCAGTTCGATTTATATATCGAAGGAGGACGTGACGAGGGACAAGAGTCGAGTTAGTTAACCTATGGAGAATTCACGTTAAGGACTACGGATGCAGAGACGAAAGCAGCTTGAAGATCGAATTGTGGACTACGGATGCAGAGACGAAAGCAGCTTGAAGATCGAATTGTGGACTACAGATGCAGAGACGAAAGCAGCTTCAAGATGTGTACAGAAAATATGCACAGTCGACTAAGTAGGAAGAAGCTTGAACAGACCTGAGCGTTGCATTTTGCAGATCTCTGTCAGGGAATATCTATGATAATAGCACTGGTGATGTTACATGTGACCATTATCATCGGTACAAGGAGGATATTCAACTTATGGTGGCTCTTGGCATAGATGCATACCGTTTATCCATCTCCTGGTCACGGATTCTGCCAGATAATACGGGAAGAGTAAATCAAGCAGGTGCTGCCTTTTATAACAGCATTATCAACGAGCTTCTCCACCATGGTGCTTTCTGACTTAAAAAATTACTTACAATTAAGTTTTGTTTTGGATTTGAGAAACTCTTTTCAAGGACATTGCATCATTTTCCTGGTTGCTTCTTTTGGTCATCATGTGTTTGTAGGCATTGAACCATATGTAACATTATATCACTGGGATATGCCTCAATATCTTGAAAATGATCCTCAAGTGAAAGGATGGCGCACAAGAAAAATAATGTAATATGTAAAAGTTATTGTTTTCTTCACGTTTCTGAGTTCATTCATGAATGCAGACACTTCATGCAATCCTGACTTTATATCTCTTGGGACAGAACTCACTACGTGTACTTTGCGACAACTTGCTTTAGGCTCTTTGGTGACAGGGTTAAAAATTGGACAACTGTAAATGAGATATTGAATATAGCTGTAAGTGGTTATGGTACTGGTACAAGAGCTCCTGGCCGATGTTCTGTTATAAGTGGGACACAAAAGAGAGTATACATTGGTGATTCAACTACAGAACCATACCTAGTTGCACATAATGTTCTTTTATCTCATGCAGCTGCAGTGAAGCTTTACAGAGAACAATTTCAATCTGAGCAAAAAGGTCGCATAGGTATAGCTCTTAATTCAAAGTGGTACGAGCCTTATACAGAAGATAAACACAACGTTTCTGCAGCTCAAAGATGTCTGGAATTCGAACTAGCATGGTTCTTAGATCCAATTTTTTTTTTTTTTTGAGATTACCCGGTATCAATGAGAAGAGCTGATTGGAGAGGCCATGGGTCCATCCGACGGTGGGTGGATTTATGATTGCCCATGGGGATTACGTCGGTTACTTGCTTGGATGCAAGCAAGATATGGAAAAGAAGAATTTCAAGATTGTCCCATACTCATAACTGAAAATGGGTGTAGCGATCCTGAACTTAATCTGAGTGTAAAGAAGGCTAAGCAAGATGAATGGCGGATCAGATATCTACATGGGATACTTCAACACCTACTAGACGCTATTAGGAACGATGGATGCAATATTCAAGGTTACTTCATTTGGTCCCTACTCGACAATTTTGAATGGGATAAAGGTCAGGCGTTCCGTTTTGGAATTTATTATGTTCATCACCAGTGGAACCTTAATCGGGATCCTAAATTATCTGCCAGATGGTATGGATTTTTTTTTTTTTTTTTTTTTTTTTTTTTTTTTGAGTAGATCAAATAATCTGAATCGCAAGAGCTTATTGCAAGACTAAAAGGGTAACCAGTTTAAGAATGGATTTAAGACAGAATAATGCTGAGTCCCTTGGGTCATGATTTTATGCCATACAACCAGTACCCACAATAATGGGCATTGATTTACACAGATAAATTTATACTAATGCACTCAACAGTGTAATTATAGGAAGAAAGAACTCTCCTTTAGTTCATATAGTGGTTTGACTTTACAAGACCTTAGGTTGACCCAAGAGAAATACCTCTCTCTTACTTAACTGTAAATGGCTTATTAAGTGAGGTATAAATTTCTTTGAAGGAACTTTGTTTACACTTTGAGTAATTTTATCCTACTTTCCCCTCCTTTTGTCCAACTCGACGACAAACCTGGTGAACCCGACGTGAAAGGAGGGGGTGAATAAAGTATCGAACTAGTTTACTGAAGAATAGAGTTAGCATTCAAAAATTGAGCGATCTAGCACTTTAGACATGGAAGTTCTCCTAGCTCAGTTCATACGCTTTCATGAAGAGGATCGGCGTCAAAAAGCCATCCAATCGCTTAATGACCGTTTAATCAGGCGATATGGATTTTTCAATGGCAAAAATATATCTAGATTTTGTAAAGAGTATGAACTCGAGTCAAAGTACCTAGGTGTTGGATTAAGTCCGATGACGGAAAAAGAATTATGTGAAAACTTTATCTATGTGTCGGATTACGACGTGCGAGACCAAATAATGCGAATAAATCAAACGACATGGTCCCAATACAAAGCGACACTCCTCAAGCAGTTTATGCTAGAGGATCTTGATAAAGTAACTCGTAGATCTTTCCTGAGGTGGGTTCATATGCCCAAAGACCAACCAATTCTTGAGATCAAAGAAGAGTTTGAGCGACAATATGATGATCTTTCTGAGCACGATAAGAGGTGCATAAGTCATGAAAGAGTTTCGTTGTTTCTTTGAACAATCGATGTTAATGCCCGAGAGGAGTTAATTCCACTTTTACAAGATATAGACTCCGACTCAGGGCTCACAGAGGATTGGACGCTTGTCCATGAAGCTGTGATGAGATATGTGAAGAAACAACAAACAATAGAAAAATTTTTAAATGATTGGCAAGCTGACATTTATGCAAATGAAGAAGATACACAAATTCCATGCATTTTAGAGACTAAAAATAATTTGCAAATCTATAGAATAATAGAAAACCCAGTTGGACATAAAGAATATATGCATGAAATACACGTACATGCTTATGAAGAGGATCACTATAAAGAACCTATAAACATAAGTGATGCAATCTCTGAGGATTCAAGGTACCAAGAGCCTGTAGATACTTTGATTACATCTACAAATACTGTATATGCAAAAACCCCAATGATGGGAGGAGCAAAGGAATATACGGAAGCTAAACAAAACAAAATCAAACCAATATCAAACATACAACAAAATAAAAATAAACAAAACACACCAAGAAACCAACATGAGGCTTCCTATAATCTGATAGACTCCTCGCTTCTAAGGGATGATAATCAAACAAACAAAGAGGCAAGATATGATAATAACCAAGATTTAAAGATATCTACCGGAAGTCGAGGTAATCAGAAAGAGATTGCAAATAAAATAACTCAAAATAATCCAGTGAATCCATGTGATGATCAAGCACAAGATGGTTCCTTAAAAGACGAAATCAAGCAATACTTGAACTATTTGATACCATCTAAGAGTGAAATATCTCTTGAAGCATATGATTCAAATATGAATCATGGACAAATGACTAATTTGTATGAAGAGAATGCAAGGGAGCATGATGCTAATCAGGAGGGCATGCAAATTATGAGTCCTCTAAAGAATGGTATGTATGCCGATGGTGAAAAGCATGATGCTAAGCCTACTGATTGTTTAGATCAAGATCAAGAATGTGAAAAACTCTTGAGTGATACCACATTAAATGAGTCGTTAGAGGTACAAGAGAGTGATCTGAATTATAGGTGTGAGAATGAGTTGTTGATTGAGCTTCAATATAATGATATGTATGTGAACGATATTGTACTCCATGAAGAAGGACATATGAATGATCATGAGAGCGATGAGGATACTCCACTGATTACTCCTCTTTACATTGATATGTATGTTAAGAATGATCATGTTGAGTTGAGTTCATATATCAAAGAAATCAAGCATGAAGTGGAAGATACAACGTTTAATGAGATGTATGATAAATATGATGTGTGCATAGCATCAAAAGATATTGAATGTGAAACCGTTGAGTCAAATATTTGCATTGATGAAGCTAGATATAAATGTTACCAGATGGATGAAGTTTCAATTGACTCAAGCGTCTATGATGAGATATTCAGGTATGAAGTATTTGAGCAAGATTCAATGATAAAAGAAATGTATGAGGAGTGTGGCAAAAACACATCCTCTAAAGATAATAAACAAGAAATAATTGAGATAGATAAAGAATTTGATGATGGCATCTTGAATAGGAAAACGGATTTGACATCAAATTACATGTATATCTTTGAAAAGGATCAGGAGAATATAAATGAATGTAGATTTTCCAATGAATCTTACTTGGAGAAGCAAGAATTTAGTGATTTAGATGATCAAGATTTTCTTGATTGTGATGATATTGAGTTTCTTCATGATAATGGACAAATGAATCAGGGAAAAGAAGAAGATGAGGAGTTCTTGGAGAGATTAGAGATAGAAGCAGATTCTATAATTTGTAGCACTCAAGTAAGGAGGGATTATGATAGACTGAATCACGAAAATGAACATAATTTGCAGTCAAAGAATGATGAACCTTCCTATTCAGAGTATAAATCTTATGAATGTATTCAAAACCTTAATTGCAATGAAGAAGAAAGTTTGGATAATCATAATGGAAATGATGAAATCCTTTCAAATGATTTCAACCCTAAAATGGATCAAAACATATGCATGATTGATTTGCTTGATGATGTTCTAAATACTCCAAATTTTAAGAATCTATATACATGTGCTCATTTATCGTGTGCATCTTCATATGATGCATTGGAGGGAGTTGTGAATAAAGGCAACTATGCTCAAATGATTGAATCATGGATTTTTGAATTTTTTAAGAGTTGTGTATGCCAAACATGCCACCAAGGAATGGACGAGCAAATGAAATGGCTTGTCCACATATCTAACTTGTTTAAGAATGCTACCTTGATTGATGCAGTTCAGAGATGGCTTCTTTTCAAGCACAGTTTCTTTGGTGAGTATGTTTTAAAGAAGGTGAGATTGAAGGAAGAATTTTTTTCAATAAAATTCCATAAAGCTTAAAGGAATGTTTTTGTAAATAGGAATGTATATATCTTATGTTTTTGCTTTGATTTGAAGAAAGATGCAGGAATCAAATCAATACATTGAAGATAGCGACTCAGAATGAAACAAGAAGAGGAGGTTGGATGCGACAAGCTCAAGCGGCTTCCGACTTCATACTGGTGAGATGTTATCACTTCAGTTTTTTCTTCTCTCTTGTATATGTGTATATAAAAAGACTGCATGATTAAGCATATAATGCATATAGAAACGTATAAATAAGAAAATTAAGTAGACCAAAGATCTCGTACCACTAATAAGATTACTTATGATGTATAAGGACTGAGATTATATGAGGAAGATTAGAAGATGGACTAGAACTTTCGAGAACAAGACCGAGGAAGGTGAAGGGAAGACCTAGACTAAGTATTTGTATATAGTAGTGTTTACAAACACTTGATGAGTGAGACACTTCGACTTCTACTCTTGATCTCTCATCTGACCTAATCTTCAGACAGATTATATCTTGAGAAAAGAATTCTTATACCAGCCAGCTATCTATATATATGTGTATGTGTTGTTGGGTGCTGCGATGAGCTAGTAGGCGGGTGGAACTACCCTGGTCGGGTGATCAGGGCCACAAGCTGACGCTAGTTGTGTCGTATGGCCTGACCTACATGTTGTTACGCGCTCATGCGGGTTGATAGGCGGGTGGAGTCACTCTGACCGGGTGGTCAGAGCCACGAGCTGACGTTGATTTCGTATGAGGCTGACATTGTGAATCGTGCGCTATGTCGGGTCGGTAGATGGGTGGGCTAAACCTGGCCGGGTGGTCAAGTCCACGAGTCGCATCCGATTTCGACATAGGCCGAAAAATGTGGAAAAATAAATAAATAAAAATAAAAGCAAAGATATAAAGGTTGAGCTGGGATAAAGAATTAAAATAAAGAAAAACAGAATAAAAATATGAGAAAAATAAGAAAAGGGTATGAAGGGGCTTCAGATGATAGAAGATCAATAGGGAAGCCAGAAGCGAGTTTCATAAATTGAGTTAGTAAAGACTGGTATATGCAAATGCTTCGGATAGGCTACTAGATCTGACCGGGTCGAGTTAACGAGAGAGCTAAGAAGTTTTTGATTTACTCATATGATTTCTACTCTAAGTGCATTAATGTATTCTGGTATGTTGTATGAGATGCTTTTGTCTACTTTCTTCTCTTAATTCATGGCAAGACTAATGCATTTTCAGGTTTCATGCATCAAGTTAAAATTTTCTTTAAGTTCTGTTTATATGCTATGACTGCTTGATCCTTGCTTGTGTTTGATGTTATGTATGCAGGTTGGTGCATCCAGAGGATGCACAGGTTCAGAGGGGGTGGATGTGGTCAGGATTTGGATTCATGATTGATAGTCAAGCAGGGAACACCATCTTATAGCTCTGCTAAAGGTACACTAAAATCAAATGAAATTGTTAAAGATGCTAACTTTCCTGATTGCAATGGCAAGATGGAAGCTACTCATTGGAAGGAATTAAGGTGATAAGATGTTGAAGTCAAATCAAACATATAAAGAATCTAATAGACTCTGGTGATTTCTATCCTTTATATATAGCTTTTATCATGTATGAGTGCTTGAGATCATTGTTTGCAATACATTGGTGATAAGAAGCATGGATTGCTTCTCTTTACATATTTCTTGTACTTGCAAGAGCATTTGCACATGTGTATATCCAAGTGTATGCTCGCAAATTTCCATGCACCCATGTGAATGCATCCATGAGTACGTGTGTATGTATATGTTTATATATGTGCACATGCGTGTTTCACGTATATGCTTAAATGTGTAAGTGCATGAGTAATAGTCCATTTAAAAATGAATACATGTATGTGTGAATTCATGTGTAATAATTTGTGTACATATGTGTGTTAGTATATATGAATTTATGTATGTGCACAAGTATGTATGTGTATTTTTTTGTGGTGCTGACAGATATCAACAGAGAGAGGGTCTGCGATTTCGAGTTCCATGCCTACAGTTTGCTCGGAATGATACTAGATTTACCACACGCCAGGCCCGTGTGTGCAGATCTTGGCATATCCTAATTGAAAGGGCTCTAGAGGCATATGACGGGAGGAAAAAGGGGAAGTTCCCATATCGGGTGGAAGAAGAAAAAAAGGATAGCACGTGGATTTTGGGTTCTTCGGGACACCATCTAGCAAAGCACGTGAAAGGCAACAGCGCACCAGAGAAGTTTTGTGAAGAAAGGTTGGAACGCTTAAGCTCGGGAGGAATTCTGGTCTTCGTGGGCAAGCAAGAAAAGCTCCAAGAAAGGAAGGATTACCAGGGTGACGACCCAGTTCTCTCTTGGAAGAGAAGTCAGTTCGATTTATATATCGAAGGAGGACGTGACGAGGGACAAGAGTCGAGTTAGTTAGCCTATGGAGAATTCACGTTAAGGACTACGGATGCAGAGACGAAAGCAGCTTGAAGATCGAATTGTGGACTACGGATGCAGAGACGAAAGCAGCTTGAAGATCGAATTGTGGACTACAGATGCAGAGACGAAAGCAGCTTCAAGATGTGTACAGAAAATATGCACAGTCGACTAAGTAGGAAGAAGCTTGAACAGACCTGAGCGTTGCATTTTGCAGATCTCTGTCAGGGAATATCTATGATAATAGCACTGGTGATGTTACATGTGACCATTATCATCGGTACAAGGAGGATATTCAACTTATGGTGGCTCTTGGCATAGATGCATACCGTTTATCCATCTCCTGGTCACGGATTCTGCCAGATAATACGGGAAGAGTAAATCAAGCAGGTGCTGCCTTTTATAACAGCATTATCAACGAGCTTCTCCACCATGGTGCTTTCTGACTTAAAAAATTACTTACAATTAAGTTTTGTTTTGGATTTGAGAAACTCTTTTCAAGGACATTGCATCATTTTCCTGGTTGCTTCTTTTGGTCATCATGTGTTTGTAGGCATTGAACCATATGTAACATTATATCACTGGGATATGCCTCAATATCTTGAAAATGATCCTCAAGTGAAAGGATGGCGCACAAGAAAAATAATGTAATATGTAAAAGTTATTGTTTTCTTCACGTTTCTGAGTTCATTCATGAATGCAGACACTTCATGCAATCCTGACTTTATATCTCTTGGGACAGAACTCACTACGTGTACTTTGCGACAACTTGCTTTAGGCTCTTTGGTGACAGGGTTAAAAATTGGACAACTGTAAATGAGATATTGAATATAGCTGTAAGTGGTTATGGTACTGGTACAAGAGCTCCTGGCCGATGTTCTGTTATAAGTGGGACACAAAAGAGAGTATACATTGGTGATTCAACTACAGAACCATACCTAGTTGCACATAATGTTCTTTTATCTCATGCAGCTGCAGTGAAGCTTTACAGAGAACAATTTCAATCTGAGCAAAAAGGTCGCATAGGTATAGCTCTTAATTCAAAGTGGTACGAGCCTTATACAGAAGATAAACACAACGTTTCTGCAGCTCAAAGATGTCTGGAATTCGAACTAGCATGGTTCTTAGATCCAATATTTTTTTTTTTTGGAGATTACCCGGTATCAATGAGAAGAGCTGATTGGAGAGGCCATGGGTCCATCCGACGGTGGGTGGATTTATGATTGCCCATGGGGATTACGTCGGTTACTTGCTTGGATGCAAGCAAGATATGGAAAAGAAGAATTTCAAGATTGTCCCATACTCATAACTGAAAATGGGTGTAGCGATCCTGAACTTAATCTGAGTGTAAAGAAGGCTAAGCAAGATGAATGGCGGATCAGATATCTACATGGGATACTTCAACACCTACTAGACGCTATTAGGAACGATGGATGCAATATTCAAGGTTACTTCATTTGGTCCCTACTCGACAATTTTGAATGGGATAAAGGTCAGGCGTTCCGTTTTGGAATTTATTATGTTCATCACCAGTGGAACCTTAATCGGGATCCTAAATTATCTGCCAGATGGTATGGATTTTTTTTTTTTTTTTTTTTTTTTTTTTTGAGTAGATCAAATAATCTGAATCGCAAGAGCTTATTGCAAGACTAAAAGGGTAACCAGTTTAAGAATGGATTTAAGACAGAATAATGCTGAGTCCCTTGGGTCATGATTTTATGCCATACAACCAGTACCCACAATAATGGGCATTGATTTACACAGATAAATTTATACTAATGCACTCAACAGTGTAATTATAGGAAGAAAGAACTCTCCTTTAGTTCATATAGTGGTTTGACTTTACAAGACCTTAGGTTGACCCAAGAGAAATACCTCTCTCTTACTTAACTGTAAATGGCTTATTAAGTGAGGTATAAATTTCTTTGAAGGAACTTTGTTTACACTTTGAGTAATTTTATCCTACTTTCCCCTCCTTTTGTCCAACTCGACGACAGCGTTATCTATGTCCTCGTGTCATATAGTTGTGCACTAGTTCTTGACCTGGCTATGGAGTCCCTCTCCCACATCACTACCTTCAATATCAGCATCCCTGATGAGGTCATCAAATACCTTCGTGTATGTGGCTTGCTCCAATTTGTTGAATTGTCGTGGCACAACGTGTCAGCACATCCATTATCCCTTACTTTGGCTCGCACCATTGCCGCATGCCCTATCGTCGACACTGCATGGCCGATTGTGTCACCCTCTTTCACCGTCTATATAACCCTCGCCACCATTGTTTCCAATCTCCACCTAGCAAATGAAGGTTCGAATCAAGTTACCCAATTTCCTGTCAAAACTATGAACTGGTTGTTGCCATGTAAATGTTCCAATGAATATGTTATTATGTGTCGCCCTACCCTTGAGTCTCATGCACTACAATTTATAGTATCTACCTTTAATCTCCAGAAACGGAATTATGGTATTTCTCTATCAATGTACTTGATCGTTGATGTGGCTTCTCGTGAACCCATCAACCGGGCAATGTTTTACTTCAGTTGCATTCACAAGGAATGTCAGGCGGTTGTAAAGCAATTTTCCAAGGGAGAATTTCCACGAACTCATTTACCGCATATCTCTTCTTTCCTAGTCCCATCTATGGTTGCATCTGATGTCCTAGTGCCTCCTCTTCTCGCTAGAGCAACCTCATCTCACATGGATAATGATGATGACGATGATGAAGTTTTGCTCTACTTCCCAAAAAAATGCCATCGTGTGGCTACCACCTCTTTACCCACTTCCAATTCTTCCTCTACACCCCTTTCTACAGGTATCATTCTTACGTAGAAAGGCATTTCAACTGCTATAACAGTGCTCAAGGAAGTTGTTGTGGAAGGACCTATTAAGGAGGTGGCTAAAGTCTTCACCACTCCTCCTAGTTCCCTGATCAAGACATTGATTGCCTCTTCATCACCTCCCATTTCTTTGGCAAGCCCTGGCAGATAAAGAGGCTGCATTGGATCGTATGGGCTCTCTTTTGGAGGTGACTACAGATAAGGTAGTTCAATTGGAACACACTTTCTCAGAGATTCATGCTCAAGCTGTCCAATGGGAGATAGAGTTGGCAGCAACCAAAGAGGAATTTTTCCAGAAGGTACATGCACTGACAGATCAAGTGGGATGGACAATACAAGTAAAGAAAGAGTTGGAAGCTACACAAAAAGAAAGGCAGGCTTACTTCAAGATTATTCAATTCCAGTCTCAGTAGATGGAAAGGCTTGAGAAGCAATTAGGAATCCAAAATGATAAGTTGCAGAGAATTGATGTTGAGATTGCAGATAGTAAACTCCAGTGCCAGGTTGTGTTGAAGAATAATTTTTAACTCCAAGAAGCATTTTTGCAAGAATAGAGCCAGCAACTGCTCAATCAAGTTGTTGCTTCAAGTTCTGCTAGCCCAAAAGCATAACAATTAGATCCAAAACATGTACAACAACTACTTCAGGCATTGTAGAAGAAGATTAAGTGCCGTTTTGAAGAAGCACACGCTATGCATATACAAGGCATTGTTGACAAAGATAACTGTTTCTTTTGGGTTCGAGTCCACTGAGCATGCCAGTATTTATGCCGTCGGATTAACCTTTGTAATATTCATAGCCATTTTTGTAAATACTTCAGTGAAACACCGTAATGGCCAAAGCGATGTAGCTTTTTATCACATTAATATAAAAGAGGGAATGTACTCGTGTCGCTTAGCAGTGGAGAGGCACACGATAGATCCACACCATGCTATCTGTGGTGGAGCGACCGAGTGCAAACTCGCTATTACCCAATTCTATGCATCTGTGGAAGTTCTGTTTGGTGTTGTTAAGTACAGATAAGTAATCTATTTCGGTTGAAGTAATTAACTATTAAAGAAGTTTGGTTGAAAACTGGTATGCACATCCCGTAATCCTGTTATTGATAGAGGATCTGGCATCTCTTGTATATTGTTTAATAAGTGAATCTGGTAGTAGTTAATCACGCTGTAGTTATTCTAGGATGAGTAGCTCTAGGTAGATAACATTCTAGGTGGTGTGTCAATGAGAAGTTGCAGTCGTACATCTAATTGGTGAAAGTTTGAATATTGATAAGTTGAGATTAACCTGTATCAGTAGTGATGGTTGTGTTAACTTGCCGATATGTGAAGTGGGAAAAATACTATAGGGCCTTTGTTCTTACAGACACCTATCCAACCCAAGAACCTTGTGGAGTATTTTTGTCATTGTTACCTTAACTACATAAGGTAAAGTTAGGAGAGAGATTTAACAAGTGGTACATCATACTTAGGGATTCACTTATAGCTCTCGCTTTAATCACTCTCACATTACCAATCATTATTCATTATCTATCAATCGAGAGCTCTTCTAGCCATCATGTTTCTTCTTGCATCAATCTCCTTCTTTGCTATTGTGTGTACTTCTTTTGTGCTTCATCATTCTCTCCTACATCCAACAAACACTCCCACTTGTCATGCCCATATTGCTAACCATGAGGAATTCTGATTCCATCCAAAATAAATTTTCTTCCACTTATTTAAAGCAAGGAGGAAGAAGGTGATTACAAAATGGAATTCAACACACCATGGAGATGATTGAAGTATCCAACTACAAAAGCCAAGAACATGCAAGAAACACATACACCCTTCCCTCAATGATACACCCACCCTTGAGACACACTTACTCTCACTTCCAAAGAGGAGTAGGTGCTAACCCTTTACAAGCACACTTACGCACTTCTTATTTCAACCAAGATCTAAAAAGACCAAGGGGAAATCACTATAGCCACTTTAAGAAGTTGTACAAAAAAGGAGGCGAGAAAATTCAAGATGAAATGATTGCCCCCCACCCCCTTCCTTCTCATTCTCCTTGAATTCATTGATCGCACATTGAAGAGGAAGCAAAAGAGATACTTAGGAAACTACACTTAAGCATATAGGGAGGCCTCTCTCTTGACTTTGCAAAAGGCAACATGGAAAAAGGAAGAAACCCAACCATTCCAAATTCGGACTAAAATAAAAAATAAGAAAAGAAGGAAGTGAGGAGGGAAATTGTTGGAACAAAGAGCAAAAAGAAGGAAATTGAATTCAAGAAAGGTGAGGCCACCAAAAAAATTTATGATGCATGCCAAATCTCTTTGATTTCAAGCCAAAGAATGGACAGCTTCATTAGAAGGAGTGAGGACAAAAGAAGCTTCAAATCTTGAATATCTTCATTTTCTTTATGAGTTTTTTGTGCACATTTTACCATTAGAAATTCCATTTCTAACAATTCACTCCATTTTTGTGAAGGCCAAGGAGTCCTTGAGCCTCTAGATTATCATTCTAGACTCCTAGAATTTTGTAGGATTTTTCAAAATCCCGAATCAAATTTGTAATGAGGTCTTGGGAGTATTTTAAGTTTTTGGGCCAAAACAATGTGAAAACGATCCTTCTTTTAAGGATAACGTTAAAAAAGAAACTAAATGTATTCACTTTTTGAAGTGGTTTGAATGAAAATTTCGTGAGTTCTCTTTTTTAAGCACGATTCTCTCATTTTGTTCTTCATTTGGAGCTTTAATGGTGTTCTTGAGGTCTATGGCCTTTTACTTAATAATTTCTAATGATGCATGATCTTACATTCATTTGGGGTAAGGTACTTGGATTAACAATTGAAGTTGATCCCACTTACTTGAAGCTAGTAAGCTTGTGTTTGCAAGTCTACAACTTTTTGGCATTATTGCTAGGGACTGTGTTGAAAATTAAGGTCTTCTATAGATGCTTGAATCCATTGAGAGATTGATGATTGCCTTGGAAGGAGTTGTTTTTTAACTTTTGGGTCTAAAGTTCCCATGGACATCTTTTTCTCTACACCATCTCTTTCATCACCCTATAAGTAGAACAAAAGATGTTGGCATTTCTCAGTAGGAAAAGTAAGCTTAGATATGTCTAGGTATATCTAGCACATTGCACCCTTGCATAGTAGCTCTCATCTTTCTCTACATCTCATAAAATAAAGAGGAGCTAAACTCAAAAGAGAATCCTTCACTTTCATTTTAAAAGGTCTAGACCTAGGAATTAAGGCTTGAAGTGAGAGAAATTTATAGTTCAAAGAGAGAGGTTTGGTAGAGACCAAGCATGCGTTTAAGTTGGTGTACACTCTTGGGAAGAATTTTACAAGTATGATCTTCATCTTCCCTCGTTGAACACACTCAATATGTCTTTGTAACATTTGGTTGATGAATAGATAAGGCAAACATTGTTAGTTTTATGACATTGCATGTAACCATTGCCTAATGAGTTATGAATAGTCTAGGCTTAGAGTTCATCCCCTATTACATGTGATACTAAAGAATAACTAAAGCATAACAAACACATAAGGAAGTGGGCCATTAAATATTTTTTCTGAAATAAAGGGGGACATCAAGGTTTGCATGCTTGTTCACCACAAGTTTGGTTTCATGGGGTTAGAGCTTGGGAGTAGGTAGATTATGAGCAAAGGAATGTGAGTGGCTAAACAAATCAAGTAAGAGCTCAAGTAATACATGGTTGCTAGAACAAGCAATTGGAAATTTCTATGTTTAGATAGCATGAATTACATTTATAAACCTTATCCTCTTAGATTTTAAAATTGAGATCTTAGTGGCAGTAAGATCATAGGCCAAAGAAGTGAAAACCTCGAGAACACAAAGAGGAATCCAAGTAAAAGGGCATTGTTAGAGAAAAAAGAACAATTGGTTTCCTTCAAAGAGTAGTGTAGAGAAATTGCTAAGCGTTTAGGCAGTAGAGTTTGTATTAAGGTTATAAGTGACTCTTATTGATGTTTGGGGCATGAGGATATAAAGCTCATAGTTTTGATAATAGGTTGGATCTTAAGATAAGACAAAACACTAAAAATCTCAAACCAAAAGTGTCATAGGAGACTAATGATTTCCCTAAGGTACTTTGCACGGACATTGCCCAAGCCATATTAGAAAATTGGTGTGGGTTATTTTAAGGAAAAATGCTAGAAATTTTTTATCTACAAAGACAAAGTTAGGGAAGTGTGCGGACCAAGGAAATCTTTAGAACACTAAAGGAAACATCAATCCTTTAGTTCAATGATTTATTTTCTAAAAAAGTGCAAAAAAATCATCATTTTCACTTCACACATTTGAGTGGCAATGCATTAGGAGTGAAGATATTAAGTCTCAAGAGTCCAAACCTATTGTTTTGTGCACTTGAAATTAAGAAGAGATAGGCATCTGACATCTGAAAATTTCTTCCTTACTTAGAGACACCACAACTTGTAAGATTCAAGATTGGGGAAATTATTTGGTGATTCAAAGAAGTTCAAAATGTTGAAGACATAGGATTCTTTGTTGGAAAACCAATAAAAAAGTTTGTGGTATAAACAACAAACTCCTAGGACTTTTGATTTTGTGTAAATTTTTCTTAGATTATTGAGATGGAACATTGTAAAAAATGGCAAGCAAAGTTGTTTAAGAGCTAAATTAGCTATGCAAAGTATAAGCTCAAGCAATCACCTACAATTTCCTCCACCACCAAGGCAATCACACTTTAGTGAGATAATTGTCACTATGATTATGTACTCTACATGAGATCCTTTCATAGGTGGGTAGATTGGGCTAATAAAGTCCATCACCCATTTTGCAAATGCACATCCTTCCATCATTTGCTTGAGAGGCATTTGATCTTTATTAAATGGATATTTTGCCCATCAACAAGTATCACACCTACTCACAAGTTTTTGAGCATCCATGCATAAGGTGGGACACCACATACCATCAAACAAAATCATTTGGATTGTCTGATCTATAGAGAAATTTCCACCTATGACACCTTAGTATGTGGCTTCCAATAGTGGCAAGTAATCATCTTTGTGTACACAAAGGTGTAGGAAGTTATCCTTGCTTTGCTTGTAATGCATGTTGTCAATAAGAGCATAATAGCAACTCTCTTCATGTAAGGCTTGTACTATTTGTATGGTCATTTCCATATGATAAGTTCCACAATTTAGATAATCTACTATGGCTCCATGAGGGACATGCAAAAACATAACACAAAGTAGCATGCTCAATAGTGGGAATCACTTGGCAAGTAGAGCATGCACTGACATAATCATGTATTTCTCTTTCCATATGAGGCCAATAAATGCCATTTCTTTGCATGTTCTACAAAGTTTGTGATTTAGAAAGATGCATATCAAAGCATCCACATGAGCTTCTACTACTAGTGTTTTATGTTCATCCTCTGGAACGCAACAAGAAAGGATCCCATTGATGTCTCTGTGGTATAAGCAATCTACATTGATGTGCAAGTTCTTAGCTTTCATTACCTCCTCTTTGGTGAATGACATGTAAGTGTGGACTCGCCCATAAGATAGGATAAGAACTACTAACTCAACCCACACCACAATCAAGTGACCAAAAATGATCCATGGTGCTCTAAGTTGTAAGGGCCCCATTATGAGGAGAAGCCATTATGAGAGCCCGGACATTTGTGGAACCCTAACTTCCAAGTTAGATGAGGTCTATGTGTGACCTTTGATGGTAATAGATGATCTTTGTGAGCCTAGCCATTAGGTTAGGTAAGGCATGAAATTCTTGGCCATTGGGTTTCCATTAAAGGCAAAAATAAAGGCCTTGTGGTGCCGTGTGGTTTCCCCATAGGACCTTAATGAGGGGAGTGCAGAGGGAGTCTTGCCCCCTTCTGTGGGGTATGGGGAGTGTAGAGGGGGGGCTTGCCCCCTTTTGCCAACTATTTTGTATCTCCCGACTACATTTATCTATACCCACTCCCCTTGTAAAACCTATATAAGCATGCCTCCATGTTGAGCTTTATATAGCATTGCACACTAGTAAGCCCTTCATTTAGAGTTTGTCTAGATCGCCATCTAAGCTCCACATTGGGAGCGCATCGGTGGATAGAACCATTGTTGTAGCTGCATTACTCTTGGAAATTTGAGAATTTGAGTTCTCTATCTCTCATAATGCATCTATCTTTGTCTGCATTTTTCTCTCAACTCTATCTACTGGTCTATTTTGATGCACTATTTTTTTTTATAAACCATTCCAAGGCCCTCTCTCTAGATAGTAATGTAGTTTCATTCATTTTGGATGATTTAGAGACTTGCACATGCAATGGGGAAGTTCATATTTCCCTCATCTATGGGTTGTGCTAGGATGCATCCAACTGCATAATTAGGAGCATCGACAAGGAAATGGAATGATTTGATCCAATATGGGGGCTTTAATATAGGTACTGCTATGAGATGTTGTCTGAGTTCTTGGAATGAGTTGTCACATTCATCCATCCACTCAAAGTTCCTTTTGGAGCCCATACATTCGTTTGAGCTATGGTTGCATAAAGATAAATGAACCTTCAACAATATCCACAATGTCTTGTAAAAGCCTAGACTTCTTTCATATTTCATGGTCATGGTGATTCAGAGATAGCTTTTATTTCTTCTTCGTCTATCGATATGCCATTCTTAAAAACTATGTGCTCAGGGACTTTGCACTGGCATACCATAAAGATGCAATTCTTAGGGTTCAGGCATGTTGATGTGTAAAACGCCACAAGAAATGAATTAATCTGACACTAGAACACCTCTATGGTCACCATTAACTCATTGCCACTCAAAACTTTGAGAAAATGATAGCCAAAACCAAGAACTTTACTTCTTCAGATTTTTCGAGTCATTAAAATGACATACCTTCAGTATTTTGCTAATTTCTCTTAGCTCAAATATTTTTCATCAAGATCTTTTAGTGGATGTAAGTATAAGAGTAGAGCTTTCCAACAAGCTATCATATGCATGAAAGGGATCTCTAGAACTCAAGTTATGGACTTCACAAGATGACCCTGTATGACTTTCCAAAACTAGAAATGCTGCCTATTTTAGTAAATTTCGCTGTCTAAAAATTAAAATTCGATGCCTAGCATTGACTTGCATGCAAAAGTTGATGTCAGGCATCGACTTTGAGCTTTTTCAGCCACTTTTTCAGCACCAGAATTACCCCCTTGAACACACACATGAACAAGACCACTTTTATGTGGGAAGTCGATGCCAGGCATCGACTTTATGCTGAAACTCGATTCCAGGCATCGAGTTGCTCCACAAACCTCATGTTTTTAAGAAGATTCAATAACAAGTAACACACAGAGAATGAAAATAATGACTTATCAGCCAAGATTCGATGTCAGGCATCTACTTCCCACATAAAACTCAAGCTTTCAACATACATTCGATGCCAGGCATCGACTTGCTTGAAAAACTTCACTTCTTCAAAACATTACACAGAAGACAAACACTGGAGATGGAGGAAGAAGACTTATACATAGAACTTTAACTAGTTCTTGTCATAGCTATGAAAACTCAGAAGCTTACAAGTGCTTTCTCACTCAGAGAAGCCCGACTATACTCAGTCATACAAAATGAACTCCTCACATTCTATCATTCTCTTCCACTTCTTCTCTCACCGCGTCAGTTGATACAAACTAACTTATATAGTTATTTCTCAATCTCGTGACTTTTTTTTTAAACTTCTAGAACTAAAGTGAACTAACTTTACAAATATAATACACTTGTGAATTTGTCCCTTCACATAGGCATGTGGTTTTCTTCTAATGCTTTGACCTTCAAATATATGTCCAATTAGTGATTGTTTCTCCAACAGCTCCCCCTCAATCACTAATTGACATTCCTTGTTTCTTCATATCATCTTCTTTTCTTTTACTCCTGCCATGCTTTTGAATCTGCTCGTCTTCACACTATCCAAGCTCTTTGTCATTATGTCTGCTATCTGATCTTTTGTAGAAATGTACTCCACTTCAATTTCTTTCTCCATTACATTTTCTCTCAGGAAATGATAATGTATCTCTATATGTTTTGTTCTTGCATGAAATATTGGATTTGCTGCAAGATAAAGTGAACTCATATTATCTCCATGTATTGTAGGTATACCTTGATCAATGCCCAACCTTTTGAACAATGTCTGCATCCATATGACCTCCTTAGCTGCTTCCACAAGTCCTTTGTACTCAGCTTCAGTTGATGATAATGCTACTGTATGTTGTTTCTTTGAACACCAACTTACAAGCTTATCACCAATGTATATCATGTAGCCATGAGTTGATCTTCTGTCATCCTGGTTACCTGCCCAGTTTGAGTCACTATAGGCTCTCAACTTCAGATCTGATGTAAAAGGATAATATAATCCTTCCTTTATAGTTCCTTTGATATATCTGAGAACTCTTTGACCTGCAATCCAATGTGGGTCCTTTGGACAATGCATGAATTGTGACAAAACTCCCACTGCATAACTAAGATCAAGTCTTGTTAGCGTAGCATAAATCAAACTACCCACAAGAGATTGATACTTCCTCATATCTTTGTATTCTGCACCATCATATTTACTGAGCTTGTGATTAACTTCAAGTGGAGTTGAAGCTTCTCTCCAATTTTCCATATCAAACTTCTTCAATAGATTCAGAAGATACCTTTCTTGTGATACATATATGCCATGATCTATATAAGTGACTTCCATTCCAAGAAAGTATGACAACTTTCCTAGGTCACACTGATCTTGAACTCTTTCTCAAGTAATCTCTTTACCTCCTTGATTCCTTCATCTGAAGTACCTGTGATTATAATGTCATCTACATAAATACAAATGTAGATTGTACCTTCCTCTGTTCTTTTGATGAGTAGACTTGGATCTGCTTTTGAACTTTGATATCCAAGTTCATTCAGATACTTCACCAATCTATAGTTCCATGCTCTTGGAGCTTGCTTCAATCCATACAATGCTCTTCTCAACCTGCAAACAAGATTTGGATACCTGGAATCTATAAACCCTTGAGGTTGTTCCATGTATACCTCATCTGATATGTATCCATTCAAGAATGCATTCTTTATATCCAATTGACTTAGGGTCCATCCTTTTGAAGCTGCAATAGCAATGATTGTTCTTATAGTTGACATCTTAGCTACAGGACTGAATGTCTCATCATAATCTATGCCATAGGTTTGGGCATAGCCTTTCACCACCAATCTAGCTTTGTATCTGGCTATACTTCCATCTGCAAGCTTCTTCACTTTATAAACCCATTTATTTCCAATTACTTTCTTACTAGTTGGTTTAGGAACAAGTTTCCATGTCTTGTTCTCCTCTAATGCATCAAACTCTTCCTTCATTGCTTCTTACCTTTAGCTTCATCATAGTTTTGAGGTTCTTCATCATCTTTGACCATATATGAATAGTTCTTCTGAGTTATATAAGAAGTATCATAAGAATACCTTTCTGGTTGTCTTCTAGTCCTGCTTGACCTTCTTGGTTCACATTCTTCATAAGTATCTGGATACACTTCTTCATCAAATATAGGAGCTTCTTGATTCCTTCTTGTTAATCCACTTCTGGATGTACTTGCTTGCATATGTTCTTCATCTCTATTTACCTGCACAATTGATTTTCCTTTCTCACATCTTCTTACCTCTTCTTCAAATTCTTCAGTTGTATGACTTTGATCTGCAAACCAACTTTTCTGTTCATCAAATGTAACATCTCTAGAAACAAGAAATTGTTTGGTTAGAGGATTCCACAACCTGTAACCCATCTGCTTTTCATCATAACCAATGAACACATATTTTTCTGCCTTTGGTTCACGTTTATGTCTAAGTTGTGATGGCACATAAGCATAGGCAATTGATCCAAACACTCTACAATGATCTAGTGTTCGTTTCTTACCCCACCAAGCTTCATATGGAGTCATTCCATTGAGAGTTGCACATGGTAATCTATTCACAAGATATGTAGCTGTATTTACAGCCTCAGCCCAAAGATAATTTGGAGAATTCTTCTCCTTTAGCATAGCTCTAGCAAACTCAACCAAAGTCTTGTTCCTTCTTTCTGCTACACCATTTTGTTGTGGTGTATACCTGCAAGTTATTTCTCTCTTAATACCTGCATTCCAAAGATAATCATTGAACTCTTTGGAGAAGTATTCTCCCCCTCCATCAGACCTCAGTCTTTCAAGCTTTTGACCTGTGACTCTCTTTGCATATGCATGAAAATGCTTGAAAGCTCCAAACACTTCTGATCTTTCCTTCAAAACATATAATGTTATCCATCTTGTAGCATCATCAATGAAAAGAACATAATACCTTGAGCCACTAATAGATCCTTCTTTTGTTGGTCCCCATACATCTGTATGAATGAGCTCTACTAATCCATCATGTTTGAATCCTTTCTTTTGAAATGGTAACCTATGTGCTTTTCCCATCTGACATGCTTCACATTTATAAACCATATGTTGACTTTGCACATTTGGTAATCCTAGTACAGACTGATTAGCAACCATAGCTTTAATTCCTCTTTCATTAAAATGACCTAAACTCTTATGCCAGAGATCAAGTTTTGTAATCACTCCTTCGCAATGTGTGAGCAAAGCTTGACCAATGTTCCCTTGTACTCTTAAAGTAAAGAGTCTACCTTCTTTCTTACGAGACACAATCTGATTATATCCATTCTCTGGATCTTCAACAAATACTCCTTCATTTGTAAACCTGACTTGAAAACTTTTTCAACTATCTGTCCCACACTAATCAAGTTTTTAGGTATTGTGGGAACATACAAAACATTGGTTAGCAAATCTGCTCCACTCTTGCATTTCACTTTTCCAATTGAATGTACACTATGTCTTGTATTATCACCTGTTTGAACACTATGACTAGAAATGCCTTTTTCCAATTCTGACATCAATTCTATGTTTCCTGACAAATGATTAGAACATCCAGAGTCAATGTAAAATACCTTTAGATCTTATTTATCTGATGTGATGATTGAATTCATCATCAATGATGCATGACCTTCATTCTGTATGTCATTTGCATAATTGTAATAGGTGGTGTTGTAGGATTGATTCTGTCCCCAACTTCTTCCTGCACCTCTACCATAGCCTCCTCTTTGATTTTTTCTACCTCTTTGAAAATTACTTTGATATCTTCCACCTCGACCTCTGCTATTGTTGTTTTGATTCTGGTTTGATCCTTGTTGGTTGTGCCAACAGTCATGAGCCAAATGATTACTCAATCCATAGATCCAGCAAGCCCTCTTGTTGTTATTTTGATTATCTCTTCCTCTTCCAAAGCCTCTTGCTCTTCCTCTGCCAGTGCCTTTATGTCTCGCATAATAAACTTGAGAAGTTGACTCTTCTTCATCCTTTGCTTTACCTTTATCTCCTTTCTTCTTATTCTTCATGTACATTGCAGAACTTTGTCCTTTATCTCCATCTCCCTTCAAGTCTTGCTCAAATGTGAGCATCAAACCAAGCAATTGGTTCAAATCTGGAACATAATGATTTAATGAAAGTTCTGTTGATAAGACAAAAGGTTTCCACCTTTCATCTCCTCTCAAACCTGTAAGTAATTGAGCAATCAACCTCTGATCCTCAATATCTTCATCTATGGATCCAAGACTATCTCCAAGATCCTTCATCTTAGTGACATAATCACTAATACTTTGACTTGGCTTCTTCTTGAATGTTGTAAACTCTGACCATAGACTTGCTTTCCGTGCTTTAGTAGTGCTTTGGAAATAATACTCCTATGCATTCCATATATCTTCAGATGATTCCAATCCTCTTATGTGTGGTAGCAAATGATCAGAGATTGTATTGTAGATGTAGGCTTTTGCACTTGCATCCTTCTTCTGCCAATGCTTTAAAGCATCAAGTTCCTCTTTCTTTGGTCGGCTTTCATCCTCAAATACTGGCTTCTCTTCTTCACCTGTAACATATATCATGAGATCCTTACTCATAAGTAAGGCTTCCATTCTCATTACCCATGCGGGGTAATTATCTCTGTCCAGTTTGTCAATGGAGATATGATCTGCCATACTCCTTCCCTTTTGCTGCAACCTGTGAGCTTAAAGGATAAAGGATAATACCTTTTGAAGTTCTTTGTGTATGAGGATACTTCGAAAGTAATCTTGTGATGCCTTGTGTCTTCAAATGCTTCACCTTTGAAACTTTAATGGAAAACTTTCCAAAACTTCTCGTACCTTTGTCGCCTTCTGCTCTTTAGGACCTTTCTACTCTGATACCACTTGTTGATGTGTAAAACACCACAAGAAATGAATTAATGTGACACTTGAACACCTCTATGGTCACCATTAACTCATTCCCACTCAAAACTTTGAGAAATGATAGCCAAAACCAAGAACTTTACTTCTTCAGATTTTTCGAGTCATTGAAATGACATACCTTTAGTATTTTGCTAATTGCTCTTAGATCAAATATGTTTTCTTGAAGATCTTTTAGGGGGTGAAATTATAAGAGTAGAGCTTTCCAACAAGCTATCATATGCATGAAACGAATCTCTAGAACTCAAGTTATGGCCTTCACAAGATGACCCTGTATGACTTTCCAAAACTGGAAATTTTGCCTGTTTTAGTAAATTTCGCTGTCTAAAAATGAAAATTCGATGCCTAGCATCGACTTGCAACCAAAAGTCGATGTCAGGCATCGACTTTGAGCTTTTTCAGCCACTTTTTCAGCATCAGAATTACCCCCTTGAACACACACATGAACAAGACCACTTTTATGTGGGAAGTCGATGCCAGGCATCGACTTTATGCTGAAACTCGATGCCAGACATCGAGTTGCTCCACAAACCTCGTGTTTTTAAGAAGATTTAACAACAAGTAACACACAGAGAATGAAAATAATGACTTACCAGCCAAGATTCGATGCCAGGCATCTACTTCCCGCATAAAACTCAACCTTTCAACATACATTTGATGTCAGGCATGGACTTGCTTGAAAAACTTCAATTCTTCAAAACATTACACAGAAGACAAACACTGGAGATGGAGGAAGAAGACTTATACACAGAATTTTAACTAGTTCTTGTCATAGCTATGAAAACTAAGAAGCTTACAAGTGCTTTCTCACTCAGAGAAGCCCGACTATACTCAGTCATACAAAATGAACTCCTTCTCACATTCTATCACTCTCTTCCACTTCTTCTCTCACCGCGTCAATTGATACAAACTAACTTATATAGTTATTTCTCAATCTCGTGACTTTTTTAAAAAACTTCTAGAACTAAAGTGAACTAACTTTACAAGTATAATACACTTGTGAATTTGTCCCTTCACATAGGCATGTGGTTTTCTTCTAATGCTTTGACCTTCAAATATATTTCCAATTAGTGATTGTTTCTCCAACAAGGCACACTTTGTATAAGTGATACTTTTCAAAAACATGTTCTCTTCTATCATCCAAGTATGCACATAGATAATCAAGATAAAGTTCAAGACACTTCCTCATAAATTCCTCAAAAATGTGGCACATAAACCTTTGGAATGTGGTGGGGGCATTGGTCAATATGAACAACATTACTCTAAAAGCAAAAATACCCCATTCTATGGAAAATATTGTTTTATCTTGATCCTCTTCGGCAATGGGCACTTGATTATAGCCCGAAAATCCATCTAGAAAATTGCATACTTCATGTTAGGCTACCCTTTTTCTAGTAAATGATCTACAATGGGCAAGGGATAGCTATCCATAATAGTGGCTGCATTCACCTTTTTGAGGTTAATGCAAACTCATATTTTTTCATTCTTCTTTGGGACAACCACTATATGTGAGATCCATTGTGTACGCTTAATTTCATAAATGACATCAGTAGCTAGCAACTTATCAATCTCTTCTTTGAGTTTAGAAGAATAGATCTCATTATACATGTATGGTCTCTACTTAGTTGGTTTTGCATCTAGTGTCATAGGTATCTAATGTGCACAACTATTTGGATCGAGCCATTTTAAGTCCTCATTTATCCAAGCAAAGATATCATAATATTGTCATAAAGGTGTACGAGATCTACTTCCTTAGAACTAGACAAGTCATTTGCAATGTAAGAGCATCCTTCTTTGTTATCCTCAACTATTATGACTAGTTTCTTTGCATTTTCTTTATTTTCATAACTCTCTCCCATTTTCTTTTCTTGCTTAGGCATCGAAGCAATATTTTTTTGTTCCTCTACTTGATGTTTCTTGAAGTGCTTAGGAACTTCAAAATTGGTTGTTTATGTTGACTTATTGTAAGGAACACTAGCTCATTCAGTCTCAATCTCGTTTTCATGGACTTAGAATATAACACATGTAGGTTCATGCATGTTAGACGGATCAGTTACGGTCTCCATAGTATTCATTTACTCGTCTTCATCAGAATAGGAACCTTCCATATAGAGACTCGAATAGACACTAATGTCTGACCCTATGTCACTCGATGAGTAAGGTATTGTTTCACATGGACATAATAGTTCCAGTACATGATCTTCAACAATGCTCACCATGAAGAGATCCCATTCATAGCCTTCTTCATCATAATGATGTGTGAGTGTCTACTCATTGACATTGACTTGGATGGCACCTAGGATGTAAGTCCAATCAAAAGGATCAAAATCATCCTCTTGTAGCTTAGAGGTTGGTATGCAATCCAAATCAACAACTAATCTTTCAAGGGTTCACTTGGTTCTTGTTGTCTTGCTTGACATAATCAAAGACTTGTGTCTTTGTGCATCTAGGATGGTTGACTCAAACGCATGTTCTTTATAAATCTCTTATCCTCACCATCATGGATTTCTCAACATTGGAGAGGTGGCACATCTCTATAAGAATCAATCTACACATTGATCTTAGTAGTTGTGCCACTGTTGAATATAGATAGCATTACCTCCCCAATCTTTCACCACTTTCAATTGTCATAGGAATGGCCTTCCTAAGAGCAAATCATAGTTACTTCCCTTGCCAAATTCACAAATGGTGATTGTGTGTTCAAATTCAACACCACATGTGGTCAAGAGAGCATTTTTGAGAAGACCAAAACGTCTCTCCATATGTCCATGAGCTAATTATAGACACATTCTTGTGGGTCATAAGGCACACTTACCCCACTTTTCCCATAGTCTTTGAGTAGAAATGGCTACTCCTATGACTAATTCTACAATAGCTTTGGTAGTCACACCATTATATTGCTTTGGTAACAATGTATTACCCTCATCAACTTCACTATAATCTCTAACTTTATTAAGAGGGATCTCATGAATGTGTGACTCTATATCCTTATTATGTCCTTTTGGTTGGGGATCAAACTTCAAGGAGTTGGTTTTCTTACACTGGAAAGCTACTTCATCACTTACAATGTAGGAAAGTAAAGATTGGAAGTGTGTTTCCATATCAGCCCATAATGGTGATCCACTTCTCACGAGATTGTCGAATGTTTGGAGCTCTGAAAAGGGAGGTTTATGTTGTATGTGAGACCCCTTCTTCCATCTTGGCTCTAAAACTTGATCCCATGGTTCTCCTTGCCAAGAACCCTCCATGATTCTAGATGGGTTTCGGATCTATTGTAACCTCTTGATTATCAAGGACAGAATCCTTCAACTTTTTTAGTGCTTTTATCATCCTTTAATATTCTTTCACAACCTTTTGAAAGTTCTTCCTTTATATGGAGTTTTTCTTGCCTTTACCAAAGTTTCTTTTTCTATTCTTGAGTTTGATCTCCGTTGTTATGGGCTTTAACTACTTTGGAAATGCTCTTCGGGCATGTATGTTGGAAGAACAATGTTACAAACTTTTTCTAGCATCTATTGAGCAATTTATATCATTTGTTGACACACGACTAGCCATTCCATTTCTAGGTCTCCCTTGGGTAGCATTTATCATGATGCTCTATTGATGGTCTTGCTTTAATTCTATCATGATAGGCTCTCCATAATCCATCTAACCTAGAGGTTAGAGGATGAGAAAGGGTTGATCCAAGTTGGGTCCATAGATTCCAATATGGGTATGGATAGGAGAGTGGATAAGAATGAGCGCATGAATGTGATGGTGTTGGTGCACTGTGTTATTGCATTCTCAAAGCTTGGTGTTGAATTTTCTCTTGAGTAAGCTAATCTTGCTTTTTGAGGAGCTCTTCTTACTTCTTAGTCATGTCATTTTTCTTACCATTGAGGGATTCCTCAAGCTTAGCCACTCTCTTTTCCCATTTCTTGGCTTGCCCACCTCTTTGAGCCTTCGAAGTCCCCTTTGTGGCTTTAGAGTTCTTGGGAGGCTCATCTTCCTCACTCTCTAAATGTCTTTGATCAAGTTCTTTTTTTCCTTTATCTTTCTTTTCAGCCTTGGCTTGGGCTCTGGTAGTTTTCTACATGGGTGCTACCTTCACCTTCTCCTCTTTGCTACTAGAGCTAGAGGGAAACATTGTTAGCATATTGATAGGTGTTGCTTTCCTCCTATCTGGATTCTAAGGATAACTTGTACTAATATGTTTCCCTGTAATTATTAATAAAAGGACTTCCTAGATTATATGGGTATCTATCGGAGAACTTGCACATGTGGTCAATCTCTCATGAATTGGTTCTCGTTGCATCTATAGCATAGACCCCTTGACTGAGTAGGTCTAAACTAAGGTCAAACCTAGTTTGGTTGTGGGAAATTGTGTTGAAGCCTTATAGAAAAATATGGTCTTGCTATTTGCACTTGTGCCATTTTTGGTTGTTGGGACATGCCTTTAGAAATGGTAGTGGCATGTGGCACAATAGGAACTTGGTGGCCTAATGGATTTATTGGACATGGCATTTAAGGCAGCCACTATGGAAACATAGGGGGAATAGTAGGTTTGGGGTGGTGGTGGCATACTTGGCATTAGCAAAGCTACCAAAATTGTCCTAAATGATAGAGTTGGCATAGGTTGCCATGTGGTAGTCATAGTCAATGATACAAATGCAACTATCATCAAAGGAGTTGAGACTATTATGTCTTTAGCTATTCAAATAGGAGTAGTTTGTCACTATAGTGGTATTGACAAATGACAAACTTGAAGTAGGTATTAAAATGGGGATCATAGGGTTGGTTGGAACCATCAAATTCAAGGGGTTTGGATCCCTTGGAAATAAATTCCGGTTGACTACTATCCTTGGAATTCCATTCACAAAAACTAGCAAGCCATGTGTCCAAAGTGTCGGTGGCCACCTACCTCAATCAAAAAATATGGTATGTTCTCATCATCTTTAAACATGGATAGTAGAATTGGATCTGCAAACCTATACTCATGAATGTCCAAGTGGTAAGGACGTATGCCCATAAGCAATGGTAAAGCCCGAAAGAATTCTTTTGATTCTATCACAAAGTAAATCTGATGAGATAATCCACCATGCATTACCTTGCTTAAATGTATGGTCCATGTTATAGATGGTAGAGCAAAGAGATAAGAGGCTTTGGAACAAAGGATTTTGTATGTGGAAGCATCTCTAGAACCAAGATAGAAAACATTGGATCAAATTTGAGAACATTAACCCAAATCCTAGAGTTGACTTTGAAGATTGGTGCCTATTAAGAAACAGAATCAACATCTAGGATGACTTAAAGACCTGAATCCTACTTGCTCAAGAACCCCCCTTGATTGGAAGGTTTGAGATGGAAAAGTGGCAACAAAATGGAGGATCCTTAGAGAATCAAAAGAAACATGGGCTCTCATCACTCGCTTAATAAGAAATGGTGTTTGAATTGGACTTGGATTAGATGGGAATTCAAGTTCAAGTAGCTTTGGAACCCACTCATTGAGAATAAGAAATTCATCCTAATGTGGTAAATTCTTCACCAGGGTATTTGGAACAATATCAAAACCAATAAAATTTTTGGTGCTCCCCCATGGTATAAGTGGTAGGAAATACTTGGGTCGCTTGTTCTTTTCCTATCCTAAAAGCATCTTGACTTGGCAATGCTTGAGCAAGCCCTTTTTTGTTGCCACATCAATGCAACTAGACAAAATCTATACTTGGTGAGGTAATTCATTGCTTTTCTACTCTGTCTAATTCCATTAGGAGTGAAGCACCCTCAAAGATTTGGAAGGAAAGATGTGCAATCAACTTGTGCAAGCCTCCTAGAAAGTGTTCAATTGAGAAATCTCAAGTCTATCTATGTGGAAGGATATGTGATTGTAAGAAATCTCCCCCCTTTAAGCACCACACGGTGTCCATTCTAGCAAACAAAAAATTGAAAACAAGTGGGTTCCCCACAAACCGGATGAAAAGGTTATATTCCTTCTTTGAAAGTGTTCTTGTAATTTTTCCTTCTTTATAATTTAAACCAGACTTTGAAAAAAAAACATTTAAATCGTGTATACTTCACTATAAGAGATTTTTTATGAGTATAAGAACATACGATTTCGCCCAACAACCAAGGAGAAATAAAGGCACAAAGACGATAGAAAATTTTGTATAATCTATTATGATAGTTTTATAGACATGAGATAAATGAGATATCATGGATTAGGAAATCCCCTTTAGTGGGTTTTATTGGCTTCCTCATGCCTTGTACATGACTTGGTACAAATAGACAAGCTTAAAAAGTGTCTAACTACTCAGAATTAGGTGGCACCACTTTCAAATCTGACCACAGATACAACAAGTTCTAGTTCTAGAACCTCATAGATCCCCCTAAAGTTTCATTAGGTAACTCCTTTATTCCTCCCATACTTTTGAACCTTTCAAGCTTTGAAGGATCCTAACCTTTTGCCATCATGTCAGCAATTTGCTCTTTTGAAGAAGTAATTTTTTTCTCCACTTCTTTAGCATGCACCTTTTCTCTAATAAAATGATAGTGGATGTCAATGTGTTTAGTTGTGACATGTGAAATAGGATTATTAGGCAAATCTATAGAACAAATGTTGGCACCAAAAATCTAAGGTATGTGTGAATTCAAGTTCATATCTTTATATAACTTTGTAAGCTATATATCTTCTTGTGTAACTACTACCAAGCTCCTAAATTCAACTTTAGTTGAGGAGAGAGAAATAGTTGTTTGCTTTCTAGCACTCCAAGATACCATCTTGTTACCTACAAAAACAACATATCCACTTGTAGATCTTCTATCATCTTTGGAACCTACCCTATCTACATCAATATAGACTCGTATGCTTATTTCACTTGAGAATCCATAATATCAGTTTCCATGTATTCTAGTTATTAAATACCTAAATTTCTCTTGTCTACATGCCAATGAGGTACTTTAGGAGCGTGCATAAACTACCTCCAATTGAGTAAGAAATGTATGATCGTGTGAGAGTTCATAAATTAAAGTTCCTACCAAACCTTCATTAGAGTGCTTGATCCTCAAAAGGATCACCTTCATGATAACTATGTTTAATAGTATGTTCCATAGGTATTGCTACACCTTTACAATTTAGCATATTGAACTTTGAAAGAAATTTTTTAATATAACTCTTTCGAGAAGAATTATACCATGATTTATGATCAAAATGTTGACTCCAAGGAAGTATGTCAAAAGAACAAGATTTAAAATCTTGAACTCGTGAATCAAGTGCTCTTTTACTTCTTTGATTTTGTTTTTTTCATCTCCTATCACAATCAAATCATCATCTACATATATGCAAATATATATGTTTCCATATTCACTATGCTTGATAAGAAGAGAAGGATCTACAACACTAAGTTGAAAACCTTAATCAGAAGATAGTTCACTAACTCTATATTCCAAGCTCTAGGAGCTTGTCCAAGACCATACAAAGCTCTTTTCAATTTGCATACATAATTTGGATTTATCTTGTCCATGAGACCTTCCAGTTGATCCGTGTGAACTTCTTATGTTAAGATGCCATCTGGGAAAACATTTTTAGCATCAAATTGGTACAACTTCCATCCCTTTCTTGTTGCAACACTAATAAGTTTTCTTACTGTGGGCATCTTTGCAATTGGTTTGTATGTCTCAGCATAATCTATTCCATAATAATGTGAAAATCCTTTTCCAACTAACCTTGATTTGATTTATCATTTCCAATAAGAGCATCATCATATTTCTCTTGCTTGTATCCTTTTTGGATTTCCTTTTGCGTCATCAAAACATGCAGGATCTATCAATTTTGTGCTTGATTCATGTAAGCATAATAATGAGTTGATAGGTTTGTATCATAGCCATACCTTTGTGGTGGCTTCCTCTTGAGACCCCCTAAGGATTTCTTTTGAAGAATTTACTTCCGAAATATCTTCATCAACATTTTCCTTGTCTATTGAAGAAATATTTGGCCATGGTGTTGAAAGATGATATTCCCCATCAACATCACTTATGTCTTCACTTTTTTGTCTTGATAAGCCTCTAGCAAGAAGAGGAGGGAACTCCTCATCATATGCAAGAAGATAAACTTTCTCCTATTGCATAAGTACATAGTTTTACTAAGTGATTTAGACCACAAATAAGTTGGTAAATTCTTCTAATTAGGCATTGATCTAGCTACTTCCACAAGTGTTTTGTTTTTTCTTTCTGCAATACCATTTTGTTGAGGTGTGTATCTACATGTAACTTCTCTCTTTATGCCATGTTCTTGTAGAAAGGGTAAGTTGAGAAGAAAAATATTCTCCCCTCCATCAAATCTCAACTTTTTTACGAATTTGCCTATATATTTTTCCAAAATAGCTTTTTATCTTTGAAAATATCGATATAAATCATCTTTTTTCTTCATAAAGAACACCATACTATACATGTTATGATCACCAATGAAAAACACAATATCATGTACCACTGAGTGTAGGCTCTCTAGATGGACCCCAATCATCTTTATGTACAAGATCTAACAAATTCAAATGAATAAATCTTGAAGGCATGAATGACTTGCCAAATTGACATGCTTCACAAACATGCAACATATTTTGTTTCGAAAAAATTGGTATTCCGTCAATTGTTCATTTCTTCGCATATTCTTGAGCTTAATTACATTCACATGTGTTAACCTCTTATATCATAACTCCAACTCAATGAGCACATTTGAACCATATGAATGTAAAGAAATATTCTCTGGAGTGTTAACATCAAAAGCACCAATCCACATGTCTTTTGAGCCTTTTCAATGACTTTAAAATATTATGAAGGATCTTCAATGTAGCATCCTCTATATATGAAATTAAGTTGAAGTCCTTTCTCCACAATTCAATACCATCACGATGCAAGTTTGGCTTTTCAACATTCATAATGAGAAGACTATCATTTTGTTCCTTTTGTGAATTATCAACATAATTATTGAAGTTTCTTATAGCTCTCAGGCCTTCATAATTAGCTTGATTGATATCTTTTTTTGTGTAGTAATACTCTATTGCATGATTTTGGTTGCAACATATCTCCTAAATGTCTTGAGATCTACCTCTTCCAAACTTTCCTCCTGTGCCTCTTTGGAAAGACCTTTCTTTTCCTCTATTGCTTGTATAATTTGATGTGTTTGAACTTTGTATTTCTTCTTTATTTTGATCTTTATCTTTATTCTTGAATTTATCCTTTTTTCCTTTAGGGAAGAGAGTTTAACTCTGTTTTCCTTCAATTAGATTGTCTTTGAATTTTGTCACTTCATGCATCAACATCAATGATGTCAATTGAGTTAGATCAATCATTTGATTATTCATCCAAGTAAACATGGAGGTTGTGAAAGCCCCCAACTTTTCATAATCTTTTATACCATTTGAAACAATTTTAATAAGATGTTCTTCATCAATATATGCATTTATTGAGCCAACTTGATATGATGTATCCTTTATCCTTATGGCATAATCAATCACAAACTACTTGGGATCTTTTCTAATGTTACTCAAATCCCTCTTCAACCATGTTTTCCTTGCCCTTGTGTTTGACGCAGGGAACTACTCCAAAGCTAGCCATGTTTTTCTAGATTTTTGTGAATCTCTATTGTATGGAATTAAAAAACTATTAACTAAAATTAATAGCATATAAATTAGTTGAGAATTTCTTTGACATCACTCATTCACTACATCTGTTTTATCCTTGTTCGGTGCTCTATTTGAGGGCAGCATTGGTCTCCTCTCATCACTTGTAATATACCCATATAGATTTTTCCCTTGTAAAAAAGATTCCATATGAAAATTCATGCTTGATGATTCTGTCTATCAAGATTGATCTCCCATATCTAATGAAGTCTCAAGTTAATTTGAAACATATTCAAAGTTGACTCCATGCCAACATATAAAATATATTTGTTGTAGATACTTAGTTGGACCTTTTGGGTTTTCTTCTCTTGTCCTTTGTTGAAGCTTTATAGATAAGATTCTCCATGAATGCTTTGGTAACAATACTCTAGGATCTAATACCAATGGAGTTTGAATCAACTCCAAGTGCAATAGCAAGTTGGATGAACCTCATAAGTCACTTGTTGAAATCTCTTCAAACATACAAAACACCTCTTTGACTTGAAATAGTTATGACTCCTGAAATATAAAGATTTTTAAAAACTATTTTAGATGCAGATACAAGAAATTAAGAACTTCCAAGTTATCTATATAACATGTTAAATTCAAATTTTAGTAGTCAAATATGAATCCTAGAAGATATAGGTACAATAGATGTTTCTGGTAAATGTTGCAAAGAATCACTCTCTATTGCAAGGACTCATAGAATATAATGCCAATGAACATGATATATGAACCACATATACTGCTTAGTAAGAGATTTATAATGCGTATAAGAACACAAGATTTGGCTTAGTAATCAAGGAGAAATAGAGTCACGAATATGGAAAAAAAAATTATGTATCCATTGTTTTGATAGTTTTACATGTGACATGAATGAGACATCACACAACAGTTTATTCCAGTCATTGGGTTCTATTAGCTTCATCATACCTTATGCATGTCGTGGTACAAGTGGAAAAGCTTAAAGAAGCACTTAAGTATTCAAAAGGTAGGTGGAACCACATCTTAATCTAACTATAAATACAATTAGTTCTAGGTTTAGAACTCTCACATAAGAGGTTGCATGTAAAATAAAGCAAAATACTTTTCACAAGTGTTTGCCAAAAACAATTATTCTAAACAAATACAAACATGATGTCCGAGCTTCATAGACCCAAAATTCAATTCTTAAAGCTTGATTTTCAAATAAATCATACAAAATGGGGTAATAATAGTTTCCTTATCATCTATGTCCATCAGTGTGAACATTTAGCTCTACTTGGAGTTGTCCACTAGTGTAGTCGATGGACATTTTGCTCTAGGAAGGAATATAAAAACATTGATGAATGCAAGCCTATGGTGGCATACAATGAGAATGGATGTTGATAGTTATGTATGCAAATGTGATACCTATTAGAGAGCCAACTGCCCCTTTCAAAGAGATGAGATGCCACTTCAACTGATGATGGAAGAAAGATATTTTGTTGAGTGGGGCATTGAATTCATTGGCCTAATTCACCTTCTTGCATGTGGATCTTGTGCTAAGTGCATCATTGCAGCTATTGATTGTTTGAGCGTGTGTTGAAACTCAAGCTACTACTAAAAATGATGGTCACTCTATGGGAAAATTCTCATTTAAGCATGTCTTTACAGACTTTGGAATTCCAATTGAGATAGTTAGTGATTAAGGAACACATCTGAATGAAGTGATTGAAAATCTAAAGTGATCCTTGATCATACCTCAAAAATCAAATTCATAACACCCATAAGCCAATGGTCAAGCCCAGAGTTCCAACAAATTCATATGCATTGTGTTGACAAAATTGGTCAATGGTGGTAGATCCAATTGGGATAAAAAATTTCACCATGTCGTTTGGGCCTAACAATTAGCCTACAAGGTCGTTCTAGGCACAACTCCCTTCAACATTGCCTATGGACAACATGCCATATTGCCAATGCTTTCTTGGGGCAAACCCTTGAACTATGTAAGTCTATCAATGGAATACACACAGACTCTCTAAGTTAGTTAACAACTTAGAAAAACTACAAGAAACACAACTTGAAGCTATTACAGGCATAAACACAGCCAAGAAATGATGGAGGGTTTTACTTTGATGTCCACATCCAAGACAAGAAGCTAGAGGAAGGCAAAATAATGCTTGTATAAAAACTAAAGCATGATGCCAAGAAACTTAAAAAATGAGATTACAACCCTCTATTGATACATCACATATCACCTAATGGCATTGCTCCATTGGCTTCATTTATAGTCCCCCAATTATATAAGCAATTGCTAACTAAAACTCTAGGAGGAGCCTCTCATAAAAGAGATCTTGCAAAAACTACAGAAAGCCAAAGATTAAAAGGAAGAAGGGTAGAAAATATGAGGACATGCTCAAGTAGAGGCTTTAACACAAATTCAAAAGAAACAATTGTAATGCAAGTAAACCTATGAGTATATAGACCAACATCAAGACATCCCTATGGGAATGTGCGAGGTGTGCAACCCTTCTAGATAGTTATTATTGACAAACACACAATTGGGCCTGCATAGGACCTAAGTCCTTGGTGCCCGTAAAGTTTCTAATAGATACAAGTGTGATGATCAATTTGATTTGTCTATTTCAGACTCAACTTGTTGGTATAAAGATGAAACTAGTTGATACCACTCTCATAGGAATTGAGGAAGCACAAACGTGACGTTGTGGAGCTATCATCACCTTTCCACATTGGCAATGAAACAACGAGAGTCAACTTCCTTGTTATAAGAACATGTGAATAAAATCTCAATGGATTCTTCAATAAAAGTGAAGAATAAATCTCCAATAAACAATGAATGATAATCTGGTGAAGAGTGGAGAAAATAAATTCCTTCCTAGGGCCAAATCCCTCCTCCAAAATGATCACTAATCATGTGACGGGATAACATAATAAAAGAAATGAATATACATACTAAAACTATCTATAATGACCATTTTGTAAGCATGAATCTATAACATCCATTCACTCTAATGGAATCATCCTTCGCAAAAAGTGTCGCGTAAGTATGCCATATCTATGGGGATAAAATCTCCCATCACACACTCCATCGGAAGAACAAATATTCCCTAAGCTATGAAGGATAACTCCAGGTCCTAAGGAGATGCCTACTAAGAGCTCTCCTATGTGTCCTTTTCTCTCTTGACATAGAAGAAGAGTGCTCAAAGGGAAGCCATTTCCACCATCCCATACCCCTGGTCCTTCTTCCAATCCATGGTTTCACATTTACACTAAATCATATGTAAGTTGCATATGTGGATTTCCATGTGCTCAAAACTAGTGTAGTCTAGTTCTAATCAATATATGATTGTGGATGTCCCTTTTTTATCCAAACTAACTAGTTCTTAGGTACCAAGAATATGTCTAAGGACCTCTCTCCAGATCCCTACATATATAGTGTGGGTACCACAAATACTCTTGCCCTAGGTATCTTTGCTTTAAATCATAGTTTCATGACTATGGCCTTCCTAACAATGACTTGACTCTCATGAGCACCCGTCGATGCTCTCTCATGAAACCCATCTTCATGATCCCCTCATGGCATGCCATGTGTGAGAATCAAACTCTTTGCCATCCTCGCTCTTAGCACTCGAATGGAATCGAACCAAAAGGTGCCATGTGGGACACATGCCCATCAAGTGTTCTCATAATGTGATTCATGGTTGCTTTTTTTTTTATTTAGTGGTACTAATAGGTTTGAGGGGTTGTTTTGTCTCCATAGGCCAATAATGAGGATGCTTTGCAAGAAAGTGTAGATTGCATCTTGTTCCTCTCATTTTCATCCTCCCTAAAAGTGGGTGGCTTGAGGTCTTTCAAGAGGGGAGTCTTCCTAGAGCTTTCCCCCTTATGTTTTCCATGTTGGAATTCTCAAGAGAAAGGAGATAAGGAAGAGAGATCTCACACACTCTCACACATGAAGAGAGGAGCATACATAGATTGAAGCAAGGAAAAATGATGTTCTTCTTCTTCTTCTTATTTACATAAAGAGAATATACAAGAAATACCTAATACAACAATACAAACAGTACAATACATAAACAACAATACATAAATAAAACCCTGATGTCTGCAAATGAGTGAATTGGCAAGAAACCAAATGTGCATCACTCTCAGTAGATAAATCGGGTACAACTCACTAAAAAGTGTCCCTGACACATATCGGCATAACCATAACATATTAGTGTTGATATATTTAGGTAGCGATGTGTGTGAACACACTAGGACCCCCACCTTGTATGTATGCCTATAACCCTAAGGGGTCACTTATCTTTGTACATTCTAGTGGTAATACATTCAGTATTGTGTGTTGTGCTCCAAGCTTCTTCTTCTTCTTCTTTGTGTTGTTCACGTGCTTCTGCACACCTCAAACTCCAACAATTGGTATCAAAGCAGGTCACCACTTCATCTAGGGTGTCATCAACACCCATCTAGTCACAGTCTTAGAATCAAAAAAAATTTGGTGAGCATACTCAGGGTGATTAGGAGATAAAAACAACTTCACTGTGTAGTGCCAAAATCGCGATCTTAGATCATTTTGGTCTTCAAACACACTACTGCAGTGCTTGTGCAAGCAATTTCTTCTCTTTGTGCCAAAGATATATACAAGTTTTGGTTTGCAATATAAGCATCTTGAAGTCTACTATAGGTTTAGCAGAACTCAACAAGGTAATTCTATTCAACTTTTTGAGATATAGTCATTTTTTTGCATTAGGGTATTTTAGTTAGTGGCCATGGGTGAAAGTAGTGATGTATTCCATATGTTGGCTGTTGAGGATTAGTTGGATCGCACCAATTACCCATTCATTAGGGGAAAAAATGAACCTTGTATGGGCCTTGTAAGGATTCCTAATTTTAAGGGATTAAGCCTAATCTTGTTCTTGCTTGAGGGAACAAAGTGCATTTAATATAGTACTTTTTAGTAGGATGGACTAGGCTTTTTTTTAGGCCTAAATAGAGTCATCTCTCTCTTTTGCAAAATTAAGAGAGAGAGAGATTCCACTTTACACATCATCAAATCCGTCAATCTTTGTGAATAAAAAAATGATTTTTTTTGAAAAGTCACATATTTAGTTATTGCTTACTGAAAAAGGCCCATTTTTTAATATACATGTCAGAAGTTACTTTTTCATACACATTTTTTAATAAAAGCACTCAAAATAGTTCTTTTTTCAAACTCCCTCCAAAATTAAAGTCCCAAATCATCAAAGTTGTAACTTTCCTTACCCCAAAAAAATGAATTTTTCAAAATTTTATCATTTTCATTCACATAGAATGGAAAAGCTCACCCTGAACCATACACATATCAAAAAAATATTTTTTTCTATGTACATATACTTTCTAGTCCGTTATACGTGCTATTTTGATTCTCTTCTCTCTCTCTCTCTCTCTCTCTTACCATTTGAATTTTAGAAGTCATTGGGTACTCGAACAATTTTCTCCAAGGATAAGATGTAACACTAATGGAATCACTCACAATGAATATTGTCTGCTTAGAGATGACAATATTCATCTCCAAGTAGGTGGTTCATTCTATCCTTGTGGTCCAAGACCTACTATTCATTTTACATTCCACTATTCATCTACTTTTTCAAGAGAAAAAATAAGCAATACCATCATTGGAAGCTCTTTCATGTGGAGTGGGAGGACACAGACCATATTCTTCCAACCAGGTATGTATTTTTCTTGATTCTCATATTTGCAAAAGATTGAAACCAATATTTCCCTTGCATAGTTAATTCATCTAAGAAAAAAGTTTTTCATCAACACCAAAGAGGCACTTTAAATTTTTAAACAATTTATTTTAATTTCTTCTCCTTCTTTTCAAAATAATGACACCAATATTACACTATGGATAGGCAAATGTTTGTGAAAGAATTTCTTCATGCTTATTGAATGTACTTATTAGGAAGATGTTTATAATGAGGATGTGATTAATATTGCTACATACTACTTACACATAAAAGAAAATATGCCTAGATATTTTTAGCATGCTACCATGACTAAGGAATCAATGAAGAGCTCATATCCTTAGTTGATGAAGAATTCATATACATATGCCTTTGTTTCCACAAAACAAAAAATCAATTTTTGATTTATAGAGGCTTCAAAAATCCATGTTCTCTTCTACAATACAAGCTAGTTCTACTGATTTTCTTTTCACATCCATTTTTATTTTGATCTTATATATCATCAATGACTGGAATAGTGAAAGGTAAAGTACATTCTACATTCAGATGTTGTTTGTTTCTTGAAGGTTGTGCTCATTTTATTCATTGAAATATTACATGTATTCTCATATGGAGCATTTTGATGTATCAAATTGTATCAACCACGATTCTAGTACACTAGTAATCAAAAAGTCCAACCATAGATCTAACAATAATTTCTTCAAAAATACACATCATATTAGTGGTTTTATGCATATTAAGTAGTTGGAATAATAGTAGGTTTTCTTCAAAAAAAATTGCAAGAGGTTGAAAATTAGACATGTTTACATGAAAATTACAACACAAGGTTGCAAATAAAAATTGGATGCTATCAACAAGACCTTTGCATCATCATCAATGTCATGCACAGAGAGTTTGTGAGGGTTTAACTTGGAAATGAAGTTAAATAAAAGGCATCATTTGATTATTTTATACTAACAATTTTTTGTGTTATATCCTATCCATGTTCAAGGTACACAATGGCCACCTTGGATGCAGCCCCATCAGAGAGGATGAAGTGGTCTTCATGCAACAAAGGTTACCATATAGTCACAGAGTGGTTCAATATGACAACATAAAATCAATTAAAAATGTAAAAGTAGCTTATAGCCCCATTCATAGAATAATTCATGAGAGCATGATGAAGATCAACTGCTACAAAGGTGACCATTCAAACGAAGATCCAAAGGACATGCTCAAAGGGGAATAATAGATCCACTGCTTATTGATGATGAGCTATTTAAACTCAATATACCTCCAAATAGAACATGGTTGATGAAATATGAAGTAGACATTCCAACTCATCCAAAAAAGAGAGCTTGAAGGAACCATCATGGAACATAAGCACATTCCAGCATCATATCAAGTAGAGGCTAGAGAGTGACTACTACAAGGTCAAAGCACACTACCCACATATGAAAAAAGAGAGAAAATAAAATATATGCCATAAATTGTGCAACAATGTCAATCAAGGCATACATGTAAAATGAATAAGAGTTATCAACATAAATCATATGTAGCATTGTCGAGGTGTCAAGCATTGGCAGGTGGTTAAGTGCATCTTTCGCTACTTGAGTGGTACCTGGCTACTTGGATTGTTTTATCCCAAGGGGGGTCACTATCACCAGATTTACACGCTTTTTCTCACTCTGACTGGGCTGGTTGCTATGGAACTCGTGTGTCCACCAGTGGTTTTTTCTTCATGCTTGGTAGCTCATGCATATCTTGGTTGAGAAAGAAGCAGCCTACTGTGGCCACTTCTAGTTGTGAGGCTCCGTATAGGGAATCTTTCAGAGTGACTGTTGAGTGTGTGTAGCTTAGGTGCCTTATTGCTGATTTGGGTGTTGGTCATTCTTCTACCACCACCGTCTTCACTAATAGTCACAGCGCATTGGCAATTGCGAGGAACACTATGTTCCATGCTCGCACTAAGCACATTGAGGTGCACTATCATTATGTTAGGGAGAGGTTCTCTGCTAGAGAGATCAATTTGGCATATGTGCCTACATAGGAGAACATTGCAGATCTTTTCACAAAGGCTCTGCCTAGGGAGAAGTTTGAAGCTTTCCGCAAAGCTTTGGGCTTACTTCCTTTTGTGGATTGATTCCACATAGCTTGGCACTTCCTTATACATGAGTGCCAACTCCTTGTTCATGGCATCACTCCCAAGGGGGATGTGTTGATGTATTTAGGTAGTGATGTGTGTGAACACACTAGGACCACGAAGGCACTTTTTTCTCTCTTTAGGAAGTTTTTTTCCCCCGGCTTGTATATACTCCTATAACCCTAAGGGTCACTTATCTTTGTACATTCTAGTGGTAATACATTCAGTATTGTGTGTTGTGCTCCAAGCTTCTTCTTCTTCTTTGTGTTGTTTGTGTGCTTCTATAGACCTCAAACTCCAACAGTTAGAGAGATGAAAAAGTGGTACATGTCATCCTCAATCATCACATGTTGAGCTTGATATCTCAACACTCCCCCTCAAGCTCAACATCATGTCCTATAATCCAAGAATCTTTTGGAAATTCTTCATATTTTTTGCTCCAAGTGCTTTAGAGTGAATAACACCTCAGTCTTCTCTTTCATGAAGTATAACCATACCTTTTGTGTATGGTCATCAATGAAAGTGACATAAAACTGAAACATCCCATAGATGTGGTCTTTCCAAGACCTCAAACATCTATATACACTATTTCTAGCTCATTCTCACTAACATGTTTGTCATGCAAAAATGATGTCCTTGACTATTTACCAAATTGACATGCTTCACATACCTTTTGCATCTCTACAACCATGAATTTGGTACTCCATTGACAAGCTCCTTTGACTACATAAACTTCAACCTCTACAAATTTGCATGTCCAACTTGATTGTGCCAAATCTTTATAACAACAATAACACCTGCATCTCTGTAAACATGGTTGCATTCATTTCAAAAATGAAATGAACATCCTACCAACTTTATCTCCTTTGGTGACCAACCTTCCATTTTTTTTGTACTCTTCTACACATAAACCATCAGCATTGAAGTTGACTTGTAATCCTTGATCAACCTCTTATCCAATAGAAACTAGACTTTGTTATATTCAAAACATGCAATACATCAGCAAGATTTTTACCTTCCCATCCTCCATGGATAGTGCTATGTTTCTTGTATGCTCGATAGGATGTGATGTATCATCGCTTGTTTTAACAAATCCAAGGATAAATAATTTCTCCAAACTATTAAACCACTCTACATGGTTGTTCATGTGATTTGAGGCACCTGAATCGGCATACCAAACATTACTATTTGATTTTGAAACATCAGTCAGATGTTTTGATGTTGGACCATGAACAACTTCTCCAAATCAGTTGCACATGGATGCATAGTTGTTTTGATGTTTTCTAGTATTTTGATTCTTCAACCTACAACCACATTCAAAATGAGAAGGTTTACCACAATTCCAACACCCCTTACTATCATTACATTAATCATTTCTTTGGAAACTTCTATGGTCTCTTGGTTATTGTTTCCTCTTCTACTTCTAAAGCCTCTTACTTTTCCGGAGTAGAATATCTGGTCAAAACCAACTCTTCCTTTGGAGTTTGAGTCTTCACGGAGGTTCTTTTCTTCAATTATCAACATGGATACAAGATCAACAAAAATTGGAATGTTTTCCCCAGTTTGAATAGAAGTTTTGAATTGCTTATATGTAGTTCATAAACCACGAAGGTAGTCTTCCACCTTATCATCATCATCTAGATACATTGACACCAATAGATGCAAGAAACTTACATATGCTTTCAGGATGTACTCACTTACCGGCATGCTCTTTTTCTCTAGTGTATGCAACTCATTCTCGAGTTGCAATTTTTGTGCCTTTGTATTGGTCTCATACAATGTGACCAAAGTGTTCCAATTCTCTTTAAGAGTTTTGGCATCCTGTATGTACCCAATCATGCTATTCTGCATGCTATAGATAGCCAATACATTACCTTTTGTGCTCCTTGATTCCACTCTTCATATGCTCTTAACTATTCCGCATCACTTCTTTGATCAAATCCAAGATTACCAAAGCAACTTTGACATGATGTGTGGAGTGTTGAAGGTCTCAAAAAATGAAATTAGGCTTATCCAGCTCACCCAAGGAAACTTTTGACTACATAACCACACCAAATTTGACTACCAAAGCCAATCTGAAGCTTCTCAAAAGATCATATGAAGAACAATTGAACACTTTAACATGTCTCACTAGTCCTTAATAGGATTTGAAATACACCCCACCAGCTATTGTTCATTCCATGATGCTCATCCAATTTAGAAAACGGAAATTGTTTGTCAAAATCCCAAAAATGATGGTCGAAAGCAATTGACTAGGCCCTAGTAAAGCACTACAAACCTATTTTCACCATCCCAAGCCGCTTGGTTGGGTGGTTGGGTCTTTCGCCTCTTGAGGCGGGGGCGAGGGTTCAACCCCCACCGGCAACATGTAAGGGACATGTTAACATGGAAACCTTGTATTGTGGCTGATGTGCCACCGTTTATCCTGCTATGCCGTAGATGTGACCGTCGTCTAACTAGCTATGTAAACCCCTGTTCTTGTGGGATAAGGGGGGCCCCATGGGTACTATGCCCTTCCTTGTACAATTGCAATTTCAAAGTTAAAGCCTGGAGGAGTAGGCCTCGGCTGAACCTCCATTTAAAAAAAAAAACTATTTTCACCTATAAAATATTGTTCAAAAGCTGCACATTTGTTGGAATCCATAGCTTGGGAGATGACCTTAATATCTTCAAAATCAAAGCTTTGAGTGTGAAGTTATGGCTCTTAGAATGTGTAGGTGCAGGTGATGCTATGTGAAACAAGAAGAAAGAGAGAAAGGGGTCTTTCAAAGCTCATAAATCCATCCATCCAAGATTCTCTAGGAAATTTCTTTATCCCATCCCAATAAGCACAACCCATAGTACATGTATGTATGCTTGCATTCCCAACAATCTTCCAAAAACTCCTCCAAAAACTTCTTAAAACTCAAAAAAATTGATCCTTTTTGGAAAGAGAAAAAGTTATTCTATAGTTGCAACTCGTGGAGGCTCTATGTGCAGCCAATTTATCCCATGGACAAGATGTTTGTGCCCGATTCAAGGGCATTAAAAGTGTGTAGAAGCTTGCCGAGTATCACCTTGAGGGGAAGGAGAGGGAAAGAGCTTACGCTCTTTCACCACTAGGGTGGTTGAAAGACTATGTGTGAATTAACCCTTTGTGTTCTCTATCCTATGACTGTTGAGCATTTGCCTGTGGTCTCTCACGTGTGCATTCAGTTGTTGGCTTGGATTCCATCTCTTTGTATAGTTCCACCACCACATGGTTCACACATAAGGTTAGAACTCTTTTTAATGAATGAAGTTCTACCGCCCATTGTGAATAGAAGGTTGAGTTGGAACAAGGAAAAGGTACTAAATAAATTAGAAACTTTAAAATATAAAATGTTATAATTCAAAAAGTGTAAAATATGATGGCTCCACTTTTCGATTTTGATTTTGGAAGGTAGAACACTTGCGTTTTGAGAAGAGATATAGAAAAAAAATCTAAATTTTGTTTCACTTTGTATGAATCTTCCCTTGCTAATGTGAACAACAATGAAAACGATATGGCTCATACTCATTGAATCAAAGAATACTATAGGAATCAATCCTAAAATCTCTCTAAAAAGAAGAAGGCTTGAAATTGAGATATGCATGTTGTGTGTGCAACTCACCTCCCATCATTTATATCCTCTTGCACCTACAATAGCAATTATCTAGAATGCTCTAGTGTGGACATGTGGCCATCATGTGCACTCATTCACATTACCCTTCAAGTACCTTAGGATATCTCCCGAGCTAGGGACCTTGGCTATGCTTAGCCCTTGTCCCACACGCACATGTGATGTCTATGTCGACCAATGTCTAACACTCTCTCCCCCTTGTAAATCATTGTCCTCAATGATCAATGAGGGAAATTACTTGTGAACCAAAGCTTTTGATTCCCAAGTAGAGTCTGTATGCAGCAATCCTCTTCGAGCTACTTGACCCTCTTGGATGACACAATTTCCCAATCGTTTCTATCTCTAATATAATATCCTAGTTGGAGAATGATGTGTGTTGTCACTAACCACCAAAGAAACAATACCCTCTATTAGATTATCCTCCCTAGAAATATACTTTTTAAGTTTACTAACATGAAACACTGGATGGATTCTACAATTTAAAGGAAGCTCTAATCAGTAAGCAACATCACTAAGGTTCTTATCTATCTTCCAAGGTCCACAAAAACTTGGTGAGAGTTTAGTGCACTTCCTTGTGGCTAGCGAAGTAGATTCAACTAGCACTTGAAGAAAAACTCTATCTCCTTCTTCAAAGACTTTAGGAGATCTCTTCCTGTCAGCATATTCTTTTGCCCTATTAGTTGCTTACTACATCTTGGCTTTATATATTTATAAATTTGCTTGGAGATTTGCTAAAAACTTCGAAGCACTAGGACATTTCTTTGGCATTCCTATGGTACTAGGAGCAGTGGGATTTATGCCATAATTCATCTCAAAAGGGGGCATTCCTTTCACTTTATGAGGTTTAATGTTAATAAAAACTCTACTAATGGAAAATAACTATCCCAGTATGTCTGCCTCTCAGACACATATGCTCTCAACATGTCCTTTAAAATCTGATCAACCCTCAGTCTAACCATCTATCTATGGATGATCACCACTACTCATTTTTAATGAAACTTTCAACTTGTCAAAGACAAACTTCCAGAAGTGTCATGTGATCTAACATCCCTATATGAAACTATGGATGTTGGCAACCCATGCAATCAGAAGACATGCTGGATAAATAGCTCCGCTACCTCTGGAGGTCCTACCATCTATTCTGTTGAAGACATCTTGCTCAATTTATCTACCACTACTAGGATAGCATCCTACTTCCTTTGGGTCCATGGTAACCCCACTATTAAGTTCATGGATACACTATCCTAGTTGTGCTCTGGAATGCATAAAGGATGTAAAAGACCTAGTGTCTTAACCCTTGTGCCCTATTGACCTGACACATAAAGCATTGTTGAACATATGTGTAGACATCTTTGGTTAATCCAAGCCACCAAAATGTTCTTCTAACTAGCTGAATGATCATTTCAACACCAAGATGCCTTACACAAGGAACATCATGGTTATCATGCATGACTTTTCTTCTCAAATCCTGGGAATTTGGTATGCAAACCTTTCCTTTCAGTTTAACTATTCCATTCTCCATTGAGAAATTGGAGTACAAACTTGACCCACTTGCTTTACTAAGGGAAGAACCAGATATAACTACCTCATCTTCTATAATAGAGTCATAAAAGATGTGGATCTTCCACTTGTAATTCCTTTATTTCTTGAAGCAATGAGCTTTCTAGAACTCTAAAGCTCATTTGATAAATTATACATGATAATGCATCAGCTACAATATTCTCTTTGCCTCTTCTATACAGGATTTCTATGTGAAACTTGTGCATGAGCTCAACCCAAAGAGCTTATCTACCTCAAAGATCTGGCTCATGCAAAAATTCTTGAGTGTATGGTGATCTATGTACACCTTAAAGTCTACACCATAAATAGTTTCAGTGAATCCACCACTTTGAGTATTGAAGCCTCTAAAATGTCTTGCTTCACAATATCAAAATTTTCTTGTTGTTCTTGATTTCATGCAAAAGGTACTTTGCCTTGAAGCAAAAGATGAAATTAATTTTCGACAGAAACTGCAAAGTCCTAGAAATGACAAAAGTCTCCCCTCATCTTGAGGAGTTGGCCATGCTAAAAGGATTTAGACCTTCTTGGGATCCATGTGAACCCCACAATCGATACCACATGCCCTAAATACTCTATCTCTGAAAGAAAAAATTGAGTCTTATCTATATTTACAAACAATTGATTTTCCTTAGTTTGTTTAACACCAATCTTTAGTGCCTCTCATGCCCATGTACATACCTACTATACACCAACAATATTGGAGTTTGAGGTCTGCGAAAGCACGTGAATAGCACAAGGAAGAAGAAGAATCTTGGAGCACAACAAACAATACTAAATGTATTACCAAGTGAATGTTCAAAGATAAATGACCCATTAGGGTCATAGGTGTATATCTGCAATGTTATCTTGTGTGGGCACATATGACAAACTAATCTCTCCAGCAGAGAACCTCTCCCTAACATAATGATAATGCATCTCATTGTGCTTTGTGCAAGCATGGAACATAGGGTTCCTTGCAACTATAAATGTGCTCTGACTATTAGTGAAGATGGTGATGGCAGAAAGTCTGACCAACACCCAAATCAGCCAAAAGGCATCTGAGCCATACACACACAAAAGTCGTTGCGAAAGCTTCCCTATACTCAACCTCACAACTAGAAGTGGCCACAGTATGCTACTTCTTGTTCAACAAAGATATGCATGAGCTACCAAGAATGAAGCGAAAACCACTAATGGACACACAAGTGTGATAGCAACTAGCCCAATTTGAGTCAAAAAAAGTTTGTAAATCTGGTGGTAATGGTCCCTCCTTCGGATAAGACAACCCAAGTAGCCGAGTATCACTCAAGTAGCATAAGATGCGCTCAATCACCCTGTCAATGCTTAACACTTGGGCAATGCATAAACCTGCTCATATAAGAGACAACAAATTGAATCTCAGGCCAAGTTATGCATAAGTAAATCAAACATCCAACAACTTGCTGATAGACAACAACATCAAGTGGATCTCCACCATCATGAATACTCAATCGTAAACATGTTTCCATAGGAGTGGCAATAGGTTTGCAATCTTCAAGGCCAAAACAATGCAATAATGTCTCAATATATTTTGTTTGACACAAAGCTACTCCCCCATCAGCTTGCATAAACTGAATGTCCGATGCCTGGTGGAAGAGTGCTTGGCACTATTATATGCAAAGTCTACTATAGGTAAGTACTCTTCCCAATTAGTTTGCCTTTCATTCACATATGCTCGAAGCATATCCTCTAGGATTTGGTTAATCCTCTCTGTTTGCTCATCTGACTGTGGATGCTCAGCCATACTCATGCTAAGTTTTGTATCCAACCTTTTGAAGACTGCTCTCCAAAAGTGGCTAGTAAACTTCCTATCCCAATTAGAAACTATGTCTAAAGGAAGACCATATAATCGGTATAGGTTCTCTAGAAAAAGTCTAGCCAACTCAGATGTCTTCACTATAGTACGTGTTGATGTATAAAACACCACAAGAAATGAATTAGTGTGACACTAGAACACCTCTATGGTCACCATTAACTCATTGCCACTCCAAACTTTGAGAAATGATAACCTAAAGTGAGAACTTTGCTTCTATAGAAATTCCTAGTCACTGAAATGACATACCTTCAGTATTTTGCTAATTTCTCTTAGCTCAAATATTATTTCTCCAAGATCTTCTATAGGCTAAAACTAGAAGAGTAGAGCTTTCCAACAAGCTATCATATGCATGAAACGGATCTCTAGAACTCAAGTTATGTCCTTCACAAGATGACTATGTATAACTGGCAAAATTGGAAATCTTTCCTGTTATAGTAAAAAGCGCCTGTCTAAAATTAGAATTTGATGCCTGGCATCGACTTGCAACAAGAATTCGATGTCGGGCATCGACTTGGGGTGTTTTTGGCCACTTTTCAGCAAGGATTCGATGCCAGGCATCGACTTCCCGCATAAAACCTTGATCTTTTGGATACCAAAACAATAGGTGATTTCATGCACACTTAGAATATGACTTATCAACTGGAATTCGATGCCAGGCATCGAGTTGCTCCAACAACATCATGTTTTCAAACACTTCAGCACTGAATGAAAAAGATAAATGAAAATATGACTTATCAGCAGAGATTCGATGCCAGGCATCGAATTGCTTGGAAAACTTGATCTTTTTAACTCATCACACAGTAGGTAATCATGGAGATGATGGAGAGAGGCTCATACACAGAACTTTACTTAGTTCTTCTCATAACTATAAAAAACTCAGAAGTTTTACAGTTGCTTTCTCACTCAGAGAAGCCCGACTATACTTAGTCATACAAAATGAACTTCTTCTCACTTTCTCATTGTCTTCCCCTTCTTCTCTCTCATCGCGTCAGTTGATACAAACTAACTTATATAGATTTTCTCATTCTCGTGACTTTTTAAAAAACTTCTAGAACTAAAGTGAACTAACTTTACAATTATAATACACTTGTGAATTTGTCCCTTCACATAGGCATGTGGTTTTCTTCCTAAGATTTGACCTTCAAATATATGTCCAATTAGTGATTGTTTCTCCAACAGCTCCCCCTCAATCATTAATTGACATTCTCTATTTCTTCATATCATCTTCTTTTCTTTTACTCCTGCCATGCTTTTGAATCTGCTGGTCTTCACACCATCCAAGCTCTTTGTCATTATATCTGCTAACTGATCTTTAGTAGAAATGTACTCCACTTCAATTTCTTTCTCCATTACCTTTTCTCTCAGGAAATGATAATGTATCTCTATATGTTTGGTTCTTGCATGAAATATTGGATTTGCTGCAAGTTAAAGTGAACTCATGTTATCTCCATGTATTGTAGGTATACCTTGATCAATGCCCAAGCTTTTCAACAATGTCTGCATCCATATGACCTCCTTAGCTGCTTCCACAAGTCCTTTGTACTCAGCTTCAGTTGATGATAATGCTACTGTATGTTGTTTCTTTGAACACCAACTTACAAGCTTATCACCAATATATATCATGTAGCCATGAGTTGATCTTCTGTCATCCTGGTTACCTGCCTAGTCTGAGTCACTATAGGCTCTCAACTTAATATCTGATGTAAAAGGATAATATAATCCTTCCTTTATAGTTCCTTTGATATATCTGAGAACTCTTTGACCTGCAATCCAATGTGGGTCCTTTGGACAATGCACGAATTGTGACAAGACTCCCACTGCATAACTAAGATCAGGTCTTGTTAGTGTAGCATAAATCAAACTACCCACAAGAGATTGATACTTCCTCATATCTTTGTATTCTGCACCATCATATTTACTGAGCTTGTGATTAACTTCAAGTGGAGTTGAAGCTTCTCTGCAATTTTCCATATCAAACTTGTTCAATAGATTCAGAAGATACCTTTCTTGTGATACATATATGCCATGATCTGTATAAGTGACTTCCATTCCAAGAAAATATGACAACTCCTAGGTCACTTATCTTGAACTCTTTCTCAAGTAATCTCTTTACCTCCTTGATTCCTTCATCTGAAGTACCTGTGATTATAATGTCATCTACATAAATACAAATGTAGATTGTACCTTCCTCTGCTCTTTTGATGAGTAGACTTGGATCTCCTTTTGAACTTTGATATCCAAGTTCACTGAGATACTTCACCAGTCTATAGTTCCATGCTCTTGGAGCTTGCTTCAATCCATACAATGCTCTTCTCAACCTGCAAACAAAATTTGGATACCTGGAATCTATAAACCCTTGAGGTTGTTCCATGTATACCTCAACTGATATGTATCCATTCAAGAAAGCATTCTTTATATCCAATTGACTTAGGGTCCATCCTTTTGAAGCTGCAATAGCAATGATTGTCCTTATAGTTGACATCTTAGCTACAGGGCTGAATGTCTCATCATAATCTATGCCATAGGTTTGGGCATAGCCTTTCACCACCAGTCTAGCTTTGTATCTGGCTATACTTCCATCTGCAAGCTTCTTCACTTTATAAACCCATTTATTTCCAATTACTTTCTTACCATTTGGTTTAGGAACAAGTTCCCATGTCTTGTTCTCCTCCAGTGCATTGAATTCTTCATTCATTGCTTCTTCCCATTGCTTCTTACCTTTAGTTTCATCATAGTTCTGAGGTTCTTCATCATCTTTGACCATGTAAGCATAATTCTTCTGAGTTATGTAAGAAGTGTCATAAGAATGCCTTTCTGGTTCTCTTCTAGTCCTGCTTGACCTTCTTGGTTCACATTCTTCATAAGTATCTGGATGCATCTCTTCATCAAATATAGGAGCTTCTTCATTCCTTCTTGTTAATCCACTTCTGGATGTACTTGCTTGCATATAGTCTTCATCTCTATTTACCTGCACAATTGATTTTCCTTTCTCACATCTTCTTACCTCTTCTTCAAATTCTTCAGTTGTATGGACTTTGATCTGCATACCAACTTTTCTGTTCATCAAATGTAACATCTCTAGAAACAAGAAATTGTTTGGTTAAAGGATTCCACAACCTGTAACCCATCTGCTTTTCATCATAACCAATGAACACATATTTTTCTGCCTTTGGTTCAAGTTTATGCCTAAGCTGTGATGGCACATAAGCATATGCAATTGATCCAAACACTCTACAATGATCTAGTGTTGGTTTCTTACCCCACCAAGCTTCATATGGAGTCATTCCATTCAGAGCTGCACATGGTAATCTATTCACAAGATATGTAGCTGTATTTACAGCCTCAGCCCAAAGATAATTTGGACAATTCTTCTCCTTCAGCATAGCTCTAGCAAACTCAACCAAAGTCCTGTTCCTTCTTTCTGCTACACCATTTTGTTGTGGTGTATACCTGCAAGTTATTTCTCTCTTAATACCTGCATTCCAAAGATAATCATTGAACTCTTGGGAGAAGTATTCTCCCCCTCCATCAGACCTTAGTCTCTTAAGCTTTTGACATGTGACTCTCTCTGCATATGCATGAAAATGCTTGAAGGCTCCAAACACATCTGATCTTTCCTTCAAAACATATAATGTTATCCATCTTGTAGCATCATCAATGAAAAGAACATAGTACCTTGAGCCACTCATAGATCCTTCTTTTGTTGGTCCCCATACATCTGTATGAATGAGCTCTAGTAATCCATCATGTTTGAATCCTTTCTTTTGAAATGGTAACCTGCGTGCTTTTCCCATTTGACATGCTTCACATTTATAAACCATATGTTGACTTTGCACATTTGGTAATCCTAGTACAGACTGATTAGCAACCATAGCTTTAATTCCTCTTTCATTGAATTGACCTAATCTCTTATGCCAGAGATCAAGTTCCGTAATCACTCCTTCACCATGTGTGAGCAAAGCTTGACCACTGTTTCCTTGCACTCTTAAAGTAAAGAGTCTACCTTCTTTCTTACCAGAGACAATCTGGTTATATCCATTCTCTGGATCTTCAACAAATACGCCTTCATTTGTAAACCCGACTTGAAATCCTTCTTCAACTATCTGTCCCACACTAATCAAGTTTTTAGGTATTCTGGGAACATACAAAACATTGGTTAGCAAATCTGCTCCACTCTTGCATTTCACTTTTCCAATTGAGTGTACACTATGTCTTGTATTATCACCTGTTTGAGCACTATGACTAGAAATACTTTTTTCCAATTCTGACATCAATTCTATGTTTCCTGACAAATGATTAGAACATCTAGAGTCAATGTAAAATACCTTTAGATCTTCTTTATCTGTGCTGATCGAGTTCATCATCAATGATGTATGACCTTCATTCTGTGTGTCATTTGCATAATTATAGTAGGTGGTGTTGTAGGATTGATTCTGTCCCCAACTTCTTCCTCCACCTCTACCATAGCCTCCTCTTTGACTTTGTCTACCTCTTTGAAAATTACTTTGATATCTTCCACCTCGGCCTCTGCTATTGTTGTTTTGATTCTGGTTTGATCCTTGTTGGTTGTGCCAACAGTCGAGCCAAATGATTACTCAATCCACAGATCCAGCAAGCCTTCTTGTTGTAATCCCATTACCTCTACCTCTTCCAAAAGCTCTTGGTCTTCCTCTGCCAGTGCCTTTACCTCTTGCATAATAAGCTTGAGAAGTTGACTCTTCTTCATCCTTTGCTTTACCTTTATCTCCTTTCTTCTTGTTCTTCATGTACATTGCAGAACTTTGTCCTTTATCTCCATCTCCCTTCAAGTCTTGCTCATATTTGAGCATCAAAGCAAGCAAATGGTTCAAATATGGAACATAATGATTTAATGAAAGTTCTGTTGATAAGACAAAAGGTTTCCACCTTTCATCTCCTCTCAAACCTGCAAGTAGTTGAGCAATCAATCTGTGATCTTCAACATCTTCATCTATGGATCCAAGACTATCTGCTAGATCCTTCATCTTAGTGACATAAGCACTAATACTTTGACTTGGCTTCTTTTTGAATGTTGTAAACTCTAACCATAGACTTGCTTTCCTTGCTTTGGTAGTATTTTGGAAATGATATTCCAATGCATTCCATATATCTTCAGATGATTCCAATCCTCTGATGTGTGGTAGCAAATGATCAGAGATTGTATTGTAGATGTAAGCTTTTGCTCTTGCATCCTTCTTCTGCCAATGCTTTAAAGCATCAAGTTCCTCTTTCTTTGGTCGGCTTTCATCTTCAAATACTGGCTTCTCTTCTTCACCTGTAACATATATCATGAGACCTTACTCATAAGTAAGGCTTCCATTCTCATTACCCATGCGGGGTAATTATCTCTGTCCAGTTTGTCAATGGAGATATGATCTGCCATACTCCTTTCCTTCTACTGCAACCTGTGAGCTTAAAGGATAGAGGATAATACCTTTTGGAGTTCTTTGTGTATGAGGATACTTTTGAATTAACCTTTTGATGCCTTGTGTCTTCAAATGCTTCACCTTTCAAACTTTAATGGAAAACTTTCCAAAACTTCTCGTACCTTTGTCGCCTTCTGCTCTTTAGGACCTTTCTGCTCTGATACCACTTGTTGATGTATAAAACACCACAAGAAATGAATTAGTGTGACACTAGAACACCTCTATGGTCACCGTTAACTCATTGCCACTCCAAACTTTGAGATAACCTAAAGTGAGAACTTTGCTTCTATAGAAATTCCTAGTCACTGAAATGACATACCTTCAGTATTTTGCTAATTTCTCTTAGCTGAAATATTATTTCTCCAAGATCTTTTATAGGCTGAAACTAGAAGAGTAGAGCTTTCCAACAAGCTATCATATGCATGAAACGGATCTCTAGAACTCAAGTTATGTCCTTCACAAGATGACTATGTATAACTGCCAAAATTGGAAATCTTTCCTGTTATAGTAAAAAGCGCCTGTCTAAAATTAGAATTCGATGCTTGGCATCGACTTGCAACGAGAATTCGATGCTGGGCATTGACTTGAGGTGTTTTTGGCCACTTTTCAGCAGGGATTCGATGCCGGGCATCGACTTCCCGCATAAAACCTTGATCTTTTGGATACCAAAACAATAGGTGATTTCATGCACACTTAGAATATGAATTATCAACTTGAATTCGATGCCAGGCATCGAGTTGCTCCAACAACATCATGTTTTCAAACACTTCAGCGCTGAATGAAAAAGATAAATGAAAATATGACTTATCAGCAGAGATTCGATGCCAGGCATCGAGTTGCTTGGAAAACTTGATATTTTTAACTCATCACACAGTAGGTAATCATGGAGATGATGGAGAGAGGTGACTTTACTTAGTTCTTTTCATAACTATAAAAAACTCAGAAGTTTTACAGTTGCTTTCTCACTCAGAGAAGCCCAACTATACTCAGTCATACAAAATGAACTTCTTCTCACTTTCTCATTGTCTTCCACTTCTTCTCTCTCATCGCGTCAGTTGATACAAACTAACTTATATAGATTTCTCATTCTCGTGACTTTTTAAAAAACTTCTAGAACTAAAGTGAACTAACTTTACAATTATAATACACTTGTGAATTTGTCCCTTCACATAGGCATGTGGTTTTCATCCTAAGATTTGACCTTCAAATATATGTCCAATTAGTGATTGTTTCTCCAACAATACGCATTGGAGTAAACCTAGACATTTTGGTTAACCTATCCACAATTACCCAGAAGAGTCGTGCCCTCTCTATGTCTTAGGTAATCCTACTATGAAATCCATGGAGATACTCTCCCACTTCCCATTGGGAATGTCTAATGGGTGGAGTAGTCCTCCAATCCTCAACCTTTCAGCTTTATTGACCTGGCACCTAGCACACTTAAACACATACTCTAGGACGTCCTTATGAAGTCCAGGCTAGTAAAATTGCCTCTTAACAAGATCATAAGTCTTGTTAACTCCTGGGTGCCCCGCACTAGGTGTGTCATGACACTCATACAAAATGTGTCGTCTCATCTCAAGATCTCTAGGGACACACACCTTACATTTATATAATAGATATCCATCATGGATATTGTAATTCTTCCACTTGAATCATTCTTGAGTACTTGTCGATACTCCATCCTCATAGGAAACCCGTGTATCATGATCCCCATTCTCTATGGCTTCCCAAATCTCGGAATATGTAGGATCAAGCCTACATGATACCAACTGTTAATCTCCAATGGACCCCTTCACTTTTGGGGTATGCTCTGCACTCAAATCGAGGACAATGACCAGCTACAAGTACACAACACACACATGAAGCTCAATCCTTGATTCTGCTACCCAGCCATGTACTCACTTATAATTGATTCCCTCCGTGATTGGGGTCACTAAGGTGGAATCTCACATGAGTGCCACATGGCACTCATGTGTGTGCCCTTCTAGTGGAGCCTAAGAGATGGTTCACACCATCTCTTCTATAGTGACTCCCCACATAACATAAGTGTATCTCAAGCATCCTTTAATGTTTTGCAAGAGCGAGCGTGAGGGATAATGGCATGTTTGACATAAAAAGCTATCAATGCATGTGCCTGAGCATCTCTACCATCCCATTAAAGTTTTTCTACAATAGGTGTAGCATGAACTACAACAGGAAGAGGAATATCAAGATCATCACCTTCAATGCCATCTATAATGTTATTCTGTGCGGGCCCATATGCCAAACTGATCTCTCTAGCAAAGAACCTCTCCCTAATAATGATAATGCACCTCAATGTGCTTTGTGCGAGCATGGAACATAGGGTTCCTCACAACTGACAATACGCTCTGACTGTTAGTGAAGATATGGTGGCGGCAAAAGGTTGGCCAACACCCAAATCAACCAAAAGGCATTCGAGCCACACACATACACAATAGTTGTTGTGAAAGCTTCCCTTTACTCAGCCTCACAACTAGAAGTAGGGTTATGATATCATGGTGGCTTAAGGAGCTTCCATCTGGCTTCTCTTATTGGGACATCCTCATTAGAGACTTCTGGAGTATGATGCTCACCTAGAGCTTCTAACTCCATCCCAAGAATCTCACTCTCAGACATCACTTCATCCTTCTCAGGGCTACAAATGTACTCCAGGATGGTCTAAAGTGTACTCTCTAAGTGGAAAATTCTAGTGCTCATGGTCTGCCATATGGTCAACTATATGCATGTCTTCCCTATGAGGTGATGAAGATCTTGAGTCCATGACTATGAAAGAGTAAGTTCTTTTCATGTTTTGTTTTTTTCTATCTCTTTTTTTTTTCTAATGTACACCTAGTATAAACAGTGAAAACAAAAACTAGCAAATCACAAGCCTTTGCATAAGAGAACAACAAAATCAACAAACCTTATTAGTATGCTCTTTATTTTTATGCATTAAAAAAAAAAAACTATGCATGCAAATTTTAAAATTTTCAATAGCATTTTGGGAAAAAATTTAACCAAGTGCTCTACATGCACTCAAAGAGAAGTGTGCTATTGGGCACACACTATACAACCAAAATAACCAAAGAACATGAAGTGTGCTATCGGGCACACACTATACAACCAAAATAACCAAAGGACACTATATGTTCTGTACAATGATCAATGTGCTTGCGGCATGGATAAATATCATAAGAACATTGGATGTTCTTGCTTCTCCTCGTCGTACCTACAAGAAACTATGTTATCATCCTTCTTTTATTAAAAGTGCAGACATTGAGAAACATATAGGCAAGCATATACGCATGTATAAAAATTGTATTCATAAAGAAACTTATCTTTGGTATCGAGAAATCCACTTGTAGGTATAGTGAAGGTGCTGAAAATGATCACCAATTAGTCCTCATTTCATCACCAATTAGTCCTCTTGAGTCTTCAAGTCGACATCGATCATGCTCATGTCGACAAAGTCCTTGGATGAAGCTCTTTGACTATGGAAAATTACGTTTCAAACTTTGTGTAGGTGGTTGAATGTGACCAAATGATATCTTGCATGTACTTGTTGGATATTCCTTTGAGTCGTGATTCCATAACAAATGGAAACACTCCATTTTTTATATAAAATAGAGACGTTATGACTATTTGAGTGATGGTAGGTGCGGCCAAAGAGCTCTATTAGAGAGGGTATATGAAGTAATTACTCTTGCCTTTCCTCCCTCATGAAGCTCCTAAATCGAACAATGCACATAGGCCCTCTTTAGGAGAGGAGGTAGAGAAGGAAGTTCTCTCTTCGTGTGTGAGCGTTGTTTGTGGGCGGTCTCTCTGATGATGTCTTGGGCGTTGTGTGGCCTTGGGTGTCATTCTTGTTCGCGAGGCTCCTTGGGGGGACTTTGGTCTTCCCTAGGGCATCTTCCTCACCTATTTTTGATGTAAAAGCTCTGCTATCTCTGCACTTCTTTGTTGATGGTGATTGTTGAAAATTCACACCGATGATGTTCGGCTCCCAAACGTGATAGAGAAAAAATTCGCAAAAAATTTCTCTTTTGATCTTCTAAAGCTCTGATGCCAAGTGTAGGAATCAATCCTAGAATCTATCTAAAAAGAAGAAAGCTTGAAATTGAGATATGAATGTTGTGTGTGCAACTCACCTCTCATCATTTATATCCTCCTGCACCTAAACTAGCAATGATCTTCAATGCTCTATTGTGAACATGTGACCATTATGCACACTCATTCCCATTACTCTTTAGGTACCTTAGGATATCCCTCGAGCTAGGCACCTTGGCTATGTTTAGCCCTTGTCCCACATACACATGTGATAGTCTCTCCCACACACACATGTGATAGTCTCGGTAGATCAATGTCTAATAAAGGTAGACACACACATGTGATAGTCTCTCCCACACACACATGTGATAGGCTCTGTAGACATAGTATTTGTTAGAACAATGTCTAACAAATACAAAAAGTATTCCGGTGTCAAGTGTGAACCAAAGCCTACATTTGAGCGACTCAAGGATTGCTGAGATAATCAATAAACATAATTGACAAGAAGTTGTGAAGCGGAAGAGCAATCGCTTGGGATTGAAAATGAGGAAAATGTGAACTACACCGGCATGATGCTCCAACATACATTTAGGAAATACCAACCAAGAGGCCGATTGAACACTTGACGCGCTACTCCATTCCCATGAGGACGACGTCACAACAGTCCCTCAAATGTGGATGGCGGCCCTAAAATTGACAGCTCCTGTACTTTGCTTTTCATCTATAAGCATACAAATGATATATATATATATATATATATATATATATATATATATAGAGAGAGAGAGAGAGAGAGAGAGAGAGAGAGAGAGAGAGAGGTAAGATTTAGTTCGAAAGGGGGTATAAATTGTTAAATGACACTTAAAATTGGGTAATATTTCACTTTATACATTTTGGTGCACACAAGGACACACATGAAGGTACACGCGTCTTGTGTATACACACATACGTCAATGCATGTATGTGCTGCATATAAAGCCACATATATTCATACATGTATGTCTTTGTACACACACATAGAGAACACAAATGCATGCAAAATCATACACACAAATGTTCATATGATGATACATATATGTGTACGTTTTTTGTGTAGTAAATTTGTTATGGCTATATTTGCACCTCATGTGATAACAAAACTTATGAAGTATATTTCTAATAAGAAATTCAAATAAGAAGGAACTAACTTGAGTGGTTGCTTCAAGATCATTGCAGCAAAAAACGCCAAATCGAACATCCAACGAGGTACATACTTCCTTTTTATTACAACGGAAGAGTCGCACATCACTTATGGTGAAGTTTCTTGTGTCACTTTTTTCCATATCTATAAAAGGAGAAACTTCACACCCATATCAATTGAGGAAAATACAATTACCACGTCTTTCTAGAAGAAAATGGCATGTTGTACATTTGCAACTGTGTATAAATGTTGGGCATAGCATCTCTCTCTCTCTCTTCTCGAGTGCACACAAGCTTTAGCGTATGCCTTTGGCTATGTTATTCATCGTAGCAACTTTTCCGTATCATGCCTTCGTGCACGAGACTCGCAGAGGAAGGCAATAATAAGTAATCTCGGTTTAGCTTCTTCTCCGCGCACTCGAACAGTACCTGCGTTAATAAACCGGCGTCTAGTGAAATCTAGTCTTCACGAGTCGGGGGTGAAAAACGCTGCGTTCGCACGGGGGGGACTTCGGAACGCAGCCACCCATATCCTGCTACCCTTGCACTTGTCCATCATGCTACCACTGTATGACAATGCGAAGGTCCGTCGCAGATCCCAATTGAAGGTAAGATCTCATTCTTCTCCTGTTGATCTCCATTGAACTCATCTTCGGTTCAATCAACTGGCATGCCAATTATCCGGACGACTACATATGCGATAGTGGGTTTCCAGACTTCTTTGCCTTTGTACCTTCTGTCAGTTTAGCCGAAATCTACTGTATTGCAGGTCATGACACAATCAATGATGAGCAAGGGGATACGATTCTACTGTCCATCCTGTGGCGTCGGTGGTATACTTGGACTTTTCATGATCATCGGACTATTATATCTCGCAGTCTTGCATACATCAGATCAAGCAAGCCCTCTCAGATCATTAGGGAACCTTCATTTGCATACATCTAATGCAAAAGGAAACTCAATCACAAATGAGCAGCATGCTTCTTATCGGCATCTTCAACGCAAACCACCCCGGCTCCCACCTCGCGTACGATCTTCACAATATATTCCTAATAACAAGACAATTGCAGCAGATCACGCTCATGTACTGAAGCAGAAAACTTCTGTGAATTTGCTATGGGAGAACAGGCAGGTAAAAGTCGTTGAAGCATTTAGGCATGCATGGCAGGGATACAAGACTTATGCTATGGGCCGTGATGAGTTGAAGCCAATTAGTCATAGTGGAGAGGATGGCTTAGGAGGCCTGGGGGCGACAGTAGTGGATGCCTTAGATACGGCCATCATAATGGGGCTAGATGACGTTGTAAGGGAAGCAGGCACATGGATCGAAAAAGAGCTCCAAACAAGAATCGAGACCAAAGGTCAAGTCAACTTATTCGAAACCACAATTCGCATTTTGGGTGGCCTTCTAAGTGCCTACCACTTAAGTGGTGGAAGTAATAAGACTGACGTTGCAGCTCTGAATGCAATCAACAAAATGCCAGGTCCAGATCCAAATGTGTACTTGGAAAGAGCTACGTCATTAGCTGACAAACTCATTTCTGCTTTTACAATGAGTCCAACAGCAATTCCCTATTCAGATGTCATTTTAAGGTCTGGTACTGCTCATCCTGCTGGAACAGATGGTGGGGCATGTAGCACATCTGAGGCCACAACTTTGCAGTTGGAATTTGGGTATTTGACTGAAGTTTCTGGTGATGCTAAGTATGGTAAAGCTGCAATGCGTGTCTTGGAACATATAAAAGGCTTGCCCAAGACAGATGGTTTAGTTCCCATTTATATAAGGTAATATCATCTTTGCTTGTGCTCCGAGGGTTCTTATTTTCAAGGACGTGTACACCAGAGAGTTTATTATCTATGAATGTATTTATTGCACTCCATCACTTTAATGACAATTCTGAATAGGGGGATCAGAAATTTTATGAACTATGACGCTAGATTTTTATCAACGAGATGGCATTTGTGTATTATTTCAGGCGTTCAATTATGTCATATATAACTGTTTGTTTAGTTTGAATATCTTGTGTGCAGTTTTTTTAAATGGTTGGATCTTGATTCAAGCGTTCCATTCAATTAAAGATCTCTTTGTTAGTCAGTAGAAGCATGGGTGCATTCCATTCAATCAAAGATCTCTTTATCAGTCAATAGAAGCATGGATGATAAAACAGATGTAGCTGTGCATCTTCACTATTTAATAAAATTTTTACAGCAGTTAATAGAAACATGAGAGATGAATTAAATGTAGCTGTCCACATTTATTATTTGGTTTAATCCTTGTCGGAAATCGCTGCAGCCCACATACTGGACAATTTCAGGGAGTAAATATAAGATTGGGCTCTCGTGGAGATAGCTACTACGAATATTTGCTTAAAGTTTGGTTGAGAGGAGGAGCAGCTATCAACAATGATAAATCTATTAGTTACCTTAAAGAAATGTATGATGATGCAATGGAAGGTGTGAAACATCATTTGGTCAGGATGTCCAAACCTAAGGGTTTGAGGTTTGTAGGTGAACTTCCAAGTGGTATGATGGGGGCTTTCAGTCCAAAGATGGATCATTTGGTATGCTCCATATGTGTGCGTATGTGTTGTATCTTGCATATATTATTACATCAAAGGCTGATAATTTTTTGAGTGCTGAATTCTTTTTCTTGGGGAAAGGTGTGTTTCTTAGCAGGGAATCTAGCCTTGGGTGCCACTAAAGGACTAACAAAGCAGGAAGCTATTAAGAGAGGACATTTCAATGCTCAGGATGAGGAAAATTTTCAGTTGGCAGAGGATTTGGCAAAAACCTGTTATGAGATGTACTCTGTGACTGCAACCGGGCTTGCTCCAGAAATAGTCTATTTCCATATGGATGTAATATACATGTCTACTCCCTCCCACTCCGCTCCCCTTCTGCCCATCTCTCTGTCTTCCCAAAAAGAAAAGAACACCTGTCACCCTATTGTTGGTCCAATTTCCCTCGCTCTTTTTGCAAAATGAAACCGTTTCTCTTCCATGACTCCGGCTACGTGCTTCTTCCAGCATTTCATTGCATGCATCCTGTAACCATTTTTTTTGTCATACATGCAGGAGGAATATCCTGAAAACTTAAGTGGAGGAAATGCTGACTCAGAGTTCAAGCATGATATTATCATTCAGCCTCGTGATCGCCACAATCTTCTGCGGCCAGAAACTGTGGAGTCCTTGTTTATTCTGTATCGAACATCTGAAGATCCAAAGTAAACTTGGTGATATTTTGGCGGGTGCTAAGTTTCCAAAACATGGTGTAACTAAAGCTTGTGTATTTATTCAGGTACAGGGAATGGGGATGGAAAATCTTTCAGGCATTCGAGAGCCATACCAAAGTAGAAAGTGGTGGCTTTTGCTCTCTTGATGATGTCACAAATATTCCAGCTCGAAAGCGAGACAAGATGGAGACCTTTTTCTTGGGGGAGACTCTGAAGTACCTTTATCTTCTATTTGGTGATGCTTCTGTTTTACCTTTACATGAATATGTATTCAACACGGAAGCTCATCCCTTACCTATTTCTTCCTTTTCTCCTCTTCATGTACAATGAAAATAACAGAATGAGGTGCAGAGTTTAGTCTGTGCCAACAACACTTGTTGGGATAGTGTGCTCAGTGCAAATGCATGTCAAAGCCAGATTTGCCTCAATTTTGTAGCATTTTAAATGACACGTGTAGTACAGATTTTGGATATGTAAGATTACGATCCCAAATTGGGCCTTTGCAACATGCAAGTTGGCATGGGATTTTTTTCCCTCCCTTGCTTGAAATGTAAAATGAGCCATGGCTAGGTTGCGGAGATATTTGTTTCAAGACTTAATATACCCTACTGATGAAGGGCAAACAAATTATTGAAAAAATTATTTATTCATTTTTTTAAATTCATTTTTTTGTTATACACAGTAGAGCCTTTTTTGGGGGGTGATAATTTTATCCAGCTGAAAGTAACGCCATTTTTTCATTCTATTAATCACATGGAATACTATGATGCACCTCAGTATTTTGAAGCGAACATTAAAAAGTGAAGCTTTGTGTTAGATGCATAAGCATAAGAAAGAGAATGCTGAGAGAAGGCAAAAGCAGATGAAAGTGAAAAGCCAAATAGACATCAATAATAATTATAATAATAGTGATTATCATAATTGATGCATTATGAGCAATGACAGTGGATTTGTATATCTTTTGGTTATTTTAACAAGAGTTTTCTGTTACGCTTCATGTATAAAAAGTGCTACTTAAATCCTGTATCTTACTTTTTCTTGCTGGAGCGACATTTATGAATTAACTTCTTCATCAAAATTTACTTTTGAGCTTGTTTTTTCCTGTCGAAACTCTTGAGTTAGTTTGTATTCATTAGCATATATAAGTTCTTACTGGGAAGACATTTCAGCTGTCACTTACTGTAAGAAACCGTTGGTTTTTAGGATCCTCTTTGTGTTTTTTTGAACTAGTAGTCATCATCATAAGAAAAAAACCTTGTGTTCACGTAGGGATTCATTGTAGGACGTGTGCGGGGTGGATCTACAACGGTAGATTTAAAGATAAAGAGAACCTTGCTGAGATCGCCGTA
>CM035438.1:86067620-86105120 GCA_020310875.1 Ceratopteris richardii | reverse complement strand
CAAGTCTCCCAAATCACTAATCTTGAACTCTTTCTCCATTTGCTTCTTGAGACTTTGTATGCCCTTCTCATCTGTACCTGTAAGAATTATGTCATCAACATATATGCACATGTAAATGAACCCATCATCACTTGCTTTAACAAGCAAGCTACTGTCTGCTTTGGACACTTGGAAACCAAGTTCTTTCAAGAACTTCACAAGTCTATAATTCCATGCCCTTGGGGCCTGCTTCAAACCATACAAAGCTCTCTTGAGCTTACATACATAATCTCGATACCTTCTATCTTTGAACCCTCTGGTTGCTCCATGAAAACATCATCTCAAATGTAACCATTAAGAAAAGCATTCTTCACATCTAATTGACATAGTTTCCAACCTTTACAAGCAGCAATGGCTATGAGTGTCCTTATGGTTGTCATCTTTGCCACATGACTATAAGTCTCATCATAATCTACACCATATGTCAACATACCCTTTCACAACAAGTCTAGCTTTATACCTAGACACACTTCCATCTACAAACCTCTTTGTCTTGTAGACCCATTTGCATCCAATGATCTTCTGACTATTTGGTTTAGGAACCAAATCCCACATCTCATTTTCCATCAATGCATCATATTCTTCCTGCATAGCTTTCTCCCAATTTTCCTTACCTTTTGCATCTTCATATGTAGAAGGATCTTCTTCTTCTTTCACCATGTAAGCATAATCTTTAGTAGTAAAAAAGGAAGTGTCATAGCTATACTTTATAGGTTGCCATTTGTGTCTTGATGACCTTCTAAGTTCTCCACTTCTTGAAGTTCCTGGTTCATCACATTCTGGATCAAATCTTGGCACTACTTCAACTTCAACTTGTGCTTCATTATTCTCTTCTTCATCAAATATTGAACCTTTGATTTACCTTTCTTTTGACTCAAAGTTTCTTCATCTCTTGCATGATATTAATTGTGCTTGCATACCAAGTACCTTGTTCATCAAATGTAACATCCTTTGACACAAAAAATTGCTTTGTGGATGGACTCCACAACCTGTAACCCATCTGCTTATCATCATAACCAATGAACACATACGTTTCAGCTTTCGGTTCCAATTTATGCCTCAATTGAGATGGCACATATGCATAAGACAAACATCCAAATACTTTGCAATGATCTATGGTAGGTCTCTTACCCCACGAAGCTTCATATGGTGCCATACCTTGCAAATCTTTACATGGTAGCCTATTAACCAAGTATGTGGCTGTATTTACATCCTCAAACCCACAAATAATTTGGACAATTTTTCTCTTTCATCATTGACCTTGCGAACTCAACAAGAGTTCTATTTCTCCTTTTTGCTACACCATTTTGTTAAGGAGAGTACCTGCAAGTAACTTCCCTTTTTATACCTGTATTCCATAAGTAATCACTGAGCTCATTAGAGAAATAGTCTCCCCCTCCATCCGACCTTAGTCTCTTCAACTTTTGCCCTGTGATTTTCTCTGCATACACATAATGTTTAAATGTATTGAATACCTCTGACTTATCTTTGATCACATATATGGTGATCCACCTGGTAGCATCATCAACATAAATTACATAGTATCATGAACCATTAATACTGAAATCCTTTGATGGTCCCCACACATCTGTGTGTACCAATTCAAGCTTCTCTGAGTACATGAAACCATGCTTAGTATATGATTGCTTATGAGCCTTACCTAATTGACATGCCTCACATCTGTATGTCATATGTTGACCTACAACATTAGGTAATCCAAGCACTAAACCATTGTTAACCATATCTTTAATACCTCTTTCATTTAAATGTCCAAGCCTTTTATGCTAAAGATCTAACTCAGAGATCTTACATCCTCCATATGTGAACAAGGCATGACCAACATTACCTTGAATCTTCAATGTGAAGAGCCTCCTTCTTTCTTCCTTGAAACAATTTGTTTATACACATTGCTAGGGTCTTCCACAAAAACTCCATCATTAGTGAACCTTACTTCATAACCCTTCTCAACAATTTTCCCTACACTTATCAGATTCTTTGGAATTGTAGGAACATACAAAACCTTACTCAGAAGAGTGCTTCCATCCTTAGCATTTACTGATCCAATTGACTTCACATTATGCTTTGTATTATCACCTGTTTGTACCACATTATTACTTACTTTATTCTCTAGATCAATCATCAAAGCTATGTTGCCACTCAGGTGATTGCTACACCCTGAGTCTATGTAGAAGACTCTTTGATCTTCACTTTGTCTTTCACGAGTTGCATTCGTAATTAAGGTTGAATCCTCCTTCTGATCTAAAGCATAATTGTAGTAGGTATTGTTGTAGGATTGACTTTGGAAACCTCTACCTGCATTTCTTCCAAAGTAACCTCTACTACCTCTACCTCTAAAGTTACCTCTCTGATTTCTATTACCTCTTTCTCTTGAATTAAAATTCTGATTATATCCTCCACCATTCTGATTATTATGCCAACATTCATGAGCTAAATGATTTGTCTTACCACAAATCTAGCAAGCTTTGACTCCATCTTTATTGCTTCTGCCTCTACCTCTTCCTTTGCCACCACCTCTTCCTCTTAGGAAATTAGCTTGGCTAGTTGTACCTTCTTCTTCATTCAATCGTTGCTTGCCTTTGCTATTCTTTTTCTTTTCCTTTGAATACATTGCTTGACCTGTACTTTTATCAACATCACCTTTGACATCCTGCTCAAAGGTTAGCATATGTCCTAGCAATTGATTCGAATCAGGAGTGAAATGATCTAGTGACAATTTAGTAGACAAAATTAATGGCTTCCATTTCTCATCTCCTCTCAAACATGTGAGGATTTGCCTTACCAATTTATCCTCTTCAATATCTTCATCAACTGCTCCTAATGCATCTACAATGTCCTTCATCCTTGCTACATAATTAGAAATGGATTGAGAAGCCTTCTTCTTGAATGTGGTAAACTCTGCCCATAAAGATGCCTTCCTTGACTTTGTAGTGTTTTGGAAATGCTCTTCCAAAGCATTCCATATATCACTTACACTTTCAAGTCCTCTAATATGAGGCAGCAAGTAGTCATTGACTCCCATGTAGATACTGCTCTTGCTTGAGCATCCTTCTTCATCCATGTCTTCAAATCTGAGAGTTCATCCCTAGTTGGAACACTAGGATCTTTGAATTCTAGTTTTTCTTCTTCACCTGCTATATAACCTATTAGGTCTTTGCTCATGAGATGAGCTTCCATCCTCATTGACCAAGCTGGATAGTTTTCTCTATCCAATTTCTGTATATGAAGCGAATCTCCCATCTTTTCTTCACCTGTGTATTAAATTCTTCACAATTTATGAGGAAAAGTGTACCTTTACCTCAAATGAAGTCCCTTTTTGACCTTCTTGATAGCTTTAGGCTTCCTTCTCTAGATTTCACTTCAAAATTTCACCTTTTGAATCTTCAAAGGTTGATTTCTGTATAGTTGCAATAGCCAAGGTCCTCCTTCCTTCAATTTTGATGACTCCTGCTCTGATACCACTGATGGAGAGTGTCCAAGTTATCCTTGATGTTAGAGCATCTCTATATCAAGAACAACTCAAAACCTTAACCAATTTTGGAAGACCAATCCCAAATCATCAAGATTCTATCTAATTGTGAAGGAAATCACTACACAAAAAAGTCTGCTGCACTTAACTCATTCATTGGCTGACCAAATGTGTAAATTTTCTAATTAAACTTTGTACAAGATGTCAGCTAAAGATTTCACACCTTTTGCAAGTTAAAACTTCTCAAAAGGTTCAGTAAAAAATTCAGGTTATGTCTAAAACTGTACTTCTCTACAATCCACTTTGACACCTATAACTTCTAATGCATAGTTCTCTCAAATTAGAACCTCTTTATTCAAATGCTTTTAGCCATAGGTAGCTTACCTTCCAACTTAAAGAATGAGTGCTTGTTTGCTTAAAACTCTACACTGTGGAAGGAGAATTGACCAAAACATTAACATCGAATTTGCACCTGTTGCAGTCTTCTCTTCTTCACATTTACACATGTAAATGTTCCTACTCTCAATTCTCTCAATCTGATCACAATTAGAATCTGAAAATTTGTACACAGGTCAGTCAACTATAGAATTAGACTTATACAAAAACATATCACAAAAGAATAAACACAAAAGGAGCTCAAAGCAAAATATCGGATGCAACTTTTCTTCTATTCAGGAAAACATTACATCTGAATGATGAGAGTTCTTCAATTCACTTCTAAAGTGTCTAATGACTCTTACAACTTCTAATTCATCATCTCTCATACATGCCCCAACTTTCTACTTGTATATATAGGTATTTTTTATAAACTCGTGACCATTACAAAAGCATAAGCATGTTTAATGTACATGTATATACAAGCCTTCATGCTCTGATTATGCACTAACTTCAATCTTCATAAATTGGTCTTTGCTTCATCTTTTGACTTCAAGTCTTTGTGCAAATCATCAATTGATGGTTGTCATGCACCAACATTTACAAGTTTGCAAATGCAACATTTTTGTATCAGAGCTTTCATAAAGCTTACTCAACTAATAAATCAACATGGAAGATTTGAGTGAATCTATTTAAAACTTATGTGATGGAAGTCATTATCTCATGTGAAAGGTTTGAATGGAATCATATCTTATCTCTAAAGTTCTTTGGAAATCAATGAGAAGTACACATGTCAAGCTGGTCTTACCAAGGCACCTACATAAACTAATAGAATAAGAGAATAAGAATGGATTGAAAAAGACAAAAGTGCAAATTCATCGTATTAGAAACAATTTTGAATATTATGATTGGATACATAAGAGGTCAAAATACCAATAAAGAAACTTGGGAGTCTCTAGAAGATTTGATTACAACTTCCAAGCAAGCAAGGAAGACTCAACTTATTGGATAGATGATAAGAGTGAAGAAGAAGCCACAAAAATCAAGAAATACTTACATTATTGACGCAAAATCTCTTATTGAAGCATTAACCTCTATTGATGAAGTTCATAGTGAGGATTGAGAGAAGATGAAAGATTGAATATATTTATTACATTTATCATGACTAGAGAGAATCTACCATCCTTTGAAGATTAAGAAACACTCGTGATGACGAAAGAGATCAACATAGAGGGCGGAAATTCTTATTATCATTCTAAAAAAGGAATTCAAAGACAAGCTCTCTATACTTCATTAAATAGAGCAAGAACTAGAGGAAATTATAGAGGAGGAAGATTTAACAAAAATGTAAGTGGTACTTATAAAAAAAACAAAAGATCAGAGAAGAAACTTTAATAGTATGTTGACGGGATTGAGAGAAGATGAATAGTAACTTTAATAGTATGTTGCCGGGATTGAGAGAAGATGAAAGATTGAATATATTTATTACATTTATCATGACTAGAGAGAATCTACCATCCTTTGAAGATTAAGAAACACTCGTGATGACGGAAGAGATCAACATAGAGGGCGAAGATTCTTATTATCATTCTAAAAAAGGAATTCAAAGACAAGCTCTCTATACTTCATTAAATAGAGCAAGAACTAGAGGAAATTATAGAGGAGGAAGATTTAACAAAAATGTAAGTGGTATTTATAAAAAAAACAAAAGATCAGAGAAGAAACTTTAATGCTACTAGAGGAGGAAGGACAAATCACCAAGGTCAAAGAGATCAACCAAATCAACAAGATAACTTTACTTGTAATGATTATGGTAAACTTTCTCATTATGCCTAGGATTTTGTATCCAATATGAATAGAAGAGATGGTTTTAGAGGACAAAGGAATTCCAAGATATTGTGCATCAAAACAACAATCTAATGCAAAAGGAGGCTCAAACAAAAAATCAAAACATTCTTATGGCTTGCATATATAAACAGACAAGAGAAAGGTAAGTAATAATACTTGGTATATGGAGAGTGGTTTTTCAAAACCACATGAGCACAATATGGATTTTTTTGTTAATTTAAGCAAGCCAAAATCAAGAATCACTATTACTACAGGAGAAAACAATGAGTAGGTAGTATACATTTTGTAATTGCCCACTTAATGCACATCTAACTGTTAAAGACGTTTTGTTTGTTCCTACCATCACAAGGAACTTGATTCCATTTGAAAAAATGCAGCAAAATGGAATAAACATGGATTTTGAAAACAATCCTTGGCATAATTATCAAAAGAACAATGGAGATTCTATTATAAGAGGACCAAAGTTAAACATACTTACGAAGTTGAAGTTCTGGATTATGAAGGTAATATAATGATTAATGGAACAAAGATTAGTCAATTGGATTTATGATATAAGAGATTAGGACATAGTGTTATTGGAAGATTGAAGGATATTGCAAATATTTCATTGGTTGAAGGTCTACCACAACTAACGAGGCATGAATTATTTCATGTTTTTGAGGTAGGTAAGTTAGGAAAACAAATAAGAAGATCTTTTCCAAGAGAAATATTGTAAACCAAAGGTGTTTTGGCTTACACTGATGCATGTGGTCCATCTCAATAAGAGTAATGTTAGGTGATAATTACTTTCTCTAACATTTATTGATGACTTCTCAAAGTTGACATTCATTTATCTTATGATGTACAAATGAAAAACCTTTAATATATTCAAGAAGTCTAAATCAATTGTTTGGAAAGCAAACACATAGCATAAGAATATTGAGGTCAGATGGAGGAGATGAGTATTTTTTAAATTAGCTTCTTGTATATTTTGAAGAAGAAGGAATAAAAAAGGAGACTACTGATAAATACACACCACATCAAATGGTTGTGGCAAAAAAAAAAAGATAGATCTATCTTGGAGATGGGCAGATGCATGTCAAATGAGAAGGGTTTTCCACATAACTTTTGACTTGAGACATGAAATATGGTAATATAAGCTTTAAAAAATATTCCACCAACTAAAACCGATGTACAAAAATAACCCTATGAAGTTTTTCATGAATAAAACATAGATGTTTCTAATTGTGGAAGTTTGTTCATGTTCCAAAATGATTAAGGTCAAAGTTGGATCCAAATTCATAGAAAGTGATCTTCATTGGTATGGTAGAAGGGCAACCAAGATATAGGTGTATTATCCCACATACTCCAGAGGTAATTGTTTCAAGAGATGTTTTTATAGAGGTAAATTTTGGTATGAGCATAAAGTGTAGGTAGATGAAGAAAAAAACATAAAAAGTCTTGAAGAAAACCAAGTTCTCCAAGCTCATAAAAAAGGCAAATTACTTATGAAGAGTTAACTCCCTCCAATCAAAGGTCAAAGAAATTTCTAGATTTAATTCCGAAGGAAAATGAATTTTAGGAAGAACAAACTAAAGCATCTATATAAAAAAGAATACACTTTCAAAAGCAAGAGAAGAAGGTAGGTCAGGAAGTCAGTCAAAGTATCCAATAAGAGACAGGAGGAAGCCACAAAGATTTTCACATGAAGCTTGCATGGAAAAAGTTTAGAAGAGGAAGACTTAACTTATGAACAAGCTTCAAATGTAAATAAATGTGGAGGTAATGGATGAAGAACTAACAATATTTAATGAAAACAAGACATATAAATTAGTTCAAACAAAAGCTAACATGAAATTAATCTATAACAAACAAGTTTATATGATCAAAAGGAACGATGATGGTTGAATAATTAGACATAAATCAAGGTTAATTTGCACATTATATGCACAAAGTTATGATATTCACTATAAGGAAACATTTTCTCCTTTTGCAAAGATATTAACAATAAGTACATTTAAAAGATGTAGCTACAAGCCAGGTATGTAATCTTTATCAATTGGACATAAAAAATGCATTTGTCAATGGTGATTTGAAGTTTGATGAAGGGAAAATAGATAAAATCAAATAAATTCTTGGATTTGAGCTGCAAATTTAAAATTTAAGAGAATTGAGCTTCACCCTTGTGTTGATGTGTGAAACATCACAAGAAATGAATTAATGTGACACTAGAACACTCTATGGTCACCATTAACTCATTGCCACTCCAAACTTTGAGAAATGATAGCCTAAGCTGAGAACTTTGCTTCCACAGAACTTTCCAGTCACTAAAATTACATACCTTCAGTATTTTGCTAATTTCTCTTAGCTTAAATATTATTTCTCAAATATCTTTTTGTGGATGAAAGTAGAAGAGTATAGATTTCCAGCAAGCTATTATTTGCAAGAAAGGGATCTCTAGAACTCAAGTTATGGCCTTCACAAGATCACCCTATATGACTTTCCAAAACTAGAAATTTTGCCTCTTTTAGTAATTCTGAGTGTCTAAAAATGAAAATTCGATGCCTAGCATCGACTTGCAACCAAAAGTCGATGCCAGGCATCAACTTCGTGCTTTTTTAGCCACTTTTTTTTCCTGAAATAGGCGCGTTTAACCACAAGATATGAATGAAGCACTTTTATGCTAGAAGTCGATGCCAGGCATCCACTTTATGCTGAAACTTGATGCTAGGCATCGAGTTGCTCCACAAACTTCATGTTTTTAGAAGATTCAACAACAGATAACACTCAGAGAATTATAACAATGACTTATCAGCCAAGATTCGATGCCAGGCATCGACTTCCTGCATAAAACTCAACCTTTCAACATACATTCGATGCCAAGCATTGACTTGCTTGGAAAACTTCAACTTTTAAAAACATTTCACAGAAGACAAACTCCGGAGATGGAAGAAGAAGACTTATACACAGAACTTTAACTAATTCTTATCATAGCTATGAAAACTCAGAAGCTTACAAGTGCTTTCTCACTCAGAGAAGCCTGACTATACTCAGTCATACAAAATGAGTACTAACTCACTTTCTCATTGTCTTCCCTATCGCGTCAGTTGATACAAACTAACTTATATAGATTTTCTTATTCTCGTGATTTAGAGAAAAAACTTCTAGGACTAAAGTGAACTAACTTTACAAATATAATACACTTGTGAATTTTTCCCTTCACATAGGCATTGATTTTATTCTTAAAGCCTTGACCTTCAAATATATTAGTGAGTCTTTCTCCAACAGCTCCCCCTCAATCACTAATTGACATTCTCTGTTTCTTCATATCATCTTCTTTTCTTTTATTCCTGCCATGCTTTTGAATCTGCTGGTCTTCACACCATCCAAGCTCTTTGTCATTATGTCTGCTATCTGATCTTTTGTAGAAATGTACTCCACTTCTATTTCTTTCTCCATTACCTTTTCTATGAGAAAATAATACTGTATCTCTATGTGCTTTGTCCTTGCATGAAAAACTAGATTTGCTGCAAGATAAAGTGAACTCATATTATCTCCATGTATTGTAGGTGTACCTTGATCAATGTCCAAGCTTTTGAACAATGTCTGCATCCATATAACCTTCTTAGTTGCTTCCACAAGTCCTTTGTACTCAGCTTCAGTTGATGATAATGCTACTGTATGTTGTTTCTTTGAACACCAACTTACAAGCTTATCACCAATGTAAATCATGTATCCGTGTGTTGATCTCCTGTCATCTTGATTACCTGCCCACTCTGAATCACTATAGGCTCTTAACTTCAAATTTGATGTAAAAGGATAATATAATCCTTCCTTTATAGTTCCTTTGATATATCTGAGAACTCTTTGACCTGCAATCCAATGTGGGTCCTTTGGACAATGCATGAATTCTGACAAAACTCCCACTGCATAACTTAGATCAGGTCTTGTTAGTATAGCATAAATCAAACTACCCACAAGAGATTGATACTTCCTCATATCTTTGTATTCTGCACCATCATATTTACTGAGCTTGTGATTAACTTCAAGTGGAGTTGAAGCTTCTCTGCAATTTTCCATATCAAACTTCTTCAATGGATTCAGAAGATACCTTTCTTGTGATACATATATGCCATGATCTCTATAGGTGACTTCAATACCAAGAAAGTATGATAAGTTTCCTAGATCACTTATCTTAAATTCTTTTTCAAGTAATCTCTTTACCTCCTTGATTCCTTCATCTGAAGTACCTGTGATTATAATGTCATCTACATAAATACAAATGTAGATTGTACCTTCCTCTGTTCTTTTGATGAGTAGACTTGGATCTGCTTTTGAACTTTGATATCCAAGATCATTGAGATACTTCACCAGTCTATAGTTCCATGCTCTTGGAGCTTGTTTCAATCCATAGAGTGCTCTTCTCAACCTGCAAACAAAATTTGGATACATGGAATCTATAAACCCTTGAGGTTGTTCCATGTATACCTCATCTGATATGTATCCATTCAAGAATGCATTCTTTATATCCAATTGACTTATAGTCCATCCTTTTGAAGCTGCAATAGCAATGATTGTCCTTATAGTTGACATCTTAGCTACAGGATTGAATGTCTCATCATAATCTATGCCATAGGTTTGGGCATAGCCTTTCACCATCAGTTTAGCTTTGTATCTGGCTATACTTCCATCTACAAGCTTCTTCACTTTATACACCCATTTATTTCCAATTACTTTCTTACCATTTGGTTTAGGAACAAGTTCCCATGTCTTGTTCTCCTCCAGTGCATTGAACTCTTCCTTCATTGCTTCTTCCCATTGCTTCTTACCTTTTGCTTCATCATAGTTATGAGGTTCTTCATCATCTTTGACCATATATGCATAGTTCTTCTGAGTTATGTAAGAAGTATCATAAGAATACCTTTCTGGTTGTCTTCTTATCCTAGTTGACCTCCTTGGTTCACATTCTTCATAAGTGTCTGGATACACTTCTTCATCAAATATAGGAGCTTCTTCATTTCTTCTTGTTAATCCACTTCTGGATGTACTTGCTTGCATATAGTCTTCATCTCTATTCACCTGCACAATTGATTTTCCTTTCTCACATCTTCTTACCTCTTCTTCAAATTCTCCAGCTTTATGACTTTGATCTGCACACCAACTTTTCTGTTCATCAAATGTTACATCTCTAGAAACAAGAAATTGTTTGGTTAAAGGATTCCACAACCTGTAACCCATCTGCTTTTTATCATAACCAATGAACACATATTTTTCTGCCTTTGGTTCAAGTTTATGCCTAAGCTGTGATGGCACATAAGCATATGCAATTGATCCAAATACTTTACAATGATCTAGTGTTGGTTTCTTACCCCACCAAGCTTCATATGGATTCATTCCATTGAGAGCTGTACATGGTAATCTATTCACAAGATATGTAGCTGTATTTACAGCCTCAGCCCAAAGATAATTAGGACAATTCTTCTCCTTCAGCATAGCTCTAGCAAACTCAAGCAAAGTCCTGTTCCTTCTTTCTGCTACACCATTTTGATGTGGTGTATACCTGCAAGTTATTTCTCTCTTAATACCTGCATTCCAAAGATAATCATTGAACTCTTGGGAGAAGTATTCTCCCTCTCCATCTGACCTCAGTCTCTTAAGCTTTTGACCTGTGACTCTCTCTGCATATGCATGAAAATGCTTGAAGGCTCCAAATACTTCAGATCTTTCCTTCAAAACATAGAGAGTTATCCATCTTGTTGCATCATCAATGAAAAGAACATAATACCTTGAGCCACTAATAGATCCTTCTTTTGTTGGTCCCCATACATTTGTATGAATGAGCTCAAGTACTCCATCATGTTTAAATCCTTTCTTCTCAAATGGTAACCTGCGTACTTTACCCATTTGACATGCTTCACATTTATAAACCATATGTTGACTCTGCACATTTGGTAATCCTAGTACAGACTGATTTTCAACCATAGCTTTAATTCCTCTTTCATTGAAATGACCTAATCTCTTATGCCAGAGATCAAGTTCTGTAATCACTTCTTCACCATGTGTGAGCAAAGCTTGACCAATGTTTCCTTCTACTCTTAAAGTAAAGAGTCTACCTTCTTTCTTGCCAGAGACAATCTGATTATATCCATTCTCTGGATCTTCAACAAATACTCCTTCATTTGTAAACCTGACTTGAAAACCTTTTTCAACTATTTGTCCCACACTAATCAAGTTTTTAGATATTGTAGGAACATACAAAACATTGGTTAGGAAATCTGCTCCACTCTTGCATTTCACTTTTCCAATTGAATGTACACTATGTCTTGTATTATCACCTATTTGAACTGTGTGACTAGAAATACCTTTTTCCAATTCTGACATCAATTCTATGTTTCCTGACAAATGATTAGAACATCCAGAGTAAATGTACAATACCTTTAGATCTTCTTTATCTGATGTGCTGATTGAGTTCATCATCAATGATGTATGACTTTCATTCTGTGTGTCATTTGCATAGTTGTAGTAGGTGGTGTTGTAGGATTGATTCTGTCCCGAACTTCTTCCTCCACCTCTACCATAGCCTCCTCTTTGACTTTGTCTACCTCTTTGAAAATTACTTTGATATCTTCCACCTCGACCTCTGCTATTATTGTTTTGATTCTGGTTTGATCCTTGTTGATTGTGCCAACAGTCATGAGCCAAATGATTACTCAATCCACAGATCCAGCAAGCCTTCTTGTTGTTAATCTGATTACCTCTTCCTCTTCCAAAACCTCTTGCTCTTCCTCTACCAGTGCCTTTACCTCTTGCATAATAAACTTGAGAAGTTGACTCTTCTTCATCCTTTGCTTTACCTTTATCTCCTTTCTTCTTATTCTTCATGTACATTGCAGAACTTTGTCCTTTATCTCCATCTCCCTTCAAGTCTTGCTCATATGTGAGCATCAAACCAAGTAATTGATTCAAATATGGAACATAATGATTTAATGAAAGTTCTGTTGATAAGACAAAAGGTTTCCACCTTTCATCCCCTCTCAAACCTGTAAGTAATTGAGCAATCAACTTGTGATCCTCAATATCTTCATCTATGGATCCAAGACTATCTGCTAGATCCTTCATCTTAGTGACATAATCACTAATACTTTGACTTGGCTTCTTCTTGAATGTTGTAAACTCTGACTATAGACTTGCTTTCCTTGCTTTAGTAGTGCTTTGGAAATGATACTCCAATGCATTCCATATATCTTCACATGATTCCAATCCTATGATGTGTGGTAGCAAATGATCAGAGATTGTATTGTAGATGTAGGCTTTTGCACTTGCATCCTTCTTCTGCCAATGCTTCAAAGCATCAAGTTCCTCTTTCTTTGGTCGGCTTTCATCTTCAAATACTAGCTTCTCTTCTTCACCTGTAACATATATCATGAGATCCTTACTCAAAAGTAAGGATTCCATTCTCATTACCCATGCGGGGTAATTATCTCTGTTCAGTTTTTCAATGGAGATATGATTTGCCATACTCCTTTCCTTCTGCTGCAACCTGTGAGCTTAAAGGATAAAGGATAATACCTTTTGGAGTTCTTTGTGTATGAGGATACTTCTGAAGTAACCTTTTGATGCCTTGTGTCTTCGAATGCTTCACCTTTCAAACTTTAATGAAAAACTTTTCAAAACTTCTTGTACCTTTGCCGCCTTCTGCTCTTTAGGACCTTTCTGCTCTGATACCACTTGTTGATGTGTGAAACATCACAAGAAATGAATTAATGTGACACTACATCACCTCTATGGTCACCATTAACTCATTGCCACTCCAAACTTTGAGAAATGATAGCCTAAACTGAGAACTTTGCTTCCACAGAACTTTCCAGTCACTGAAATGACATACCTTGAGTATTTTGCTAATTTCTCTTAGCTCAAACACTATTTCTTCAAGATATTTTGGTGGATGAAAGTAGAAGAGTAGAGCTTTCCAGCAAGCTATTATTTGCAAGAAACGGATCTCTAAAAACTATAAATTTTGCCTCTTTTAGTAATTCTGAGTGTCTAAAAATGAAAATTCGATGCCTAGCATCGACTTGCAACCAAAAGTCGATGCCAAGCATCGACTTTGTGCTTTTTCAACCACTTTTTTGTTCTTGAATAGGCACGTTTAACCACAAGATATGAATGAAGCACTTTTATGCTAGAAGTCGATGCCAGGCATCGACTTTATGCTGAAACTCGATGCCAGGCATCGAGTTCCTCCACAAACTTCATGTTTTTAGAAGATTCAACAACAGATAACAATCAGAGAATGAAAGCAATGACTTATCAACCAAGATTCAATGCCAGGCATCAACTTCCCACATAAAACTCAACCTTTCAACATACATTTGATGCGAGGCATCGACTTGCTTGGAAAACTTCAACTTTTAAAAACATTTCACAAAAGACAAGCTCTGGAGATGGAAGAAGAAGACTTATACACAGAAATTTAACTAGTTCTTATCATAGCTATGAAAACTCAGAAGCTTACAAGTGCTTTCTCACTCAGAGAAGCCTGACTATACTCAGTCATATAAAATGAGTACTAACTCACTTTCTCATTGTCTTCCCTATCGCGTCAGTTGATACAAACTAACTTATATAGATTTTCTTATTCTCGTGATAAAAAAAAAAAAAACTTCTAGAACTAAAGTGAACTAACTCTTGTGAATTGTCCCTTCACATAGGCATGTGATTTTATTCTTAAAGCTTTGACCTTCAAATATATGTCCAATTAGTGAGTGTTTCTCTAACACCTTGGAATCAAATTTGTGAAGAAATCAGATGTTATATATCTTCTACCAAGGAAGTATATTTCACATTTGTTATAGAAGCATGACATGGAACATTCCAATGAGTATCAATAATACAATAGAATCCAATGTGAAGGTACAATGTTGAAGGTGGTTAATCTTCAGACGATCCACTACATGTGTTAAAATGATGCTCTCTTATATGCAACCTTAACAACGCCAGATGTTACATGTTGTGTAAGTTATGAACCATCCTTCATAGGTACATATGGAAGCACCTAAAAGAGTCTTGAGATACTTGAAGAGTACTCTAAATGAATTACTATAAATGTCATGAAGTTATGGATTTGAAAACCTATAATGATGTAGATTGGGCTAGAAGTAAGGATGATAGGAGAAGCATATTGAGGACATTTGATATTTGCAAGTAACAACCTTGTTTCATGAAGTTAAAAAAAGCAATCCACAATAGCAATTTTAAGGAAAAAACTTGAATATATGATTCTTATATATACATGTATAATGAAGCTTTATGAAGATATGCCAATATTTACATCAAATCATTACTCTTTAGAAACAATTTAAGTTCATTACAACTAGCACCTAATATCATCTCCCATGAACGAACCAAGATATAGAAGACACTACCATTACATAAGAGAGATAATGGTTAATAAAGATATTGATATCTAATATATTGAAATTAAGATCAATCAACAAACATACTCATAAAAGCAAAGGATGCTCGAAATCTCAAACGAATCAAAGTTCTACTTGGAGTTAGAGTTTGAAGGGGGGAAATGTTACATATATACAAACTCTAAGCTTGTTTTTTAGGCATATAGATTTTAGTATTTAGTAAAAATAACATGTGAATGGTGCAAACATACATAATATTAGAGAGAAGTGGTTAAAAGTTGAATATAAAATAGTGGTGTCTAATTTTAGAAGAGCAAATTGCTTGTATTAATAACTTCTTAGTAAAAAGAGTTGCTCTCTTAATTTAGGCTTCCAAATTGAATATTTTTTGTTGATTTGTAATGGTTACAATGTGAATTATATATATATATATATATATATATATATATATATATATATATATATATATATATATATATATATATATATATATATATATATATATATATATATATATATATATATATATATATATATATGTATGTGTGTGTGTGTGTGTTCGCTGTTGTTTTATAAAACATAATGGAAAATTCCTTCAAGACATGTGTTTTCTCATATAATTTCTATATTAGGTGTCCCATATGAACTAAAATTCTTGCGCTATAGTTTTTTACAAAGTAAAATGCAAGAATCATCGAAACATGTGTTTTCTCAAATGAATTCTCTATCATGTATCCATGATCTAGAATCCTATGTTTGTACTGCTATATCTTAGCAGTAACTTGGACTTGATCTTTTATCTTTATCATTTTTCATTTTGTACTAGAATTTGTCATATATTCTAGTGGTTTATACTAGCTATAGGCCAATTATTATCTTGCACAATTTTGGGTACCACAAATCTCAAAACTTTAACTCCCATCTATCCAAGACCAAGAGATGCACCATTTTTTGTCACATTTAGTGGAAGGGAACCTTAGTGTTTATCCCTAGGATGAATTTATTTATTTTTTTGTTGTATCACATAAGGCCCTTTGGGTGTGGATCACTAGTGATTTGTAAGAGGAACACATCCTTTCTTCCATAGACCCTAATGTGTTTCCACATCAGACACCAGTCTTTGTAGTCAAGTCTAAGAAATGCACTAATTTCTTTTTGTCTAATCCATTATCTTCTTGGGTTGGTCTAGAGGTGTTTCCTTGGTCTAGAGTTTCTTAGCTCTTCTGATAGAATCCCTCTTGAATTCCTTAATGCCGGATGTTTGAAACCAAATTGAATCACTCTATCTTAATGTTGTAGCCCATTTCCAATTGTGTCTAAGACAACAATGGGGCATCATATTGTTCCAAACTTTCCAAAGTGAAGAAACAGATGTCAAACTGGGGGAATGGTCCAACAAGGGTATTCCTCCATCAAACTGCATAAATTGAATGCCCAAATAATGATGCAAATGCCCCAAATCATACATCTCAAAGAAAGCATGTAAATTAGCCTTAAAATCAGCAATATGTTTCTCATGAGGACCATGTGAAGAGATGGATAGGTATGTGTTGAAGATGAAGAGGTGTTGCAAAATCTTTGCTCTACACCAGCCAAATGAACTCCAGGAGTAGATGGTGGGCCCTTTTAGCTTGCCAATGGATGTATTAGACACCCTATGTACCTTGGAAGATCACTCTCAAAAAGATAGATCAAAACAGATAAGTTGGAGTTAGTTCAGAGGTGAAAACTTGCTATTCTTGGTTGATACACCTGTCCAGTGTTTTACATAATTCTCTGAGCACAGCAGCAATTAGATTAATTCCTCTTGGGGAAGGCTAGGTAGCTTAAAGAGCTAACTTTAGAGAGTAATCTCATCAAAAATAACAAACCACACACTGAGAATGACGTTTAACAAGTGATGACATCATCCCGATTTTCACGGGCTGCTACAGAAATAGACCAGTGAGTAGAAAAATTAACATAACTCAAGATTTAAGAATCCAATGATCATGAAAATTTGTATGCTTATACTAGACAGTAAGCTGAATCCAACAAGCTTGAAATCACTGAATTTGGATGAGTAAACACTGAGAAATGACTCTGACAAGATGACTGAAAAAGTCGGGTACCTGACAGAGAAGTGAAGATGAACATACCCTGTTGACTTCAAATGAACATAACTGAAGATTCCAACATCCAAATGACATGAAAATTTGTGAGCATATAGTAGACTTATAGAGCTAACTTTACCAAGTTAAATCACTGAAAATGATGAACCAAGTGCAGAGAAACAATCTCTGCAAGCTAACTGAGAAAAACTGAAGTAATGGCAGTGAGTAGTACACATCACAAGAACATGGAAAGATGAACTCAAATAATCATGAAAATGAAAGTATATTGCTTGTACAAAACAATGACTTATTGATACATATGTGTGCCTTGTAATCACACCTTGATATGGCATAAAGCTCAGCTCTTGGAGGTCTTCACATAGGTCTCTCTAACCACGACTAAAACTGCCATCTATTTATAGTTGAGTTTGGGAGGCTAACTTCCCTCAATCACTCTCCAATCAATCAATGATTGATTTGATTCTCTACCTACCACAAATCACAAATTCGTGGCTCCTCTTTCCATTCTTGATCATGTGGGCTCAACCACTTAAGATTCTCTTACTTTTACATTAAGTAAACTCTTCAAAAGTTACAAGAGGTAGTTCACAAGTGAACTTTACATAGTCTTCATTTTGAAGCTTCTTTAATGACTTTGTGAGACTCAAGCCAATACTTAGGCTTGTCATAGACTTGCTCCAACAGCTCCCCCTCAAGCCAAGTATGCTTGAGGTCTTCAGTCTTCCAAGATTACGTGCAAACCAATCATAGCCTTGAATTTGCAAAGCTTTGTACCATCCAATGCTTTAGTTAGAATATCTGCACATTGTTGATGAGTGGACACATATGATATTTGAATCTCCTTGCTTAGGATCTTCTCTCGTACATAATGATAATGAACTTCAATATGTTTAGTCCTTGCATGAAAAATAGGATTAGCAGCCAAGTGAATAGAACTCATATTGTCACCAAAAATAGTTGGAGTTCCAAACTCCAATCCAAGATCTTTGAACAATGTCTTCATCCACATAGCTTCCTGTGTAGCTATGGCAAGACCTCTATATTCAGCTTCAGTAGAAGAGAGAGCAACTGTGGGTTGCTTCTTGGATGACCATGAAATAAGCTTTGAACCTGCAAAGGTAAGATAACCTGAAGTGCTCCTTCTATCTTCCTTGGAGCCAGCCCAATCTGCATCAGAAAATAGCTTCAAACCTAAATCAGATACATAAGGACAGTAAAGTCCTTCATTTATGGTTCCTTTGAGATATTTGAGTATCCTTTTGGAAGCATCCATATGTGGTTTCCTTGGTGTGTGCATAAATTGACTTAGCACACTCACACTGTAACATATATCTACTCTTGTCAATGTGGCATAGTTGAGACTACCCACTAGACTTTGATATGATGTGATGTCCTCTATGAGTTCACCTTCATGTGAGCTCAATTTGTGATTGACCTCCATTGGAGTACCTGCAATCTTACAATCTTGCATCTTGAATTTTGCCAACATGTCCTTAATGTACTTTCTTTGAGTGAGAAACAAACCATGATCTTTGTAGACAACTTCCAAACCTAGGAAGTAGGTAAGTGAACCCAAATCACTTATCTTGAACTCTTCTCTCATCTGATCTTTGATCTTCTTCATACCATCTGCATCATTTCCTGTCAGTATAATATCATCTACATATACACATAGGTAGATGACCTCGGAATTACTCTTTTTAATAAAGAGTGAAGGATCTGCTTTGCTTGGTTGAAAGCCTTTGTCCTGCAAGAATGAAACAAGCCTGAAATTCCAAGCTCTTGGAGCTTGCTTGAGACCATACAATGCTTTGTTAAGTTTACACACATAATCAGGATAAACTTGACTCTCAAAACCAGGTGGTTGTGCCATATATACCTCTTCTGTTATCCAACCATTCAAGAATGCATTCTTTACATCTAGTTGAAGTATCTTCCAATTCTTGGAAGAGGCAATACTAAGCAAAACCCTAATAGTAGGCATCTTTGCCACAGGAGAGAAGGTCTCCTCATAATCAATTCCCTGAGTTTGTGCAAAGCCTTTTGCTACAAGCCTTGCCTTATACCTGTTAATGGAACCATCAGAATTCTTCTTGAGTTTATAGACCCATCTTGAGCCTATTACCTTCATGGATGAAGTCTTGGGCACCAAATCCCAAGTGTTGTTTTCCTCGAGTGCTTCAATCTCTTCCTTCATTGCATGCTTCCATTCTGTTTTTGCTTTGGCCTCTTCAAACGATGATGGCTCCTCTTGGTTTATGTCCTGTGCTATGTAGATAGAATGTTTAGTTACTAATGAGGTGTCAAACCCATACCTTTCTGGTTTTTTCTTTTCCCTCATAGATCTTCTTAGGCCATGATGTGATGATTCTGCCTCATGTCCAAGTTCCTGCAATTTTGCTTTACCTTTAGACTTCCATGCTTTGATCTTTTCCATCTGACATTCTTCATCATCCTCTGAGGTGTCTTGTTCTTCAATCTTTGATTGTTCTCTACCAAGCTTTGGAAAATCTTCTTCAAGATCATATGGTAAATTGATCTTCCTGCATGAATCTTCATACCATGAATTGTTCTCATCAAAAACTACATCTCTGCTTACCAAGAATCCTTTGTTGGTAGGGTTGTATAACCTGTAGCCCTTTTGATTGTTGTCATATCCAATAAATACACACCTTTCTGCTTTTGGATCCATCTTGCCTCTAACCTGTGAAGGAACATGAGCAAAAGCAATACATCCAAAAATTTTACAATGATCTAAACTTGGTCTTCTTCCATTCCAAGCCTCATATGGAGTCATCCCATCAAGGGATTTTGAAGGCAACCTGTTAATCAAGTAAGTGGCTGTAGATACAGCCTCAGCCCATAAGTAATTAGGTAAATGCTTTTCATTTAACATAGACCTTGTAGCTTCAACAATTGTCCTATTCCTCCTTTCTGCCACTCCATTTTGCTCAGGAGTGTACCTTGTAGTTACCTCTCTTTTGATTCCTCTTTCTTGAAGAAAAGAATCAAAATCATGGGAGAAGTATTCTCCCCCTCCATCTGACCTTAGCCTTTTTAGTGATTTACCTGTTTGATTCTCCACAAGAGCCAAATATCTTTTGAAACATGAAAAAACTTCATCTTTGTGTTTCATAAAGAATAGGATAGTCCATCTGCTGCAATCATCAATAAAGGAAACATAATACCTTGATCCTGATATTGAAGCTTCCTTGCTTGGTCCCCATACATCTGTATGAACCAACTCCAAGAGATCTCCATGCATATAACCTTTCTTCATGAATGGTAACCTGTGAGACTTTCCAAACTGACATGCACTACACTTATAAATCATATGTTGTTTTGACAAGTTAGGGAGTCCAAGTACACTTTGGTCCCTGCAAATTTTCTTTAATGACCTTTCACCAATATGTGCTAACCTTTTGTGCCATACTTCCAATTCTGTGAGTGTCTGACTGCCATAATGAAAGAGAGCAATGTTTCTAGTGTCCTGTAATTCAAATGTGAACAATCTACCTGTCTTTTCACCTTTTGCAATTCTTCTGAATCCTTGACTTGGATCTTCAACAAATGCTCCTGCTTTTGTGAACCTGACTTGCAACCCTTTCTCTACTATCTGCCCAACACTTATCAAATTCTTTGTAATGGTAGGGACATAGAGTACCTTACTGAGTAGGTTGATGTTTCCATCAGGTGCTTTGACATTGCCTATTTTCTCCACAGGATGTTTTGTATCATCTCCTGTTTGTACCTCATGCTTATTCCTTGGATCTTCTAAATCTGATAGGAGTGCCACATTTCCTGCCACATGATTTGAACAACCTGAATCTATGTAGAAAATATGCTCATCAGATTTACCTTGTGGCATAGCCATGTTCATGATCAATAATGAATCCTCTTTGTTTGAGTCTTCTGTGTAGTTATTGTAGTCTCTCCTTCCTTTGTAGCCTCCTTGATAGTTTGAATGATCGTAGTTGTTGTAGTTGCCATGGTAGTTGTTGAACCTTCCTCTTGAGTAGCCATAACTTCCTCTATTGTATCCTCTGCCTCTTTGATTCCTGGAATTCCTAAAGCAATTTTCAGTTGTATGATTAGTTAATCCACAAATAGAACATGAGTTGGAGTCTTGGGATCTCCCCCTGCCTTGTCTACCTCCTCTTCCTCTACCTCTGCCATGTCTTCCTCTACCTGCATAGTTAGCTTGATATGTACCTGCTTCATCATCCACTTTCTTTGCCTTTCCTTTGTTATCTTTAGACTTGCTTTTATCCGTGTCTAAAGCTAAAGATTGATTACCTTTAGAGCTTTCTCCATTTTTGATAAGCTTTGCCTCTTGAGTAAGTAATTGTCCAATGAGTGTGTTGAAATCAGGTACATGCATGTCCATGTACAAATCCATAGCTGTGGTGAATGCTTCCCACTTGTCATCTGCCTTCAAGCCATTGATGACCTGCCTTACAATTTGCTCTTCATCTATTACCTCTCCAATGCTTCCCAACTGATCTGCTATGTCCTTGAGCTTTGTGACAAAATCAGTCACATTTTGTTTGGGAGCCTTCTTGAGAGTTGTGAAATCCAGCCATAGTTGATGCTTCCTAGCTTTAGTACTTGAAGCAAAGAAAGCTTCAAGTGCATCCCACACTTCCTGAGATGTCTTACAACTTCTAATATGAGGCAACAAAAAATCTGAGATAGAGTTGAGGAGATAAGACCTTGCAAGTGCATCCTTGGAGCACCATGTGCTCAATCTTTCTTGCTCTTCTTGTGTTGGTTGACTTTTGTTCCTGAAACTTGGCATAACTTCATCTCCAGCCACATAACCATATAAACTTCTACCTTGGAGATAAGCTTCCATTCTTAATGACCAAGCTGAGTAGTTACCTCTGTCCAATTTGTCAATTGATGAAGGAAATCCATCTGCCATGTTGTCCAACCTTGCTCTGATACCACTGTGAAGAGATGGATAGGTATGTGTTGAAGATGAAGAGGTGTTGCAAAATCTTTGCTCTACACCAGCCAAATGAACTCCAGGAGTAGATGGTGGGCCCTTTTAGCTTGCCAATGGATGTGTTAGACACCCTATGTACCTTGGAAGATCACTCTCAAAAAGATAGATCAAAACAGATAAGTTGGAGTTAGTTCAGAGGTGAAAACTTGCTATTCTTGGTTGATACACCTGTCCAGTGTTTTACATAATTCTCTGAGCACAGCAGCAATTAGATTAATTCCTCTTGGGGAAGGCTAGGTAGCTTAAAGAGCTAACTTTAGAGAGTAATCTCATCAAAAATAACAAACCACACACTGAGAATGACTTTTAACAAGTGATGACATCATCCCGATTTTCACGGGCTGCTACAGAAATAGACCAGTGAGTAGAAAAATTAACATAACTCAAGATATAAGAATCCAATGATCATGAAAATTTGTATGCTTATACTAGACAGTAAGTTGAATCCAACAAGCTTGAAATCACTGAATTTGGATGAGTAAACACTGAGAAATGACTCTGACAAGATAACTGAAAAAGTCGGGTACCTGACAGAGAAGGGAAGATGAACATACCCTGTTGACTTCAAATGAACATAACTGAAGATTCCAACATCCAAATGACATGAAAATTTGTGAGCATATAGTAGACTTATAGAGCTAACTTTACCAAGTTAAATCACTGAAAATGATGAACCAAGTGCAGAGAAACAATCTCTGCAAGCTAACTGAGAAAAACTGAAGTAATGGCAGTGAGTAGTACACATCACAAGAACATGGAAAGATGAACTCAAATAATCATGAAAATGAAAGTATATTGCTTGTACAATACAATGACTTACTGATACATATGTGTGCCTTGTAATCACACCTTGATATGGCATAAAGCTCAGCTCTTGGAGGTCTTCACATAGGTCTCTCTAACCACGACTAAAACTGCCATCTATTTATAGTTGAGTTTGGGAGGCTAACTTCCCTCAATCACTCTCCAATCAATCAATGATTGATTTGATTCTCTACCTACCACAAATCACGAATTCGTGGCTCCTCTTTCCATTCTTGATCATGTGGGCTCAACCACTTAAGATTCTCTTACTTTTACATTAAGTAAACTCTTCAAAAGTTACAAGAGGTAGTTCACAAGTGAACTTTTCATAGTCTTCATTTTGAAGCTTCTTTAATGACTTTGTGAGACTCAAGCCAATACTTAGGCTTGTCATAGACTTGCTCCAACAGACCAGTGAGCAGCATGTCATCAATGTACACAACAATGATCAGAAGCACATCATTAGCACGCTTAACATATAAGGTGCTTTCAGTTGGACTACTCTCAAAACCATGTGCAATCAGATAGGCATGTATCTTTACATACCAAGCATGTGGTGCTTGCTTTAAACCATATAATGCCTTCTTTAACCTGCACACCTGGTTTTCGTACCCATTCTGCACAAAGCCATGGGGCTGAAAAACATACACTTATTCATGCAAGTCGCCATTCAAAAATGATGTTGTAATGTCCAACTGATGTACATTCCAACCATGATGAGCTGCAAGTGCACAAATGCTACGAAGTCATTCGGCAAGTACGAGAAAAGTTTTCATCAGAATCAATGCCTCTTTCGTGTGCATAACCCTTTGCAACAAGCCTAGCCTTATACCTATCAATTGTTCCATTAGGTTTACGCTTCAGCTTGTATACCCATTTAGTGCCAATGGCCTTCTTGCCAGGAGGCAAGTCACATAAAGACTAGGTACCATTTTTTATGATAGCATCATATTCAGATTGCATTGTAGCCATCCAATGTTCAAAATTTTGTGCTTCATCAAAGAAAGCAAGTTCAGTCTCATCACAGATACTAGAGGCAGCCATAGCATAGCAATCTGATGCAAAAGAGGCACTATGAGAGCTTGAATGAGTACGGTATGATAGATGTGCATATAATTTGTTGTCATGCAAAGTCTACACCAACCATTTTGGCATGGTTTTAGCCTCCTCAATATCAGCTCTCTCATCAACAAGTGCATCGTGTAAATTTGCATCAGAAATAGAATGATCCGCATCATCACATGAAACCTGCAATGGTTGATAAGTTTCCTCATTAGGACCAACACTAGGCTGTCCACCTATAAAAAGAGGTAGCAAAGTATCATACATATCTTTGGAGCTAACAAATGTCTCCTTCGTACATGAAAGTAAAGGCTGAATACCATCTTCCACAAAAACAACATCACGGCTAACCAAAATGTGTTTAGTTTATGGACGATACAAACGATAGCCTTTGCTTTCAGAACTATACCCAACAAAAATACATTTTACGGCTTTATCATCCAATTTCTTGCGATGTTGTTCAGGCACTAATGCATATGCCAAACAACCAAAAACATGCAGATGAGCAACCGATAGCTTGTGACCATGCCAAGCCTCATATGGAGTGATAGACTGTAGTGTTTCAGTGGGACACCTATTAAGTAGATATGCTATATTTTAACCTCAAGCTAGAAACTGTGTGGTAAAGCCTGACTCTTGACCATACACCTCACCATATCCATGAGTGACTTGTTCTTCCATTTAGCAACTCCATTCTATTGAGGTGTACATGGCACTGTACACTAATGTTTTGTCTCATGTTCAACCAGAAATGCATTAAAGTCAGAAGACATATATCTCCCCCCGATCAGAAATGAGGGTGCCCATTTTACATGCTGATAGATTTTTAGCCAAAACCAAAAACTGTTTGAAGCACATAAAAACTTCGGACTTTGTTGAAAGTCACAAAGTAAAGATAGTTTCCAAAAGAAGGTGTCTGCATAGGACCACATACATCACTATGTACAAGCTGCAATTTCTGAGTAGCCCAAAGTGAACCATCTTTTGGGAAGGATGAACGTTGCATTTTGCCCAAAATACAACCTTCACAAACATGTTTACCAGGTGCCTCAAGTTTGGGCAAAGAAGACACCATTTCAGATTTTTGCAGGCGTAGCAAACTAGCAAAATTCAGATGACCAAAGCATGCATGCCAAAGCTTTGAATCTAACATAGCCTCAGAATCATGTATTGCACATGTTGAATCATTCACAGATTTTTCATAATCTATGAGCTTATACAACCCATGAGGTAAAATGCCAGAAGCAATAATCACATTGCCATTTGACAGATCATGAACTCTACATGTGTCATCAACAAATTTCAAAACCAAACCAATCTTGGCTAAGGCCAAAACTGATAACAGATTCTTCTTGATCCCTGGCACAAATAAAGCATCTGATAATGTAAAAGAACTATCATCGATAGTAGTCAAAATGATCTTTTCAACTCCCATAATAGGATAAGAGGAGTTGTTGGCGCATGTAATAATATTCCCTGTAGGGGCAGGCTCGAGTGAAGAGAAGAAACTGTGTTGCGAGGTAATATGTTTGGTCACCCCACTATCAAAGTACCAAACATCTGAGTCTATTGCAGGCATACACTGCTCATGAGAAGATGGGTCAAAACTATAAACAGTAATAAATGCCCATTCTTCATTATGCAAAAGATTAGCAGACTCTGTTTTTGGTGTAGAGGCCTCTACAACAACCATTCCAGCCTCCTTTTTCTTTGCCTCTTTAGCAGCTAGTTTTGAACAGCTCTTAATGACATGATCATTTGCTTTACAGTATTTGCAAAACAATTTCTGCTTTTTTGATTTCTTCTCATCTTTGTCTTCCTTCTTCAAATGTGCAGCATTTGCAGATTTTTGCTTACTAGTAGATGAGCTCCATTTACCTTTGCCCTTCTGACTAGCCAGGAAAGCTTGATTTGCAACACGCATAATAGACATGTTCTACCTAGACTAATCTTCCTGCAACAAAATAGAAACTAACTCCTCAAATGACAAGGCATTTGGATTGTCTTTCATCATCAAATGAAGAGTAGACACAAAACTCTCATATGAATCAAGAAGACCATTCAGAACAATCTCCACAAGTGAACTGTCAGGAAGGACTTCATCAACAAAAATCAATTGTTCCTTTAAATCCTTGATCTTTGTCAAAAACTATCCATAGAATCACCTTCATTCATGTGCTCACCCTCCAACTATTTTTGGAGGTAAGCAACACGAGCGTCATTCCTAGCCTAGTACAATGTGGTAAGTGTATCCCAAGCATCCTTAAATATTTTGCGAGAGCAAATGTGAGGGATAATGACATGTTTGACAGACAAGGCTATCAATGCATGTGCCTGAGCATCTCTGCCATCCCAACAAATTTTCTCTACAATATGTGTAAGAGAAACCATAGCATTAACAGGAATTTGTAGAATATCACCATCTTCGATGCCATCTATATAAGCTTTAGTACTTGTATTTGCAGTACATGTATTCGCAGGTGTAACAAGACGTCTTTCAACACCCTGCACAATATTCCATAGTCCTTTTGCGACCAATACATGACGCATCATATAAGCCCACAATGGGTAATTTGTACCATCCAACTTATCCTCAACAACCAACATACAAAATACATCATTGCTTTTAGCCATGGCCACTGACTAAGATACCCTAATGCAAAAAAATGATTGTATCTGAAAAAGTTGAATAGAACTACCCAATGAGTTCTGCTATACCTGTAGTAGAATTCAAGATGCTTATACTAGCGAACCGAAACTTGTATATATCTTTGGTACAAAAAGACAAAATAGCCTACACAAGTGCTACAATAGTTCAAAAGCCGAAACGAGCTCAGATCGTGATTTTGGCACCACACAGCGAAGGTGTTTTGATCTCTGAAACACCTTGAGTATGCCCACAAAATTTCATGTGATTTTGAGACTATAACCGAAGAGGTGTAGAAAACACCCTAGATGAAGCAACAACCTGCTCTGATACCAATTGTTGGAGTAAGATGTCTGTGGAAGCACGTGAACAACACAAGGAAGAAGAAGAAGAAGCTTGGAGCACAACACACAATACTGAATGCATTACCACTAGAATGTACAAAGATATGTAGCCCATTAGGGCAATAGGCATATATACAAGACCGAGGAAAAAAACCTCCTAAAGAGGGAAAAAAGTGCCCCGACGGTCCTAGAGTGTTCACACACATCACTACCTAAATATATCAACAAAGTTGTTATCTACATATGACCACGGACATCACTATGAACAAGGAGCAATCTTTTTGTTTAGCTCTTATTATACCATCTTTCGAAACATCTTACCCAAAATGCATTTCTCATAGACATGTTTGGATGGTGCCTCAAGTTTAGGAAAGAGGACACCATATTAGAATTTTGTAGGCATAACAAATTGGAAAACTTTAGGTGAACAAGACATGCATGCCAAAGTATTACATGTGAAATGGCTTGCAATTCTTGTATTGTGCATGCATGATCATTCACAGTTTTTTTTATAATTTTTTAGCTTATGAAATCCATGGAACAAGATACTAGATGTGATAAATTTTTGTCCATCAAAAAGATCATGAGCTATAGACATCATCAATAAACTTCACCACCAAGCCAATCTTGGTTATTACTATAACTAGTGACATATTCTTCTTGATAATGGGCACATAGAAGGCATTTGTAAATGTGAATGTACTACCATTACAAGCATTAATGGTGAGTCTTCCAACTCTCATGATATGATATGAGGAGTTATTCACACATGTGATCGTATTCCTGTTGGGTCAGAAATCAAGTGAAGTGAAGAAATTGCATTGAGAAGAAATATGTTTGGTTGCACCATTGTCAAAATACCAAACATATAAGTCTACAATCAACATAGAATGATCATGCATTAATGGATCATTACTAAATTGTGTAATAATTTCCCATTCTTCATTTTGTACTAAGTTCATGGACTTGGTCTTGAACGCCAAACATACAACTCTGCAATCAACATACAATGATCATGCATTAATGGGTCATTACTACATTGTGTAGTAATTTCCCATTCTTCATTTTGTACTAAGTTTAGAGACTTGTTCTTAGAAGTAGAAGTTTTTATAATATACAACCTTACCTCTTTCCTCTTTGCCTCTTTAGTGGCAAGTTTAGGGTAGTTCTTTATGAAATGATCATTTTCCTTATGTTATTTGCAAAATTGTTTTTGCTTATCTATGTACTTCTCATTTTTTACTTCCTTCTTTGATTGTGCTATATTTGTAGATTCTTGCTTACTAGAGGAAGCACCGCCTTGACCCTTGTCCATGTCGCTAACAACAAAATATTTCTCTACAACACACTTAATAGAGATGTTCTAACTAGATTGGGCTTTTGCAACAAAAGAAATACCGAATCTTCAAATTAAAGGAATTTGGATTGCCTTCCATTATCAATGAAAGAGTAGAAGCAAAACTTTGATAAAAATCAAGCAAATCATTAAGAATAGTGTGCACAACTATCCCGCAAAATTTCATCTAAAACAATTGATTGCTTATTCAAATCTATTATCTTGTGAGGAAATTGTCCACAGAATTGATTGCAATCATCTGATCACTTTCCAATTGTTTTAAGAGGTAAGAAACACAATCCTCATTTCTTTCTTGATATATCATGGTAAGAATATTCCAAACGTCCTTTGCTATTTTGCATGAGCAAATATGAGGGATAATGGCACACTTGATAGATAATGTGGTCAAGCCATGTGCTTGTGCATCTCCCCATGAAAGTTGTTCTACATTTATTGGGGGTGCTTTTAATGTATCTAACATAGTCAAAATTGGAGTTGCAAGAGGAGTCAAAATAGGAATCACTTCAGAACTTGAACGTGCAACATCCTCAACACCACCTGCATGAATACATTTTAAAAATTTTTAGTTGTGAAAAGATGTATTTCAACACCCTACACAATATTCCACAAGCCCTTTTGCAACCACTACATGTCACATTATGTATGTGCATAATGGGAAATTGGAACTATCCAACTTATACTCAACATCCAACATCGAAAACACATTATTTTTTTCATAGTCATGGCTGGTGATTGTAGTGTGATGCAAAAAAATAAATTTTTTTTTTCAAACAGATGAAGGTATCTACCCAATGAAGCTCTGCTAAACTTTTAGCAGCTTGGATGCATTTATAATGGTAAACAAAAAAAAACAAAAGCGATTCCATGTACTGTAGATACACAGAAACTGTGTTTTTTGGAGATCGAATTATCACATCATAGTGCAATAGTGTTCAAGCAGAAGTGCTGCTTGTAATGTTTTGCATTGTTATGAATTGCTACAAAAATGGAAAATGCAGATGGAATGAGCCAGCTTATGAGCAATAAGCTGGACAAGAAAAACTTCCATGGTTGGAGATTTTGAATGAAAAATTTCTTGATGGGAGAAGGCTACTGGAAGTACATCAAAGGAGAGAACGAAAATGCTCTACAGTTACCAGAGAGGAATCGGACTGTAGACTAGTTAAGAGCGTATGAAGAATGGAATCAAGGAGCACAAAAGGTAATGTATTGGCTATCTGTTAGCATACAAGATAGCATGATTGGGTACATATAGGATGCCAAGACTCTGAAAGAGGCTTGGAATAGTCTGGTCACATTGTATGAGACCAATACAAAGGCAGAGAAATTGCAACTCAAGAACAAGCTGCATACACGAGAAAAAGGGCATGTCATTAAGTGACTCTACCTTGAAAATCAAAAGCATATGTGAGTCGCTTGCATCTATTGGCGTGAATGTAGATGGTGATGATAAGGTGGAAGTATGCCTTCGTGGTTTAGAAGCTGCATATAAGCAGTTCAAAACATCTATTCAGACCAGGGAAAATATTTTGAATTTTGCTGATTTGGCGTCCATACTATTGATTATTGAAGAAAAGAATCTTGGTGAGTACTCCAACTCCTAAGGAAAACCTAGTTCTGAGCAAGTATTCTACACTAGCAAAAGAAGAGGTAAAGGTAGAGGCTTCAAAAGTGGAAGAGGACACAATAACCAATACCAAGGTCAACAATAGAATCAAGCAGGAGATAAATAACAGAAGGCAACAAAACAACTATGCATCCACAAGTGCAGATGATTCTAAGAAGTTGTTCATGGTTCAACATCACACGATGAATACAATGTCTGCTAATGTTTCAAAATCGAACAATAATGTCTGGTATGTTGATTCAGGTGTTTCAAATCACATGACCAGTCATGCAAAATGGTTTAGTACCTTGCAAAAATTATCAGTTCCTGCATATGTTGAAACAGGTGTTGACACATCACACCCTATCGAGCATACAAGAAACATAGCACTATTTATGGAGGATGAAAAGGTAAAACATCTTGCTGATGTGTTGCATGTTCTATTATAACAAAGAATCTGGTTTCTATTGGACAAATGGTTGACTAGGGATTACAAGTCAAGTTCAATGTTGATGGGCTATATGTAGAAGATTACAAATAGGATGGAAGATTGATTGCCAAAGGAAACAAAGTGGGTAGGTTGTTCACCTTAAATGTGAAAATTCATGAAATTAATGAAGCCATGTTTGCAAAAGGTCAGGAGTTATTGCAGAAATAGAGATTGGGCACAAACAAATCGGACATGCAAATTTGCAGAAGCTGAAATTGATGTAGTCAAAGGAGATTGTCAATGGACTACCAAATTTCAAAGTTGCAAAAATGCAAAAGATATGTGCAGCATGTCAATTTGGTAAACAGTCAAGAGCATCATTTTCGCATGACAAGCATGTTAGTGAGAATGTACTAGAAATAGTAGATATAGATGTTTGGGGTCCTGTAAAGACCACATCTATGGGTGGTTGCAAGGTCAAAGGATGTGTATGATATATTATTGGCTCTTTTCAATAGAGGACAATCAGATGTTTTTACTAGTGAGGGAACTTCTCAATCTACACGTGTTGAATGAGAAAACAAATAATTCCATTTTTAATGCAATTTTTTGTGATGAGAGAGCATATATTGATGATGCAAAAAATATATGCCAAAATGGTTGGTATAGGAGTTGAGAGATATTAAGCTAAGTGCACCATTGCCTAATTGTGCTTGCTCAAGATTAAATAGTGCTTCCTTTGGATCTAACTATTATGCTATGGTTGTCTCTAGCCTTCACGATGAGAATGATCCTATTTCATTTGATGAAGCACAAAATTCAAAAAATTGGATGATTGCTATGCAATGATAATATGATGCTTTTATGAATAATGGTACTTGGTCTTTATGTGACTTTCCTATTTGCAAGATGTCCATTGGCACTAAATGGGTCTATAAGTTGAAATTGAATTGTGATAACAATATTGATCACTATAAGGCTAGGTTGGTAGCTAAAGGTCATGCCAAAAAAAAAGGTTATGATCTTGATGAGACCTTTGTATCTACAAATCCTATGACAATTGGTGCTGGAATTTACATCAATCGAACATCAAACCTCCTTTCTTGAATGGGGATTGCATGAAGAAATGTATTTTTTCAATCCTTGTGGTTTTTTCTAGAAAGGGCATAAAAGTAAAATTCCTAGGTTAAAGAATGCATTTACATCAATCAAACATCAAACCTCCATTCTTGAATGGGGGGTTACATGAAGAAATGTATTTTTTCTAGCCTTGTGGTTTTTTCCAGAACGGGCATAAAAGAAAAATTTCTAGGTTAAAGAATGCATTGTAGGATTAAAGGAAGTAACATGTGCTTGGGATGAGAAGATACAAGCCTCGATCGATAGATAGATAGATAGATAGATAGATACATAGATAGATAGATAGACAGATAGATGGATGGATGGATGGATAGATAGATAGATAGATAGATAGATAGATAGATAGATAGATAGATAGATAGATAGATAGATAGATAGATAGATAGATAGATAGATAGATAGATAGATAGATAGATAGATAGATAGATAGATAGATAGATAGATAGATAGATAGATAGATAGATAGATAGATAGATAGATAGATAGATACATAGATAGATAGATAGATAGATAGATAGATAGATAGATAGATAGATAGATATATAGATAGATAGATAAATAGATAGGTAGACAGATAGGTAGACAGATAGTAGACATATAGATAGATAGACAAACAAAGAGACACATAGAGAGACACACAGACAGACAGACGAACAAATAGACAGATAGACAGATAGACATATAGATAGACAGACAGAGAGACAGACAGATAGATAGATAGACGAACAGAGATAGATAGATAGATAGATAGATAGATAGATAGATAGATAGATAGATAGATAGATAGATAGATAGATAGATATATAGATAGACAGACAGATAGATAGATAGACAAACAGACAGATAGATAGATAGATAGATAGATAGATAGATAGATAGATAGATAGATAGATAGATAGATAGATAGATATATATATATATATATATATATATATATATATATATATATAGATAGATAGATAGATAGATAGATAGATAGATAGATAGATAGATAGATAGATAGATAGATAGATAGATAGATAGATAGATAGATAGATAGATAAATAGATAGATAGATAGATAGATAGATAGATAGACAGATAGATAGAGAGATAGATAGACAGATAGACAGATAGATAGACATATAGATAGACAGATAGATAGAGAGATAGATAGACAGATAGATAGAGAGATAGATAGAGAGATAGATAGACTGATAGATAGACTGATAGATAGACTGATAGATAGACAGACAGATAGACAGACAAATAGACAGATAGATAGATAGATAGACAGATAGATAGATAGATACATAGATAGATAGATAGATAGATAGATAGATAGATAGATAGATAGATAGATAGATAGATAGATAGATAGATAGATAGATAGATAGATAGATAGATAGATAGATAGATAGATAGATAGATAGATAGATAGATAGATAGATAGATAGATAGATAGATAGATAGATAGATAGATAGATAGATAGATAGATAGATAGACAGACAGACATATAGATAGATGGATAGATAGATAGATAGATAGATAGATAGATAGATAGATAGATAGATAGATAGATAGATAGATAGATAGATAGATAGATAGATAGATAGATAGATAGATAGATAGACAGACAGACAGACAGACAGACAGACAGACAGATAGATAGATAGATAGATAGATAGATAGATAGATAGATACATAGATCGATAGATAGATAGATAGATAGATAGACAGACAGAGAGACGGACAAATAGATAGATAGATAGATAGATAGATAGATAGATAGATAGATAGATAGATAGATAGATAGATAGATAGATAGATAGATAGATAGATAGATAGATAGATAGATAGATAGATAGATAGATAGATAGATAGATAGATAGATAGATAGATAGATAGATAGATAGATAGATAGATAGGATAGATAGATAGATAGATAGATAGATAGATAGATAGATAGATAGATAGATATATAGATAGATAGATAGATAGATAGATAGATAGATAGATAGATAGATAGATAGATAGATAGATAGATAGATAGATAGATAGATAGATAGATAGATAGATAGATAGATAGATAGATAGATAGATAGATAGATACATGTTTAGAATTTGCCTCAAGTTTGGGCAGAGAGAACACCATTTTCAAATTTCTTTAGGCACAGTAAACTAGCAAAATTCAGATGAACAAAGAGTTCATGTCAAAGCTTTGCATCTGAGATAGCCTAAGAATTATGAACTACTCATGGTGAATCATTCACAAATTTTACATAGTGTATGAGCTTATATAGCCGATAACATAAAACATCAAAAACAATGATGACAACACCATTTGAGAGATCATGAGCTAAACAACTATCATCAATAAATTTGACAGCCAAGACTATCTCGGCTAGTTCTAAAACTAATAACATATTTTTGTTGATCTTGGCATGTAAAAGACATCCGATGATGTGAAAGAATTACCATCAGCAATAGTCAAAATGATATTTCAACCTCCCATTACAGGAGAGGAGGAGTTGCTAGCACATGTGATAGTATTCCCTATAGGAGGAGGATCAAGTGAAGTGAAGAAACTACATTTTGAGGTAACATGTTTGGTTGCACCACTGTCAAAGTACTAAACAACCGAGTCTACTGCAAACATATACTACTCATTCGAAGATGGGACATAATTGCATACAATAGTAAATGCACATTTTTCAAATTGAACAAGATTAGCAAACTTTGTTTTAGATGTAGAGGCCTTTGCAACAACCATTCCAGTTTCTTCTTCTTTGCCTTCTTCGCATCTAGTTTAGGAAAATATTTATGACATGATCATTTGCGTTACAATACTTGTAAAATGGTTTTTTCTTTTATATTTTCTTTTCATCTTTGTCTTCTTTCTTTGACTATGTTGCATTAGCATATTTTTGCTTACTAGTAGATTAGGGCCATTTACCTTAGCCCTTTTGACTAGCTAAGAAAACATGATCTGCAACACACATAATTGACCTGTTCTATCAAGACTAATCTTCCTACAACATAAACAAAGATAACTCCTCAAAGGGTAAGGGATTTTGATTGCCTTTTATCATCACCAAAGAGTAAAATAAATACTATGATATGAATCTAGAAGATCGTTAAGAACAGTCTACATAAGCGAGCTATATGGCAAGATTTCATCAAAGAAAATCAACTTATTTTTCAAATCTTTGGTCTTTGTAAAAAAACTATCCATTGAATCTTCTTCATTCATATGTTCACTCTGTAGTTGTTTTCAGAGGTAAGCAACACGAGCCTCAGTTCTTGACTGATATAATGTTGTAAGAGTATGTCAAGCATCTTTTAGTGACTTGCAAGGGCCAATATGAGGGATAATGGCACATTTGATAGACAAAGCTATCAACGCATGTACGTATGCACCTCTGTCATCCCAACAATTTTTTTATAGAGTAATTGCAGTAGGAATCATAACACGGCCAAGAAGTTGAATATCATAATCTTTAACAACATTTGCATGACCTTCAATCATTGTATTTTCATGTGTAATATGACATTTTTCAACACCCTACATAATATTCCAAGCCTTTTGCCACCAATACATGACACATCATGTATGCCCACAATGGGTAACTATTACCATCCAACTTATCCTCAATACCCAACATAAAAAAGGCATCATTGCATTCGACCATAGCTAGTGACTAAATATCTCGATGCAAAAAAATGACTATATCTCAAAATGTTGAACAAAAATACCTTGTTAAGCTCTACTAGACCTATAGAAGACTTTGGGGCACTTGTATTGGTGAACCAAAACCTATATATATGTTTGGCACAAATGGAAAAAATTGCTTGCACATTTGCTACAATAGTGCATTTGGAGGCTCTCAAATAAAAAATTTTAATGTCATAGAGAGAAGCTATTTTGAGCTCCTAATTGCCCCGAGTGTGCTCACCATGTTTTGAGTGATTTTGACACCTTGTTTGGAGGGGTGTTGATGAAACCCTAGAGGAAGTGATGACCTACTCTGATACCAATTTTTGGGGTTTGAGGTGTGCAAAAGCACACAAATAACACAAGGAAGAAGAAGAAGCTTGAAGAACAATGTAATACTGAATATATTTCCATCCTTTGCACCACAAATATAATTCTTGGTTGTTTTCTTCATTTACTTCATGTTAGACCATCCATCCACTCATTTTAAGCAGAGATCAACTAGCTTTTTTACTTCTACCTTTACTTCTATCTAAACTTTACAAAAGTATTTATTGCATAGAATCCATTCCATGAAGCTGTTTTTCTAAATGTAAAGGACTTCACTCTTATAATTCTACTTTTTATTTTTTTGACCACATTTTATCATATAAAACTAAATTATATTACAAATTTTTACTTTACAAAAATTTCAATTCATCTATGAATCTTTTGCATGTGTAATTTGATACATGTTCAACATTCAACCCCCTTGCTTGTACAAAGAAAACTTGGGAATAAGTCATTAATCATGTGGTGAAGATTTGGATATGCTACTAGGGAAGAATAGAATCTAGTAAAATAATCCTTTTAGTGAAGAAAAGACTCTCCAACAAAAAATTGAAGTTACTAATTTTTCAAATAAGGGTTTTTTATACATTGCTTTTTGGGAGCCATGTTCAAATTTATCTTGGGATATCTTGTAATTATTCATCTTATAGAAGCTTTTAGGCATGTTGAGCCGATTTCTCTCTTTTTCTTTTGTCCCTAGTCTTTCATGGTACCAATACTTTCAATTCCTTTTTTTTCATCACCTTCTTAATCCCCTTCAACCATTTCTCTATGTGTATTATCATAATTTATATCCCCAATCACAAAATCCACATATTTTTTCCATTCTTAGATTTGTAGCCTCTCAAAAAAACCCTTATTTGCCCATATGTCATGATTTTTCGTAATGGTGTGCCAATTGGTGTAGTTATTATGTTATTCCTCCATATCCCCTTGCATTACATGTTGTTCTTTCAACAAAATCTTCAAACATTTTTAGTACATTTTTTGTGGGTTAAAATGTTTATAGTGTGTGAGTTTCTTTCTATGAGTGTTTAAAAAGATCTATGCACCAAACTAGAAGGTAGACTATGCAACAATGTGTCCATTAGAGATTGTTGTAGTGTTAGCATCATAAGTTTATCTTTTTGGTCTAATTTATCCATATTTTCTAGAACCATCAACCTTCACAATTAAAATTAATTCCTATCACAATAAACTTGTTGACGAAAATATTGTGAGGAAGTATGCATACTTGATTACCTAAATATTCTCCTTATCCCTTCAATCATTTGTAGATTAGATGTTGATCAATCTCTGTGATTTCCAAATTAAGAATAGAGACTCAAAGTTGCATTTAAGGTACAAATGGTTCATGAAATATATAATATACATTTTTCCACGTCAAACCTCCTAGATTAAAGTCAATTTATGTATAATATGTTATTGAAACTAGGTATAAGAGCCATCTACCATTCCACATTAAGCCTATGTCTTTTTGGAAATTTTTAAAAGATTTTGAGGCATTATCTACATGGAAATGGATCCATGAGAAGGGACATAATTCATCTTAAATATTCATGTCACAATAGATAATGGTTTCAATTGAAACATTATTCCTAACTATCTCTAGCTATTCAAAGATGCAAGAGAGCACCAAGAATGTAACTGTTGAATCAAAATCGATAGAGTGAATTATATTTTGAGCTCAATAATCAAACATTTTCCTTATAGATGTTGTGTTTACAAACTTGTAAATTCAAGTCCATAATATCAAAGAATGTCCTTTGGGGAAAGCATCATAGAAAGTGAAGCCTCTTGAGGTAGTAGCATCTTCCTAG
>CM035438.1:85692402-86017402 GCA_020310875.1 Ceratopteris richardii | reverse complement strand
CAGTTTTTTGTCGCATCTACAGTATGCATGTATATTTTGCGAAGCATATGTTTGGATGGGGTGAGCGTCGTAGAGATTTCTATCTCTACTCGTTATGAGCCAAAACCCAATGTGAAAGATTAGATGCAAAAATGAGAACAAATAAGCTCTTCATAGAACTCGAAGAAAAGAATCACATAGAGAGTTTTGGTTCTCAACTTAACACATTGGAATCCACCAAAGAATCCATCCATGTAGTCTATTCGTGACCCCAAAAAATTATAATATGAATCATGAGTAGAGTACATCCAAATATTATGGTGCATGAATACATGGCCACAAACAAGCATGTGAGCACAACTCGTATGATAGCAAATTTAATTTTTTTTATGTTTGATAAATTTTTTCGGATGGGAAAAAGCATATGGCACTTCTATTGATAGGAATGCATGGCATATAATACAGAAATGGGGGACTAAGATGAAATGTGCTATTGCATATAGAGAGACAAATGAAAAAGGACTAGCAATTCACAAGGAAATATACCAAGGACATTCAATGCTGCACCATGAATAGGAGAAAAAAATGGCAGTTTGGTTTTGAAAGGGAGAGGCATGCCAAAATGGTGTCAGGTAGGGAGATAGGAAGGCATAAAATATGCAATGAGGGAGGATTATTCTACTCCAATCAAGGGATTTTCATGTTCGGAGCATGGATTTAGTTATAAGAGATTAAATGAACTGAGAACACAAAAAAGAGAGGAGCAACACCTTTGTTTGTCAATTTATGCATGAGAGCTTTGCTAGGAGTGCTCAAGGACATGTGCATTTGTTCCTCTTGGAGACGTCTGTCCATCGTGGCAACAAAGAAAATCTTTATGAGGTCAAATTGTAGGATACCGAAGATCTACAAGTCTTATGCATGCAGAGAAGGAACAATAGAAGGAGGGGGGAATGGAGTTGAAAGATATCATGGAGCAGAGTATTTGGAAGTGTATTTGGAGCAAAGATTCTATGAAATGTGTACGAATTTGTTTAATGTATGGGAAAGTGATGATTCCTTAACAGATAACAAGAGCAAAGATGCATTGCAAATCCTGGGGAAGTGTGTTACAAAAATGGATCGATGCTATCAATTGAAAGAATGTAAGATCAATTTTGTTTTGAGGGCTTTGATAGTCCTCATGTCGTGTGACTAAAGTTGAGCTTGCTGTATGTTGGAAAAGTAGAAAAAGATAATTTTTGAGCAAAGCAACAGTTAGAAGGTACTCTTTGAAATCAAAGACAATATCATCTATTGTAGATATGAATATAAACTATCGAAGGCACAAAGTTCGTTAAAAAAAATCCATCTGATGAGATTTTTGATCCAATTTTCTGATGGTGCTGCATCTACGTTCGGATTTCAAAGGCTATATTCAGATTTCTATGATGTTCTATAAATTTTAGAGAATATTCTAGTATTGTGAGACGGCGAGAGGAATTTAAAGAGTGGGCTATGCATGTCTTCCTTCCAAAATGCATGTTTTATTTTGTGATGCCTGAATGTGAATGCTTCCATGAACTTGCATTGAAATTGAGTGCTTTACCACTTGAGGAGCACTATTGAATGTGCGCTCCAAGCGTACCATATTTAATGAGAATAATGTTGATACTAAACTAATAAGATTGCTACTCGTAAGTGATACTAAGTTGCAGCCTCAATTTCACTTGCCTAAGAGAAAGTGAAAGGAAAAAGGGAATTATTTATAAAACACATTTACTTCATCTTAAGCTTTTGACTGGCACTTGAGCAAGGAAATCCAACACTCTTATATTTCTACTTCCAAACATACTTATAATCCAAGATGCCTATGTCTCCATTGGCTTTGACAACATGTAATTCAATTCGGATCTTTGTAGTGCAATGCACTCATATATTTCTTTAATGAGGAATTCATCAATTTAACCAATAATAGTGAGAGTGCTTTATAAAAACCACCGACAATTACAAAGAGGAAGAGTTTATAACTTCTTTCTGAATCGAAAGAGATTTCAAAGAGCATTGATAGCCTAGCATTTCACATACACCCTTAGGCACCTTGTGTATGGATACCAAACTTCTCCACACTGGGTGGACATATCAATGAGCTGATGTTGATTTTGTATGGGGTTGTTGTGTGTCCCACACTATGTTAGGTCGGTAGATGGGTGGAGTAAACCTCATCGAGTGGGCAAATCCATGACTTGCATATGATTTGGGCATAGGCTGACTTGTGAAAATGAAAGAATAAATGAAAAAATAAATATAAAAAGGCTCAAATGGAATGAAGTGCAAAAAGAAAAAGTAAAATGAACAAAATTGAAAGTAAAATAAAGAGATATGATGAGATTAGTGGGTAGTGAGAGATCAACAAGGGAAAATAATGGTAGTAAGACAAACTGGGTTAGTAGGGATTGGTATATGTAAGTGTTTGGGATAGATTGTTATATCTAAATGGGTTAAGCAAATGAAAGATCTATGAAGCTCTCAAATAACTTGGATGATTCCTTATTTTGATTGTATTGATTGTGACATGATAGGCTGAGTATGATGCTTGTATTTACTATATTTTCTAGGTTTTTAAAAAATTCAAAATATTTGCATGGAATGGAGATGTGTTTGTTTTTACTTTTAATGTGATTTGTACCCACCATGACTATTTGATACTCGTTTGTGTTTATTGTTTTGTATGCAGATTGGCACATGTGAAGGATGCATAGGTCTAGAGGGGGTCAATTTGGTTGAGATCCAACCCCAAACTTACAATGAGAGACGACATTCAACCAAATGAAGATGACATTCAACCAACATCAAATCAAAAAATGAAAGAAATCTTGGTGATTTCTACTCTGAAAAATTATTTCCATTGTATGTTTTATGATGTGTAAATCCTATGAGGTTATTGATTTTTAGGACAATCGTTGGTTTTCTATTGCGTTTTTCATGTGTATGCATAAACATCAATGAGTATGGGAATATAAATATGTAGTATACATATGTAAATCTATATCTGTATATATATGCCATTTATGTGTGTATATTGAAGGTGGTGGCATTTGGAGGTAGAAGTTAACAATGGCCATTCACAATACCAGAATGGAATCCAAAAAATCAAAAGCATGATCAGATCCGAAGAAGAAATTCAAAGAAAGAATCTATAAATATACTTTAAAGATTGGTGGGCAAGTAGGGCGGACAAGCCTACTAAAGAAATGTGCAGCCTTCTCAAGAAGAAGCAATCCAAGGACGCGATCCTGTTCATGATGGATGCGGATGGGGTTGAATGCAAAACAGATGAAGAAAATAGTACACAGATTGTCAAGCACTTTACCCAGCTCTTGGGGGTTTCCATGCTTCTTCTCCTCACAGATGCGACTGTATGCCTACCATCTCGCATGTTAGAACCAAAAAGATCTTGCATAACCTGAAAGCTCTTTGTAAAAGTTCCATCTCAAATGCTGAGATTGTGAAGGTAATTGATTCCTTTCCTAATGGCAAGGGCCCAGGGTTTGATGGCCTTACCAATAAGTTCTTCAAGGCCTTCAAGCATGTGGTGTCCACTCCTTTACATTTGGTGTGGCAAGAGGCTATTTATTTTGGCACGCTTCCCAATTGTCTCAATGAGGGTGTCATCAAGCTCATTCACAAAAAAAGGAAGCAAAAATAGAATTGAAAATCAGCAGCCAATTATGATGTTGCAAATTGGTTACAAGATCCTGGCAAAGGTGATTGCAAACCATATTTCTTGTCACCTTGGAGACTGGATCAGTGAGGATAAAAAAGGGCTCATTAAGGGGAGGTCCATCCTCGAGGCTATCATTGATGTTTTAGAAGTTCTGTTTTTTGTTGAGGAATCAGTGGAAGATGTCATCTACCTTAAGATTGACTTTGACAAAGCTTATGACATACTCTAGTAGGACATCATTCTCCAATCGTGGAAAGACTTGGTCTTTGGTAAAACATTCATTTAGATTATCTCTACTATGCTAGGAAATGTAACTGCTAAGAAAAACATCAATGATCAACTCTCCCAAGTGATTAGATTAAAATGTTTGTTCAGACAAGGGTGCCCATTGGCTCCACTTCTCTTTGCTATCATGGTCGATAAAGGTTGTAGAGTACATGTATGAATGGACTCTTTGGTGTTGAGGTGTCACAACTTTATGCACCCAACTGTGTGTCGTGGGAAACCCAAGGTAGGATTGTTGATGAGGTTGAAGGTTGCCATTTATGCACCCAAAACCTGGATTCTTATTTCATATAATTCCCAAATAGTCACTTCCACATGAGGATAAATTCTTATTTCAGGTGTATAAGATGTTTCTATAGGAAGATGTCTAAATGAGTTGCATCATATGGCCTTGATTGATGGAAGCTCACCACCTCCTACCATCATGCAGGGAGGGATTAGACCGACAAGGCAGTCTCTACATAGGCATTTGTTAGTAGCAACTACACCAAAAATGCAATATCTTGAAGAGGAGGAGGATGTGGAGCTAGAAGAAACAACCGTTTGTGAAGACGTAGAGGAGTATCATTACATTTTCCTAAACTTTCTAAATGAGTTATCATTAGAATTAAAACGCGATGAAAAGTGGCTAAAAAATCTTGGATGATTGAATTTCATGTAATTATCATGGAAGCATTGGAAAAAGTAGCACTCTTAGGTTATAATGAGGTGAAAACTAAGGAGAATCATTTGCATGGTCAATTCTATATCGCTAAGGAACCTATTGTAGAAGTGTTTGGATTTCCCAATAAACACGAAATTGATATTTTGGACCAGTTTTCTCAAGATTTTATTGACGCAAAAATTTATGTAATCCATTGACGGTATGTAGAGCTCTACCCTTAACATGATTAGTTAGATCCTCCCTCGAAGTACAATTTACTACATATTGTTAACTCCTCAAGGCATGCTCACTAACTCAATAAACCATTTGTAATGTATGCTACGAGGATAGATAGGATGTAATATGTCCTGGTGTCTCATAGATGAGTGCATTTGGCATTGTTTACATGATACAACATACAAAGTAATATTGACATACATACGTAGCCACCAATACCTTTCCTTGATTTTTCTCATATGTGCCTACACAATCCCCATGGCAAGCCCAACTTCTCTGTCATTACACTTATTTGCAATCCCTTTTTTCTCACTATACATTGTGGAAATTTAATGTTTCCTCGAGCATGTCTTTATAATAATACATCTCGTAAGAATAAATTGAATGAATGCTTCCTAATGCTTTGTAAAATGTTGATGACTAGGAAGATCATGCACTCATATTTCTCAAATACTATTCAATATCAAGCCAATTTCCATCATAAATAGATTCAACAAATAGCCATATACAAATGTATTTGTCTCATAAAGGAAGATTTTTTATTTCTCCAATTATCTTCAATTCAAAATCATTATGCCATGCTCTCAATAGCATACCTGCAACAAAATTTGTCTTTTATGCAATGTGGCAATCAACAATTGAAGTTTTGATGAAGAATTAAAGTCAAGGACTGAAGAAAAGATTAAGTTATGAAGCATGAAGGAAGTGCATATCCAAAAGATGAAGATGTGTACACATATGTACATTAATTTAGAGATAGCTCATATATATCTTTTGTATGGTCATAACCTTGTACATATATGGCTATATATATAAGTAAAAAGTCGGGGAAAATATGAGAGAGCATGTGAATAGAGGAATTAGAAGTTGTATGAGTCATTAGACACTTTAGAGGTGAGTAGGATTGTTGGAGCAGAGCAATCATCAATAGTGATTACATGAAGTTCAAAAGTGAGAAGATTTGTGGAAGAATGAAGATTACTCTCAAAGGAAGAGAATAGAATCAGAAATGTTTCTTTTGTATATTACTCTTGTAAATAGTTCAATGTATTTTGAAAAGGATGACGACTTAGACTCGTATATATATCTACAGATATGTATTCGTAAATAGAGAGAGTGATATAGATCAGATAGAGAAGACAATAGGTGAATAGGTGATGAACATTGTATGTATCATCAACCATATGTATGAAAAGTAATGAAGAAGAAAATGTTGTAGAATTCTGCGTGTCGATCTTCTCTCCCATTCTCCTTCTGTACTTAATCTTTTGAGGAATCCTTTTGCACATATCTAAGTCCATAGCTAATCTATCTATGGCTAGAATTTGAGAGGCTAATAGTTAATCAGGCTGAGAGAATTTTGGTTAGGAACATTCATATGTAAGATTGTTCTAAGAGTCGTAAAATTTGGCGCACATTTCATCTTCAAAGAAATGGTCAGTGCTCAGTCCACAGTGTAAAGTTTTACACAAGTGAGGGCTTAAAATCTAAGTTGGAAGGTAAGCCATCTATGGCTAAAAGATCTTGATCAAACGGGATTTACTTTGGGAGAACCAGTACTAAGAAGTTGCAGGTGTTAAAGTCGCCTTTGCAGAGAAGTTCTTTCAGACATAGGTAAAGTGTTTCACACTTTTCTCAGTGTGTACTCAATCTTTTTGAGAGATTTAACTTGGTAAAGTTGCGCAATCTCAAGGCAAAGTGTTGTGCAAAGTTTTGTCAAAAACTTTACAGATTTGATTAGTCAATGAGTGATTAATCTGCAGCAGACTTTTCTGAAGAAGTTGAATTTTTCAGAATAATCAATTTCCTGATAAATTGGTGAAAGATCTCTAAGTTTGGTGGAGTCTAAGGTTAATCTTGATATAGAGGTGATCTAAATTCAAGGTTAACTTTTTCTTTTGGAGATTAACACTCTCCATCAGTGGTATCAGAGCAGGTTGTGTCAAAATTGAAGTGAAGGAGACTCCAACTACTGCAGAAATACAAATCTTTACATCTCGAAGGTGCAAAGGTTAAAGTGTGAAGAAAGATTGAAGGAAGACATACAAAGAGTATCAAAAGGATCAGAAGGAGCAACATTCGAAGCAAAGGTACATTCATTATCTGTAAAGGTTAAAGTTTTGAGACTATAGGAGAAGCAAGGATGGGAGATAGTCTCCAAATTGAAAAGTTGGATAGAGAGAACTATCCTGCATGGTCTATGAGGATGGAAGCTCATCTTATGAGCAAAGATCTGATAGGATACATCACAGGAGATGAAGAAAAGCCAGAATTCAGAGATCCTAGTGTTCCAACTAGGGAGGAGCTTGCAGATTTGAAGAATTGGATGAAGAAGGATGCTCAAGCAAGGAGCATAATCTACATGGCAGTCAATGACTATTTGCTTCCTCACATTAGAGGACTTGAAAGTGCATGTGACATTTGGAATGCTTTGGAGGAGCATTTCCAAAACACAACCAAATCAAGGAAGGCTTCACTATGGGCAGAGTTTACTACCTTCAAGAAGAAGGCCTCACAATCAATCTCTGATTATGTGACAAAGATGAAGGACATTGCAGATTCTCTAGGTGCAGTGGATGAAGATATTGAAGAAGACAAATTGGTAAGACAAATACTCACAGGGCTAAGAGGAGATGAGAAGTGGAAGCCTTTCATTTTATCTACAGAACTTTCATTAGATCACTTTACTCCTGATTTGAATCAATTGTTAGGTCATATGCTAACTTTTGAGAATGATGTCAAAGGAGATGTTGATAAGAGTGCAGGTCATGCAATGTATTCTAAAGACAAGAAGAAAGCTAACAAAGGGAAGCAACAATCAGGTGAAGAAGAAGGTACTTCAAACCAAGCAAACTTCATAAGAGGAAGAGGAAATGGTAGAAGTAGAGGAAGAGGCAGAAACAACAAAGAGAATGCAAGAGCTTGTTGGATATGTGGTAAGACCAATCATCTATCTCATGATTGTTGGCACAATAATCAGAATAATAGTAATTATCAGAACTTTAATCAAAGAGCAAGAGGTGGTAGATTTCAGAGAGGAAACTTCAGAGGTAGAGGTGGTAGGAATTCTTTTGGAAGAGGTGGAGGAAGAAGCTTCCAAAATCAATCCTATAATAACACCTACTACAACTATGCATCAGATCAAAAGGAGGACTCGACTCTCATTATGAATACTTGTGAAACCTCACATGAGGACATGAGAGTGTTTTATATTGATTCAGGATGTAGTAATCATTTGAGTGGAAATATTGCTTTGATGACTGACCTAGATCATAATGCAATTAATCATACAGTTCAGACAGGTGATAATACAAAGCATAAGGTAAAGTCAATAGGCTCAGTCAAAGCTAAGGATGGGAGCACTCTTCTGAGTAAGGTTCTTTATGTTCCCACAATCCCAAAGAATTTGATCAGTGTAGGTCAAATTGTGGAAAAAGGATATGAGGTAAGATTTACCAATGATGGAGTTTATGTGGAAGACCCTAGTCAAGGGTATAAACAAGTTATTGCAGGAAAGAAAGAAGGAAGGCTTTTCACATTGAAGGTACAAGGAAATGTTGGACATGCTATGTTCACATATGGAGAGCAAAAGGTGTCAGAATTGGATCTTTGGCACAAAAGACTTGGACACTTTAATGAAAGAGGTATTAAAGAAATGATTAACAATGATTCAGTGCTTGGATTGCCTAACATTGCAGGTCAACACATGACATACAGATGTGAGGCATGTCAATTAGGTAAGGCTCATAAGCAATCCTATTCCAAGCATGGCTTTATGTATTCAGAAAGACTTGAATTGGTGCATACAGATGTGTGGGGTCCTTCAAAGGACTTTAGTATAAATGGTTCAAGATATTATGTCATATATGTTGATGATGCTACCAGATGGATCACAATTTATGTGATTAAAGAAAAGTCAGAAGTGTTTAATACATTTAAACACTATCATGCATATGCAGAAAGGATTACAGGTCAAAAATTAAAGAGACTAAGGTCAGATGGAGGGGGAGAGTATTTTTCAAATGAGTTCAATGATTATTTGTGGAATGCAGGTATAAAGAGAGAAGTTACTTGCAGGTACTCTCCTCAACAAAATGGGGTAGCAGAAAGAAGAAATAGGACACTTGTTGAATTTGCAAGATCCATGATGAAAGAGAAGAATTGCCCAAATTATTTGTGGGCTGAGGCTGTTAATACAGCTACATATTTAGTTAATAGATTGCCTTGTAAAGCTTTGCAGGGCATGACACCATATGAAGCTTGGTGGGGTAAAAAACCTACCTTGGATCATTGCAGAATATTTGGATGCTTGGCATATGCATATGTGCCATCTCAATTGAGGCATAAGTTGGAGCCTAAGGCAGAAAAGTATGTATTCATTGGTTATGATGATAAGCAAATGGGATACAGGTTGTGGAGTCCATCCACAAAGCAATTTATTGTATCCAAGGATGTTACATTTGATGAGCAAGGTACTTGGTATGCAGGTAAATATAATATACATGCAGATGATGAAAAAGTAGTGGATCAAAGAAAAGGTAAAGCAAAGATTCAATTACTTGATGAAAGTGAGAACAATGAAGTACAGGTTGAAGTTGAAGAGAGGCCAAGGTTTGATCCAGAATGTGATGAACCAGAAACTTCAAAAAGTGCAGAAGTTAGAAGGTCATCTAGGCACAAATGGCAACCTACAAGGTATAGCTATGATACTTCATTCTTAACTACTAAAGATTATGCTTATTTGGTAAAAGCAGATGAAGACCCTTCTACATATGAAGAGGCCAAAGGGAAGAAGAATTGGGAAGATGCTATGCAAGAGGAGTATGATGCATTGATAGAGAATCAAACATGGGATTTGGTTCCTAAACCTAATAGTCAGAAAATCATTGGTTGTAAGTGGGTTTATAAAACCAAAAGATTTGCAGATGGAAGTGTGTCTAGATACAAAGCTAGACTTGTTGTGAAAGGGTATGCACAGACATATGGAGTGGACTATGATGAGACCTATAGTCCTGTGGCAAAAATGACAACCATCAGGACACTCATAGCAATTGCTGCTTGTAAAGGTTGGAAGTTATCTCAATTAGATGTAAAAAATGCTTTCTTGAATGGCTACATTTCAGATGAAGTATACATGGAGCAACCAGATGGGTTCAAAGATCAAGTGAGTCCAAATTATGTGTGTAAGCTCAAGAGAGCTTTGTATGGGTTGAAGCAGGCCCCAAGGGCTTGGAATTATAGGCTTGTAAAATTCTTGAATGATCTTGGATTTGAAGCATCAAAGGCAGATAGTAGCTTGCTAGTCAAGGCAAGTAAAGATGGGTTCATTTATGTTTGCATTTATGTTGATGACATAATACTTACAGGAACAGATGATAAAGGAATACAAATGATCAAGAAGCAGATGGAGAAAGAGTTCAAAATCAGTGATTTGGGGAACCTATCATTCTTCTTGGGAATGGAGATTTCTTATACTCAACATGGAGTATATGTGAACCAAGAAAGGTATCTTAAAAATTTGCTAATCAAATTTAAAATGGAAGATTGCAGGGTTGCACCTACACCTTTGGAAGTGAACCATAAATTGTCTAGGTTTGGAGGAGAAGAGTTCAGAGATATGAAACTCTATCAAAGTTTGGTTGGTAGCTTGATTTATGCTACATTAACAAGGCCTGATTTGTCATATGCAGTTGGTGTGCTTTCACAATTTATGCATTGTCCTAGAAAGGAACATTGGATTGCAGGACAAAGAGTACTTAGGTACATTAAGGGTACACTCAGAGAAGGGTTGTACTATGGATTTACTTCTGATACAAGAATGAAGATATATAGTGATGCAAATTGGGCAGGTAATGTGGATGATAGAAGATCAACACATGGATACTTGTGTTATGTAGGAGACAAATTGATTTCATGGTGTTCTAAGAAGCAACATACAGTTGCTTTGTCATCCACAGAAGCAGAATATAAAGGTATGGTGGAAGCTGCAAAGGAGGTAATATGGCTAAAGACACTTATGAAAGTTTTTGATGTGGTTCAGAATACTCCTATTGTTTGTGGAGACAACATGAGTTCTTTATACTTGGCAGTTAATCCTGTGTTTCATGCAAGAACTAAGCATATTGAAATACAATATCATTTCCTGAGAGAGAAAGTCATTGATAAGGAAATTGAAGTTGTGCATACTTCTACAAAAGATCAACTTGCAGATATGATGACTAAAAGCTTGGATGGACCTAAGTTGCAGAGGTTTAAAGATATGGCAGGAATAAAGAAGATGCAGGTAATCACAATTGAAGATTGAGGGGGAGCTGTTGGAGCAGAGCAATCATCAATAGTGATTACATGAAGTTCAAAAGTGAGAAGATATGTGGAAGAATGAAGATTACTCTCAAAGGAAGAGAATAGAATCAGAAATGTTTCTTTTGTATATTACTCTTGTAAATAGTTCAATGTATTTTGAAAAGGATGACGACTTAGACTCGTATATATATCTACAGATATGTATTCGTAAATAGAGAGAGTGATATAGATCAGATAGAGAAGACAATAGGTGAATAGGTGATGAACATTGTATGTATCATCAACCATATGTATGAAAAGTAATGAAGAAGAAAATGTTGTAGAATTCTGCGCGTCGATCTTCTCTCCCATTCTCCTTCTGTACTTAATCTTTTGAGGAATCCTTTTGCACATATCTAAGTCCATAGCTAATCTATCTATGGCTAGAATTTGAGAGGCTAATAGTAATCAGGCTGAGAGAATTTTGGTTAGGAACATTCATATGTAAGATTGTTCTAAGAGTCGTAAAATTTGGCGCACATTTCATCTTCAAAGAAATGGTCAGTGCTCAGTCCACAGTGTAAAGTTTTACACAAGTGAGGGCTTAAAATCTAAGTTGGAAGGTAAGCCATCTATGGCTAAAAGATCTTGATCAAACGGGATTTACTTTGGGAGAACCAGTACTAAGAAGTTGCAGGTGTTAAAGTCGCCTTTGCAGAGAAGTTCTTTCAGACATAGGTAAAGTGTTTCACACTTTTCTCAGTGTGTACTCAATCTTTTTGAGAGATTTAACTTGGTAAAGTTGCGCAATCTCAAGGCAAAGTGTTGTGCAAAGTTTTGTCAAAAACTTTACAGATTTGATTAGTCAATGAGTGATTAATCTGCAGCAGACTTTTCTGAAGAAGTTGAATTTTTCAGAATAATCAATTTCCTGATAAATTGGTGAAAGATCTCTAAGTTTGGTGGAGTCTAAGAGGTGATCTAAATTCAAGGTTAACTTTTTCTTTTGGAGATTAACACTCTCCATCAAGGATCTCTCTCATCACTCAGATCTAAAGTTTTCCAGAAATGAAGAAAAGTTGCACTCGATATTTCTGAGAGTTCTCCTTCTGTGTTGAATCTTTTGTGAAATGCTTTTGCACAAGTCTAAGTCTATAGTTGATTGACCTCTGTACAAATTTTCAGCTTCTAATTGTGATCAGGCTGAGAGAATTATGAATAGGAACATTCATATGTGAGCAAATGTCAAGTGTCTTTTGAAACAGGCGCAATCCTGATGGTCAAAGAAATGGTCAGTTCTCAGTGCACAGGGTAAAGTCTTGGACAAATGAGGAGCCAAAATCTAAGTTGGAAGGTAAGCCATCTATGGCTAAAAGCATTTGATTAAATGGGTTCTAGATTGAGAGAACCAAGCCTTAGAAGTTACAAGTGTCTGAATCGATTACTCAGAAGAACAGTTTTAGACATAGGTGACTTGTTAAGTTCATTTCTCAAGATTTACTGAGTCTTTTGGAATGATTTAACTTGGAGGAGGTGCAAAAACTATAGACAACACCTTGTGCAAAGTTTTATCAAAACCTTTACACATTTGATAATTCAATGAGTGAGTTATGTGCAGCAGACTTTCTGTGTAGTCACCTTCTTCATAGTTTGTTAAAAATTTTGATAATTGATCATTGATCCTCCAATTTGGTGAAGGTTTTGAGTTATTATTGTTATAGAGGTTCTCTAACTTCAAGAGTAGCTTGTTCTTTTGGAGATTAACACTCTCCATCAGTGGTATCAGAGCAGGAAGCATCAAAACTGAAGAAAGGAGGACCCCGACTGCTACAGCTGTAAAGAATTCAACACTTGAAGGTTCAAAAGGTGAAAGCTTGAAAGAAAAGCTTGAGAAGGAGACCAGAAGTTATCAAGAAGGTCAAGAGGAACTTCATTCAAAACAAAGGTACATCGATTACTCATAAAGTTTGAAGAATTCAATACACAAGTGAAGAAAGGATGGGAGATTCTCTTCAAATAGAGAAGTTGGATAGAGAGAACTATCCAGCATGGTCAATGAGGATGGAAGCTCACCTTATGAGCAAAGACTTGATAGGTTATATTGCAGGTGAAGAAAAAAAGCCGCAGTTCAGAGATCCTAGTGTTCCAACTAGAGATGAATTGTCAGATTTGAAGACTTGGATGAAGAGAGATGCTCAAGCTAGGAGCATTATCTATATGGGAGTTAATGACTACTTGCTACCTCACATTAGAGGTCTTGAAAGTGCAAGTGATATATGGAATGCTTTGGAGGAGCATTTCCAAAACACCACAAAATCAAGGAAGGCATCCTTGTGGGTAGAGTTTACCACATTCAAGAAGAAGGTCTCTCAGTCCATCTCAGATTATGTAACAAGAATGAAGGACATTGCAGATGCATTAGGAGCAGTTGATGAAGATATTGAGGAGGAAAAATTGGTAAGACAAATCCTCACAGGTTTGAGAGGTGATGACAAATGGAAGCCATTCATTTTGTCTATTGAATTATCACTATATCATTTTACTCCTGATTTAAATCAGTTGCTAGGACGCATGCTAACCTTTGAGCAGGATGTCAAAGGTGAAAGTGATAAAAGTGCAGGTCATGCAATGTATTCAAAGGATAAGAAGAAGAATATCAAAGGGAATCGACAAGCAAATGAAGATGAAGGTATAACTAGCCAAGCTAACTTCCTAAGAGGAAGAGGAGGTGGCAAAGGTAGAGGAAGAGGCAGGAGTAATAAAGATGGAGTCAAAGCTTGTTGGAATTGTGGTAAGAAAAATCACTTAGCTAATGATTGTTGGCATGCTCACCTCAGTGTCTTTGGTTGTATGACATATGCATTAGTGCTTGAACAACAATCTAAGAAATGGGATGATAAAGCAGTGAAATGTATTTTTGTTGGGTACAGTTCTGAAAGCAAAGGATACCGTCTGTATCATCCACTAACTAAACACATTTTGGTTAGCCATGATTTCTTTTTGTGGAAGATGCTATTCAGCCATTACATTCATGTACTAAGGAGAAATCAGTTAGCTCCAGAGACATGTATGACACCATGGTGCCTCTTTTTACAGGTGGACAGTCTAGTGCCATTCCAAATGAGGTAACTTTTTAGCCTTTAGATGTTTCAAGTGATGATGCAGATCATTCCATTTCTGATGCAAATTTACATTATGCACTTGTTGATGAGAGAGTTGATATTGAGGAGGCAAAATCTATTTTAAAATGGCTGGTATAGACTTTACATGATACCAAATTAGATGCATCTCTACCATATCGTACTCATTGAGGATATCATAGTGCTTCTTTTGCATCAGATTGCTATGCTATGGCTACCTCGAGTCTTTGTGATGAGAATGAGCAAGTTTCATTTGATGAAGCACGAAATTCAAAAACTTGGATGGTTGTTATGCAATCAGAATATGATGCTATCATGAAAAGTGGTACCTCGTCTTTATGTGACTTACCTCCTGGCATGAAGGCCACTGGCACTAAGTGGGTGTACAAGCTAAAGCATAATCTTGATGGAACACTTGAGAGGTACAAGGCTAAGCTTGTTGCAAAGGGTTATGCTTAGGAAAGAGACATTGATTTTGATGAGACCTTTTCTCCTACATGTTGAATGACTACTATTCGTAGCATATGTGCACTTGCAACTCATCATGGTTGGAATGTACATCAGTTGGACATTAAAACTACATTTTTGAATGGTGACTTGCATGAAGAAGTGTATGTTTTTCAGCCCCATGTCTTTATGCAAAAAGGGCATGAAAACCAAGTGTGCAGGTTGAAAACGGTATTATATGGTTTGAAGCAAGCTCCACATGTTTGGTATGGAAAAATACATGCCTAGCTGATTGCACATTGTTTTGAGAATAGTTCAACTGAGAGCACCTTATATGTAGCGTGCAAATGCTGTGATTCTGATTGTTGTTATCTATGTTGATGACATGATGCTCATTAGTCCTCATGAAAAGCATATTGCTTATTTTAAGGTTGATTTGCATGCCTCATTTGAGATGTCATATTTGGGGCCTTTGCATCATTATTTTGGCATTGAGCTTATGCAATTTGATGGTGGAATAGCTTTGTTTCAAACAAAATATATTGATACATTATTGCAACATTTTGGCCTTGAAGATTGTAAACCTATTGCCACTCCTATGGAGATAGGTTTACGGTTGAGTATTCACGATGTTGGAGATGCATTTGATGTTGTTCTCTATGAGCAAGCTATTAGATGCTTGATTTACTTATGCATTACTCGTCCCCCTTATTTAGTTTTTTGTCTCAGAGATGAGCAGGTTTATGCATTGCCCAGGTGTCAAGCATTGGCAGGCGGTTAAGCGCATCTTTCGCTAATTGAGGGGTACTCGGCTACTTGGATTTTTTTATCCCAAGTGGGGATCACTACCGCTAGATTTACATGCTTTTTCTGACTCTGCCTAGGTTGGTTGCTATGACCCTCATGTGTCCATTAGTGGCTTTTGCTTCATTCTTGGTAGTTCATGTATATCTTGGTTGAGAAAGAAGAAGCCTACTGCGCCACTTCCAGTTGTGAGGCTGAGTATAGGGTAGCTTTCACAGCGATTGTCGAGTGTGTGTGGCTCAGATGCCTCATGGGTGATTTGGGTGTTGTTCAGTCTTCTGCCACCACCATCTTCACTGATAGCCAGAGCACATTGGCAATTGTGAGAAATCCTGTGTGCCATGCTCACACTAAGCACATTGAAGTGCACTATCATTATGTCAAGGAGAGGTTCTCTACTAGAGAGATCAGTTTGGCATATGTCCCCACATAGGAGAACATTATAGACCTTTTCACAAAGACTCTGCCTAGGGAGAAATTTGAAGCTTTCCACAAAGCTTTGGGCTTACTTCCTTTCGTGAATTGATTTCACATAGCTCGGCACTTCCTTATACATGAGTGATACCTCCTTGTACACTGCAGCACTCCTAGGGGGATTTGTTGATATATTTATGTAGTGATGTGTGTGAACACACTAGGACCATTGGGGCACTTTTTTTCCCTCTTTAGAAGGTTTTTTCCCCCTGGCTTGTATATATGCCTATTACCCTAATGGGCTACTTTTCTTTGCATATTCTCTTAGTAATACATTTAGTATTGTGTGTTGTGCTCCAACCTTCTTCTAATTCCTTGTGTTGTTTGCATGCTTTCACAGACCTAAAATTCCAACACTATTGAGCATATTGACCTTCTTGAAAAAGCCTTTGTGTACTCATCCACATTGGACCACTTCCCATATCCCAAATGGTTACCATATTAATTGATTGTAGATCCTAAATGAATCACAAAGATGCATTCTTCTTTGGAACTATAAACCATCAATTAGAAAAGGGATAAATTGATTTCTTAAGGATTCCCATTCTAATATTTTTGTTTATGAGATCAATTAGTTTTTAGATATGAGCCTTCAACATAGGAATTGGTTGAAGATTCCATGGCATATGTGGTATAGTACATATATCATAGGAGCTACCATGGATGGATTTACACATCCAATCTCATGAGAATCAAAAGAGAAGGCTTTCCCATGCTTAAAAATCATTTGGGAGAACAAATTTCTCTCTTTATCATTGAGAAAGTCATGTGATCCTAGTTGAATGTACTAAAAATTTCCTTTAGCAAACTTAAGGCCTATTTTTCTTTTATCCCTCATTGGTGGATGATCTTTTGAGCTGATTACTCTCATCAAGGAGTGGAATACCTATTGCTTTAACTTTTTTGTCAATAGAGACTCATTTACCCTCATAGATCTATCCAAATTTTGCTATTTCCTTGTACATAGCAATAGAGTGAGCATGGATAATACAATCATTTTTCCTTCCATTCATCAACTCTTGCAATATTGAGTGAGCAAAATAGATCTCATTAAAAATTCCAAAGATCTCTTCATCATGATCGAGAACTTTACATCCATGAAAAAGTCTTTGAAGATATACCACATATTGTTTCTCCATTTCTTCTGCTCTGAAAAAACACGAAACAGAAAGGAGTTATACAAAGAAAGTGTTATGAAACTTGATATAAACATCTTTTCATTCAGGAAATTTCCTTCATTTAAGATTTAGTAGTCCCAACTTAAGAAATCTTTCTTTAAAAACTTTGACCATCAAGATCCTCAAGAATAGGCCTCTTTCTAAGAGAAGCTTTATTCTTGACATGGTCGACATAGTTCATCATAAACTGAACAATTTACTTGCCATCTTTGCGTTGGATCCTAGCATAGGCTAAATAATCTTCCATGACTCTTGTCTCTGTCCAAAGTGTACTACTTGTGTTGGTTGATTCAGATTTGGTGGTTGAGATTGATCTTATGGTGCTTCTACATATCACCTAGTTCTTATTCTCTATTCCTCTCCCTCGTTAACACTTCTCCTTTTTGCTTTGACTAGAATTTTATGTCCCATTGATGAATATAAGTAAGTAACTACTTATAGTGTATCAGCTGAATCTTTCCATCCATTTACCTCTTGAATTTGTTGATATATTTAGGTAGTGATGTGTCTGAAGACACTAGGACCACCGGGGCACTTTTTTCCCTCTTTAGGAGGTTTTTTTCCCCCGGCTTGTATATATGCCTATTGCCCTAATGGGCTGCTTATCTTTGTACATTCTCTAGTAATACAGTCAGTATTGTGTTTTGTGCTCCAAGCTTCTTCTTCTTCCTTGTGTTGTTGGCATGCTTTCATAGACGTCTAACTCCAACAATTGGTATCAGAGCAAGTCGCCTCTTCATCTAGGGCATCCTCTTCTCTGGTTGCTATCTCAGAATTGCACAAATTTTGGTGAGCATACTCAGCGTGTTTTCGAGATCAAAACAGCTTTGTTGTGTGGTGTCAAAATCGTGATCTGATCTCGTTTCGGCCTTCGAGCACATTATCGTAGCTCTAGTGGGACACCAGTTTGCCAAATGTATATACCTATTTCAGTTCACCAGTATAAGTGTCTCAAACTCTACTACAAGTTTAGCAGAATTTGTCTGGGCAGTTCCGTTCAGCTTTTTGAGATACAATCAATTTTCTGCATCAAGGTATTTTACTCACCAGCCATGGCTGAAAGCAATGATGTATTTCGTATGTTGGTTGTTGAGGATAAGTTGGATGGCACCAACTACCCGTTGTGGGCTTATATAATGCGACATGTATTGGTTGCAAAAGGACTATGGAACATTGTGCAGGGTGTTGAAAAACGTCCTATCACACCTACAACTGTTACAATTGCATGTACTGAAGCTCATGCAAAAGGTGTTGAAGATAATGATATTCTGCATATTCCTGTTCGTGCTGTGGTTTCTGCTGCACCTACTGCAGAGCAAATTTGTTGGGATGGAAGAGATGCCCAGGCATATGCATTGATAGCTTTGTCTATCAAACATGCCATTATTCCTCACATACACTCTTGTAGAACAGTTAAGGATTTTTGGGATACACTTACCACATTGTACCAAGCTAGGAATGAGGCTCATGTTGCTTACCTCCAAAAATAGTTGGAGAGTGAGCACATGAATGAAGGTGATTCTATGGACAATTTTCTAACAAAGATCAAAGACTTGAAGGAACAGTTGATTTCTGTTGATGAGGTTATACGAGATAGCTCACTTGTGCAGACCATTCTGAATGGTCTTCCTCATTCATATTAGAGTTTTGCTTCTACTCTTTGGTTGATGATGAAAGGCAATCCAAATGCCTTGTCATTTGAGGAGTTAGTCTATGTTTTGTTGTAGGAAGATCTGTCCAGGCAGAACATGTCCATTATGCGAGTTGCAGATCAAGCATTCCTGGCTAGTCAGAAGAGCAAAGGAAAATGGAGCTCTTCAACTAGTAACCAGAAATCTGCTAATTCTACACAATCGAAGAGGGAAGACAAAGATGAAAAGAAATCAGAAAAGCAAAAATTGTTCTACAAGTACTATAAAGGAAATGATCATATCATAAAGAACTGTCCAAAACTGGATGCTAAAGAGGCAAAGAAGAAAGAGGTTGGAATGGTTGTTGCAGAGGCCTCTACACCAAAAACAAAGTCTGCTAATCTTGTGCAGGAAGAAGAATGGGTGTTTACTATTGTTTGCAGTTTTGACCCATCTTCTCATGAGCACTGCATGTCTGCAGTAGACTCAGATGTTTGGTACTTTGACAGTGGGGCGACCAAACATATTACCTCGTAGCACAGTTTCTTCTGTTCACTCGAGCCTGTCCCTATAAGAAATACTATTACATGCACCAACAACTCCTCTTATCCTTTTATGGGAGTTGGTAAGATCATTTTGACTACTAATGATCGTAGTTCTTTCACTTTGTCAGATGCTTTATTTGTGCCAAGGATCAAGAAGAACCTCTTATCAGTTTTTGCATTAGCCAACATTGACTTGGTTGTGAAATTTGTTGATGATAGGTGTACAATTCATGATCTGTCAAATGGCGATGTGATTATCGCTTGTGGCATTTTATGTCGTGGGTTGTATAAGCTCATAGACTATGAAAGATCTATGAATGATTCGGCATGTGCAGTACATGATTCTCAGGCTTTGTCAAATGCAAAGCTTTGGCATGCACACTTTGGTCATCTGAATTTTGCTAGTTTGCTATGCCTGCAGAAATATGAAATGGTGTCCTCTTTGCCCAAAGGAGGCACCTGGAAAACATGTTTGTGAAGGCTGTATTTTGGGCAAAATGTAGTGTTCTTCATTTCCAAAAGATGGTTCAGTTCGGGCTACTAAAAAACTGTAGCTTGTACATAGTTATGTGTGTGGTCCTATGCAGACACCCTCTTTTGGAAATTATCTTTACTTTGTGACTTTCATTGATGATTTTTACAGGCATGCATGGGTATATCCATTGAAGGCAAAGTCCGAAGTGTTCATGTGCTTCAAAAAGTCTTTGGTTTTGGCTGAAAATCTGTCAGCATGTAAAATGGGCACCCTTCGTTCTAATCGAGGGGGGGAATATATGTCTTCCAATTTTAATGCATTTCTCGATGAGCGTGGAATAAAACACTAGTGTACACTACCGTATACACCTCAATAGAATGGAATTGCTGAACAAAAGAACAAGTCACTCATGGAGATGGCAAGGTGTATTGTTGGCATACAAAGCAACAGAGGAGTCATGCACAATACGGCAACAAGGCCAAATCATTTTTTCCATGACCTATTTACAAATCAAGTGATTTTAATCACTACACAAACATTGTAAATCCCGTTTTTGGTAGAATAGACTCCATTTTGCGCAAGCCGAGGAGTCCTTGAGCTTGAGGAGTATTAGAACTAGCGACATATCGATTTTCATAATTTTTAGACTCTGTTTGAGCCCTCAAATAGACTCTAGAACCTAATTTTTAACTAGGCCGGACACTAGGTCTGGACAAGACCAAAGCTAGTTAGAAGACTATAAAAAGAGCTAGAGAGCTCATTTTTGGGGTTAGATTGTTTGTGAATTGAGCTTATGTAAGAGACCTTTTGATTAATGCAAAGAACTCCATTGTTCCTCTCCGTGTTCCTGCCTTGTGTGCGCGTGTGTGTGTATGTGTGTGCATGCTTGTGTGCTTCTCACTCACGCACTTGTGCCTTCACTTGCTCATAGTCTTCATACTAGTCCTCACGTCTCCACAGATTGACAATTATGAGGTGAATCTTCTCACGTTGGTACTCACCATTGTGCTAGAGTGACACCAAATTTGGCGCCGTTGCCGGGGAGAGAGCTTCGAGGACGAGCGTGTGATGGTAAGACGTCGAGTTGAGACATTGGAGTTATAGGTAATATCCTTTTTTCTCTTAATTTTTCTTCATCTTTTCCTTACTTTCGCATCACCATCATCACCATCATCATCTCCACCATCTCCCACCTCCATCTCCATCTCCACAAAAAAATTTCAGTTTTTGGTCTAATTACACCCCCCACCTCATTTCCCTCATTTCATTGTGAGAGAGAGCGAGAGAGAGCTTGCATGCTATCTGTTTTTGGTGTGTTTTTGAGCTTTTGTTGCAGGAACTTGCTGTACCACCTCCTCCAGCAGTGTGCGTAGGTACGACAGACTCTGCACAGGTCCCGGGACGACGACCTCTGTCTGTCGCGACAGACAGAAAAACTTAAAATTTTGTGAATGCATGTTTGTCACGGTAACCTACACCATTAGGGCACTCTAAATCACTAGAAGCTTCTCAAAAATTTGCGTTTTTTCAGTCTATCGCGATAGACACCGTCTATCGCGACAGACCGAAATTCCACGACAGACAGCGTCTATCGCGACAGACACCGTTTATCGCGACAGACAGAAATCCACGATAGACACCGTCTATCGCGACAGACACCGTCTATCGCGACAGACAGAAATCCACGATAGACACCGTCTATCGCGACAGACCGAAATTCCACGACAGACCCCGTCTATCGCGACAGACACCGTCTATCGCGACAGACAGAAATCCACGATAGACCCCGTCTATCGCGACAGACACCGTCTATCGCGACAGACAGAAATCCACGATAGACCCCGTCTATCGCGATAGACACCGTCTATCGCGACAGACAGAAAGTCCACGACAGACAGCGTCTATCGCGACAAACAGAAAGTCCACGACAGACAGCGTCTATCGCGACAGACACCGTCTATCGCGACAGACCAAAATTCCACGATAGACAGCGTCTATCGCGACAGACACCGTCTATCGTGACAGACAGCCCCCACGATAGTTTGTGTCTATCGCGACAGACACCGTCTATCGCGACAGACCAAAATTCCACGATAGACAGCGTCTATCGCGACAGACACCGTCTATCGCGACAGACACCGTCTATCGCGACAGACAGCCCCCACGATAGTTTGTGTCTATCGCGACAGACACCGTCTATCGCGACAGATAGACATTTTTGGCAAAAATTAAGGGGTAAATTTTTGGAAATTTAGGCTAAATTTTGGGCATATTTGCACTCTCAAATACTCATACACTTACAAAGGCCTTAGAAAAACGCATTAAAACCCCTGAAAGGTTCTGTTTGTCTAGTTAACCCCCTAAACCCTGAACGATCATAACTTTTTCATACGAAATCCATTTTTTGAGCTCTAGGGCTTGTCGGAAAGCTCGTGGCATATACTACACGCCCTCAACTGTTTTTTATAAGAATAATGCGTTGATTTTCAGATAGGATATTTGGAAGTGGACACACTGAGGGGTAGGAACACCAAGGGAGCTCTAGAGGAAATTTCTAGCAATACAAAAGGGGGAACAAGGGTCATTAAAAAAAGTGTCTGAAATAAATTGTCTGTCAATTGAAAGGTCAACTTGGAGCTAATCTTGGGACTTATGCAGGTCTATTGAGAAGCAATTGAGAGCGTCCAAGCAAGGGTTTTGCGCAAGCTGGAGAATCAACTTCTCGAGCACTAAAGAGCAAGGTTCGGCAAGAACGGTCGGAATACTCTCAACTCCTCTTCGTCAATTCCTAGCTTAGGCTAAGAACGATTAGAAGTAGGAGTAAGTCAGGGCGACGATAGGCAACTATCAAGTTGAAGCATACCTAAACTTTCAAACTCAAGCTAAGGGCATAATCCTTGTACTGTCGAGAATTTTAAAGGGAAAGAACTTAACGCGGAACGATCAACTGTAAGTGCGAAACAACATTCAAATATTCCTAACGACGTGATATCAGACAAGACCTTAAACACGATAAAATAACTGCAAAGAACCAAGCGACTAATCTAAAGTAACCAGCAACGAGGTTGTACTCTGGGCAAAGAATTGGGCTACTTAGATAGGCATATGAACCTTAGATCAGGACGACATCTAGTAAGGGAGAGACAAAGCCTTAGATCTTCAGAGGCTAGTGTTAACCACACTGCTAGGTCTTGGGCCCAGCAGTTGAGCCACCACTCGTACTACCCTAGCTCTGAGACCAGTGAGTCAGAGATGTCTCAAGGCATGGACAGGCCTACGGGAAGTTCAGGAGTGCCTTATTTGTACAGGGTAGAAGGCCCATACAAAACACAGCTGGAATACCTTAGGACCAATCGATTAGGTGCCAGCATCTATGAGGACGGCCTAGGAAGATCCGTGGTCCAGATTAAAAACCCAGACCAATCCATAGGACTAGAGCACCCAGCTGTCAAGTTTGAAAACGGTGCATACCTGGACAAAGAAGGAACCATATACGTAGTCACCAGTCACCCAGATAGGACGGACGAATTTGGAAATGTGATCCCAGAAGCAGACTTAGGTGACCTGGAACAAGGAAACATGGGAGTAGAACCTAGAACACCCCGAGGCAAATCTGTTCTCACTAGGATTATCACACCTGATTGGGTTCCCCAAGACAACAAGTGCATAGATTTGCTTCTCAATCGAGAAACTGACGAAGCCTTGTGGAGGTATAAACCTGATCAACCAACTGATATAGGAACTATCATGATCTATGAGTTTAAGGATCCGGATAGCCCAGGTAGAGTGACCTACTTAGATCACACTTCGGAAAGGATCTTTGTGGTGACAGAAAATGATAGGCATGCTTACACTTGGAAGGGTGAATTCATTTTCCCCCAACCAAGATCGAATGTATCCTATGGTCACCCTGGAGCTGGAACATCCCAAGCTCATGGAACTCAAAGAGACAGAAGTAGAGATAGACCAGAAGTAAGCTTTGCCAACCCAGTGGGCAGAGAAAGAACGAGGACGGAAACAAATAGAGTAGAACCTGAGATACTTAGAGCTCACAGGAATCAAAGAAACGCGGATGAGTTCCCTCTACCACGACCTAGAGAGCACACAAGAACCTTGAGACCGACTCAGCTAGTCAAGTCCATGAAGAACTACTTCGATGGCACTGGAGATCCATACGATCATGTGGCTGAGTTTAGGCAAGTCCTGAGAGCTGAACAAGTGGAGGATCTATTCACACAGTACAATGCCTTTGGTCTGACCCTTAGGAACACTGCCCTGACATGGTTTCAGCCACTAAATGAGAGGCAGTTCAGGAGCATAGACCAACTCCTAGAGGCTTTCATTATTGAATTCTCTAAGAGTGGCATAAGGCATAATACCTCCTCGCTGATTCACAGTTTCAAGCAAAACCCTCAAGAAACCGTGAGACTTGCAGGAAGAAGATTTAGGCAATACTTAGAAAGATGCCCTGTCTCGGAGCTACCCACATCAGCCAAACAAGTGGCTTTATTCCTGGATGGATTGCTAAGTACTAAATTGAGATCTTATGTGTACTTGAAGGACCCTAGGACCATAGAAGAGTGTGTACGCATGTGTATTGACATTGAGGACAACCTAGGGGAGGAGTTAGAGCTTTCCAAAATCTACAAAGATTCAGATAGTGCATCTAGTCACTCTTCCACGCAATCCACATCAATTGAGGAACTCGCAGAGAAAGTGGCCCAAAAACTAGGCGTCTCTAGCAAACAAATTCCGAGGTTTACCCCAGCGAAGAGGTGCTATACATGCGGTGGTGACCATATGGCAAACGTGTGTCCCATTATGGCTCAACCCCAGGTCAATCCAAATAGCCAATATTGCACCATAGAACGAAGGTACACCAATCATACCGCACAAGATTGCCCATACAACAAGCAGGCAGTTAGGCAACCCTACCCTCAGCCATACCCGCAGCAAGGAAGATACCAGAACCCGTACCCTCCACAACCATATGGCAGGCCACAACAACCGTATCAGCAACCCTACCCAAACCAACAAAGGCCTCAGCCAGTGTTAGCTCAACAACCCCCTGCCCCAGCTAATGTGATTCCGGTAAAGTATGCTGTTGCAGAAGAAAACCTGAATAGAGCTATAGTCCCTGTAACACCCTTGCTTTCTGAAAGTGACCCGAGTGACCATAGCTTTGATTCTACACATGTTGATAGTCCCCAGGCGTACTACATGCAGTCTCCAGAACATGGTGAGTCCTATTACAGCGAAGAGCCAAATGAACCTAGTTGGGAGTCAGATTATACAAACGTCATGTATGCAAACCCCAACCCTAGGCCTCAACCTAGGTAGGTAAGACCTCCATTCCCAAGAGGACCGTGCTACAGATGCCAAGGAGATCACCTCATTCGTGATTGCCCCTTACCTCCACCTACACAAAACCAGTCAGTGATGATCCAAGGCTTCTGCCAAGATTGTGGAAAAGAGCATCTCTTACGAGATTGCCCAAAGAACCCCAATAATATGCCAAAAATCACGCCTATCAATGTTATTGGGTTAGTGGTAGATTCCAGTGGAAGTGTCACTTCCACTGCACCCGTACAGGTAGTCACGAGAGCTCAAGCAGTGCAGCAAAACCAAGGGGTAGGCAAGGAAAAGAGCCCAGACGCTAGCGATACTGAGAGCCAAAATAAAAAGAGAACAAGAGCTTGGAGAGATAGCCGCGAACGCATGAAAAGGCAATGGGCAAAGAAGATGAGTGAACTTGAGGAAAGTCTACGAGAAACCAAGGCTAAAATCATAGAGATCACATCTCAACCGCACTCTCACACATTCCCACCGCTACCATCCCCATCACCCTCCATCCCTCCACCCTCTAAGACACCCCACGTAACCCACCCACCACCCCAAGCAGGATCAGTATTAGCTGATCCCACTCCTGAAGACATAGACATGATGCTTAAAGCATATCAGGCCAGAATCGAAGAAGGGCCAAACGTCACGGATCATGACAAGTGCTATCCTAGAGCTGACCTAGAGATAGAAAGAACCAAGCTGTGCACGAAAATGGTCACATTGGCTCAGACTATGTTTGAAGCCAGTCGCCTTTTCAATTACTCGGGCTCAGCCAAGACGCAATTACACTTGGATGGACTCCTAGAGAAGTTAGAGGGAATAATTGCAAGATCTGCCAAGGAAGAAAAAAATCAAGAAAAAGATAAAGCAAGCAAAAACATGAACCATCCCCCATCGAAAGTTTATGTGGCCAATTCCACTAAACCAGACAACTTCCCCTCCTTAGAAAGAATAGAGAGGCTAATTGCACAATCAGAAAAGGAACCTGCCCCTCAAAGAAAGGAAAGGGCAAGAGAACGGATAAGCAAGCCTCTTCAGGAAGCCCATGTGCCTCCTCAAGAAGCTTATCTTCCCCCCCAAAAGGCACATGAGCCTCCCTCGAAAGCTTGCGTACCTCCACAGGTTGCCTACATTCCTTCTCAGGGAGCGTATGAGCCTGTTCGGAAAAGTAATAGAATAAGTAACCCTCCCCAGGAAGCTTGTGCTCTAGCCATCTATGAGAACGAGGAGAGAGCCAACGATAGAATAAGCCCTCCTTCCCAGGTTGCTTATGCGCCTAATTCTACGGAGCCAGACACTTCTTCTTCTATGAATCGGTTTGCACCAGACTTCCTACGAGAGATTCAAGAAGACAAATGGGATAACGAAAGTGAAGTCGCCCCTCCCTTTGAACTTGTGGATGATGCACACGACCAATTCCCACAAGACATCCCATCTATTTACGGGGAACATGAGAGTACTCAGTCTCACGAGAGATTGGACTTTGAGTCTAATTCCATACAAGAGCTACCCCACTTCACAGGCCCATGGGAAGCAAAGTCCACCTGCATGAGAGCACCTACAGTCATGGTAAGAAACGAAGATTCAGTCATACCTAGGAACACAGAGGTAGTGAAGAACACTAACGTGCAGTGCAATCTCAAGTTAGAAGAGCTACTCAAGGTTAGACCTGAATTATGGAAACATGTCGCCAAACAAGTACCAGAAATAGCCAAACCTCGTTCCCAGGTAGGATCCCATAGGACGGTGCCAGAAATTCCCTTGGATAAGATAGGAGATATGTGTGAAGGCGAAGAAGGGAACACCTATCTTCCCATCACCTACCAGGAGTACACCACCAAGGCAATTTTGGACTCAGGTGCAGGAGTTGCAATTGCCACCACTTCCCTATGGAAGCGTTGGGGCAAGCCAGCACTCAGGCCAACGAGAATGAAATTGCAGATGGCCGATGGTCACATAGAGAGACCCCTAGGATTGCTAGAAGGAATAACTCTCACCACTTGTGGTGTCGAGTTTGAGCATACATTTGCCATATGTGACTTCAGCAAAAATCATGCCTATGAGATGATTTTGGGAAGACCATTTATGCGACAGTTGCAAGTGGTACAGGATTGGGGAACCAACTCCTTGTATTTGCAACACTTGGGTGTTACGACCAAAGTCAATCTCAAGGATTATTCTCATAGAGATGTCCCTCCTATCCAATGGAATCCCATCCATAGAGCCAAAGATGATACAGAATCGGTGCATTCCATAGGGTCTGGATCCTCATGGATGCATGAAGACACTCACTTATGGATGTGCAAGGTAGCAGTAGAAGAAGAGAAGAGAGAGAAAGCCAGAGAGGTAGGTGCAAAAGAAACACATAGATCAATTCAAGACCCAGCCTATGCACCTGTAGTTTTTCCTGATGAGGAATTTGAACCCCATGGCTGGGCAGAAATTTTGGCAACAATGGACGTAGCCATCAATGAAGAACAATGGACACCTCACTGTGATGAGGATGGCTATGACATTTCAGTCTTCTCCATAGAGCCAATCATGGGAGAGGCAGTTCTAGAAGAATGCGAACCTAGCCCTGATGCATTTGAGGATGCAAGTGACTCCGATCTAGAGTCAATCATTATGGACCCACCATTTGCATCAGATGAAGAATACTTCCATGAAGTAGAATTTCAACCCCAGAGACATGGAGAGATTACAAATGATGTAAGATTAACAACACACGTGACTCCGAAGGAAGAAGGAAAGAAACAAAAGAAGAGAGAAGTCTCACCAGAAGAGGAAGAATCTTTGTTTGAGGTCCCGGAAAATTTTAAGAAGTATGAGATAGACGACAGGAGAGTCATGATAAGAATGCCTAAACGAGAGGCACAAGTAGGAGAGGCCTATGATAACAAAGAAACCACCAAGAAAATAGTAGTGGCCATAGAAGAAGGAGAGGAGAGATGCACGTACATAGGCCATGACCTAACAGAGGAAGAAGAGCATGCGTTGATAGCCTTGCTGAGAGAATACAGAGATGTATTCGCTTGGAGTTACAAGGATTTGAAAGGTGTTGACCCCGATATATGCTCACACACTATCCCCATGACCTCAGATGCTAAACCCTCTAAGCAAAAGCCCTATACTTATAATGATAATTACGCTGCTAAGATCAAAGAAGAGATAGATAGATTGGTTGAAGCTGGATTTATCTATGAAATTGAGCACACTTAATGGGTATCCCCCATCGTAGTGGTGCTCAAGAAGAATGGCAAGCTGCGTGTGTGCATTAACTTGAAAAAGGTTAATGCAGCCACAATTCGAGATAACTATCCGCTTCCCATCACAGAACATCTCTTAGAAAGAGTCGCAGGCAAGGAAGTATACAGCTTCCTTGATGGATTTTCGGGTTATAATCAAGTAGCCATAGCTCCAGAGGATCAGCATAAGACAGCCTTTGCCACAGAATGGGGCATTTTTGCCTTTCGAGTAATGCCATTTGGGCTTACCAATGCACCAGCTACCTTCCAGAGGCTGATGTGCCATGTATTTAAAGAGTTCCTGAGGAAAAACTTAGAAGTTTACGTTGATGATCTTTGTGCTCATTCCAACATTAGACAAACCCATATCCCTGAGCTCAGACAAATCTTTGACAAATGTAGAGAATATCAAGTCTGCCTAAACCCCGAAAAATGTGTTTTCATGGTCAGGCAAGTCAAGATTTTAGGGCACATAGTGTCAAAGAATGGCATATCTACTGACGAAGAGAAAGTGAGAACTATAGCAGAGCTACCTAGGCCAAAGAATGTCAAGGAAGTACAAGCTTTCATGGGGCATTGTGGTTATTACCGATGATTTATACACATGTATGCTGTCATTGCGAAGCCCATGTACGGACTTCTGACAAACTTTGAGTGGACGGATGAATGTGAGAATTCCTTCCAGGAGCTTAAACGAAGATTATGTTCAGCACCAATCTTGACCACACCAGATTGGAATAAGCCTTTCCATGTTCATGTGGATGCATCCAATTATGCTATTGGATGTGTGCTTGCACAACCTACTGGTGAAGGTAATATGGATCTTCCAATTGCCTATGCCAGTAGACAATTGAATGCAGCTGAACGAAATTACACCACTACAGAGAGAGAAGGCTTAGGCATGGTATATGCAGTTAAGAAATTTAGACACTATTTGCTTGCAAATAAGTTTAAATTTTTTACGGATCATCAAGCATTGCTATACCTCGTAAACAAGCCTTGTAATACAGGAAGATTAGTGAGATGGTTTCTCTTGCTAATGGAATATGATTTTGAGGTTGTGGTAAGGAAAGGGAGGACTCACTTGAGAGCAGATCACCTCTCTAGGCTCACATCGGGAGAAGCCCCACAAGGAGTGTCAGATGACCTTCCTGATGCTTACTTGTTTAATTTGGAAGTTGTACCGCAGTGGGCTAAGCCATTGGTACCAGTATTGACATACGGGCCTAACCATCCAGTGGTAAACACACGGAATAGAGAGGTTGTAAAAGCCCAAAAGTACCACATCATGGCAGGAAGTATGTACAAGCACACAGATCAAGGGATTTTGGCTTGTTGTGTGGAAGAGGACGAGTACAATAAATGGTTGCAATTAGCACATGTAGGTGCGTTAGAGCAACACTACTCAAAGCAATGAACTTTACAGACCCTAAAGAGACTCGGAGTGCATTGGCCGACTATGGAAGCGGATGTCCAAAAATTGTGCAAGGAATGCCCAATTTGTTGCACTAAACCACCTGTGGAACACGCCACTCTTTATCAAGTATCCATTGTGCCAGATTGGAGTGAACCACTAGTATCCTTCCTGAGGACGAAAACATTCCCGTCAGACATGACTCTGGCGAGGAAAAGGAGTTTAGAACAAGAAGCGCTGGATTACTCACTCATTGGTGATAATCTATATAAGCGTGGTAAAGATGGTTACCTGAGGCTATGTGTCCATGAAAGTGAATATCTTAAGATCTTGGAAACTGCTCACCAAGGTGTAGCAGGCGGACACTTTGGACCGGATCGGGTGATCAAGGCAATATTATTTGTAGGCTTCTGGTGGCCTACCCTTCACATGGATGCACAGACCTATGTGAAACGGTGTGATGTCTGTCAGAGGACTCAGTATCCTATACGCAAAGATGAGATGCCACTGAAACCTATGATGGGTGGACGTGCGTTCTCTAAGTGGGGAATAGACTTCGTAGGTCCTATTAATCCCCCAGCTAAGGGTTCTCATGCGGAATACATCATTGTTGCAACAGATTATCTCACCAAGTGGGTGGAGGTAAAGGCTACGACAAAGAACGATGCTCAAACAACTGCTAAATTCTTGTTTGAGAATGTATTCACGAGATATGGGCTACCTATAGAGCTTGTAAGTGATAGAGGCACTCATTTCTTGAACGAAGTGATTGAAAATCTACTCCAAGAATTCTTGGTAATACACAAGAAGTCTGCCCCCTATCACCCTCAAGCTAATGGACAAGCTGAGAGCACTAATAAGATCTTATGCAATGTACTGACAAAATTAGTGAACACAAAACGCTCTGATTGGGACAAACAGCTACACCATGCTGTTTGGGCATACCGAGTTGCCTACAAAACGGTACTCCAAGCCACCCCCTTTCAGATGGTATTTGGCCAAAACGCTGTGCTACCCTTGGACTTCTTGATTCCTACATTGAGAGTAGCACAAGAGCACGAATGGACAGGTCATGAACTCTCCTCTAGGATCTTTGACCTTGAACGATTAGGAGAAACAAGACTGAGAGCAGCTGCAGGAATATATGCAGCTAAGAAGAGACAGAAGGCATACTTTGATGCCCATGTGAAGGATAAAGGCTTGAAAGCAGGAGATCTAGTTTTAGTCTATACACTGAAACAACACGCAAGGAAGCTAGAAAAGAGAGGCTAGGGACCTATGATCATCAATAGGATCTCCACGAGTGGAGCAGTACAATTAGCCACGTTAGAAGGTGATATTCTCCCAAACTATATTAGCGGTTGCAGAGTCAAGTTGTATCAAGAACCCCTCACGGAGGAAATGCTCAGCCGACTCAACACTGCTAAGAAACGCAAAGAGGAAGAAAAGCGAATTCGAGAAGAGGCTCAAGCAGAAGCTTTAGAACGCATCAGAAGGATGAAGTTACGAAGGCAAGGTAGAGATCAGCCTAGAACGAATGACTATGCAGATCAAGGATATCCTATGGCCATGTGTGAAGTCGCAGGAACAAGCTCGCATAGGATAATTGATCGACGTCCTTTCATAACCCTAGATATAGGACAAGGAAAGAGTGCAAGGACCGTAAGAGCCTTGATTGACTCAGGTGCAGCCACTAGTGCTGTTAAATTGTCTTACTGTCAAGAGTTGCAGTTAACTGTCAATCTTGTGGAAGCGTATCTCATAGGATTGGAAGGCGTGGAAACCCCTTGCATGGGCGAGGTGGAACTTCCCCTCTATATTCATGATGAGGCTATAACAGTTAAAGTACTAGTGTGTCAAGACGAGGATCTCACTGAACCTCTTGTCTTGGGTCAAGACTGGATCTATGACCAAGCAGTCAACTTAAACTTAAGAAGTGGACTTCTTCAGGTTTGGGTCAATCATAGTCGAATTACAGTAGAGTTAGATAATGGAGCACTCAAGGAACTAGGAAAGGCACAGACTCCTGGTCCTTCCAGGAATACACATGAAGATGACCATGTTGTTCTTATCCAAAACTATGTGTTGCAGAGGAATGATATTCGCAAAAAAGGAGTCAGGGATGCAAAGGAACTCCCTTCTTTTCCAAAGGCCAGAAGGAGGCAACAACCAAAGGTGGATCAAAGGCAGAAGAAGCAGAGTACTACCTATGTCCGGGATCCAAAGTACCTGCGCAGCAAAATGTCCCAGCAAGTGAAACAAGTGTGGGTGCGGAAAGGCGAACACCCGATTGCACTCAAGCCAACCACACGGGCAAAGCCTCTTATTAGTAACCAACAACACGACACTAATAAGAAGTCTTTCAGAAATTCTTCTGCTAACGTGAAATCTATTTGGGTGCCCAAGCAGTCGATGAAGGCTAGCTCACATTCAAGACAAATTTGGGTGCCTAAGGCTTGTTTGCGGGCTCAAATAGCTACACCAGGAACACACCCTACACCGCACGATCCATTCACTCGCACAGCCGGCATCCACTCGTTTTCAACACTCACGAACACACTAAGGCCCATGATCACGAACAGAATCACTTGTAAATGAGTCCCTAAAAGGCCTCATGTTCAAGCTGATACACCTATAAAGCTCTCTGGCGTCTCTACGAAACCAAGAGCAAAACCCATCCACTGCATTTGGCAGCCTAAGACCTGTAATAAACCCCCCGACCCCAATTTGTAAATTCATCCCCACTTACTAACTGCATTAGTCTCTTAGGACTACCCAAGCATTAACTACACACACTGTCTTCGTGCACTTACTAACCACTAACTCACCATCTACCTCATGTTAATGTTGTAACGGGGACAACAACGGATTTATTCTGTCCATTACGATGTTAACACGTGGTTCTATATTCTCACAGAATCAGAGGGCAAGAAGTAACATGGCAGAAGCGACAGGTCCGAGCTCACAAGTAGGAATACTTACTGCAGGAATTGATGTGGATAGTCTACCTGTGGATGTGCCACCAACTGAACGACCTGTGGAGCTGCAACACCTTCAGCAAATCCCGGTGCCGGATCCACCCACAGGGATCACAGAAAGAGTCCATGCCAATTCTCATTGGTTCAATGGCATGCCAGGTCCATTAGGAGAGGCCAAGTATATATGGGAGTCTAAGTGCGAGTATGACAGATCATGGGTTCGATTCCAATTCTTCTCCAAGGAGTTCGAGACTCTACAGAACACTGAGGATCTCCAGACCATATGGCAACGAGCAGGGCTAGCAGAATACTTTGAAGCCCCACTACCTAAACCAGATCTCCTCCGATGCTACTATTTGGTCTCCACATTACAAGCGAATGAAGAAAAGGACAAACCCGGATCATTTGTTCTTCCCTCCTTGCTGGGCAACAACGAGCTGAAGAGATTTGAACTTACTGTGGAGTTGGTGAGCGATGCTTTGAATATGCACGGCACACATGTACCCTCCGAAAAGGATGCTCTCGTTCCTACTAACATGAAGGATAGGAAACTATTGAAGCTTAAAGACATGGCAGCACTCACACCAAACGTGTCCATCCCTCTCTGTATGTGCATGCAACATTTTGCTTTCCCCGGCCAAAACCGCTTCACACAACCACACAAGAGAATCTGGTTCGCCCTCTACTTAGCGGAAGCAGGTGCGTTACCAATTAAGCTACCGGTATGGATTATAGATCAATTGTATGAAGCAAATAAAAGGTCTTCTAGGAAATTAGTGGTGAACGGTTGCTGTGCAATCACACGCATTATTTACCGGTGCCTAGCATACGATGTTCCCGTTGAACGTGCCTTAACTTGGGCACAATTACAAATGTTTAAGAAGCTCAAGACGTCCACACATCAATCCAAGCGCATGAGGGGTGCGATCCCTTGTGTCCAGACAAGGGAAGTTCTGACTACTCCTGAGGTATCGCCACGAAGGGAGACCACTCTACCTCCCTTTACCATTAGGATACCCAGGTCGGGATCTGAAACTACGACACAAGCTACCCCATCAGCTCCTCCTGCCCCACCTGAATTTGAATTTGCTGCAACTGGAAGTGCCGAAGGAATGGACCCCCAGGACTTCGAAGCATTCTTACAAAGTACACAATTCTCTGATGTGGAGTTTTATTCAGATGCAGAGGAACAAGCCACATCTTCACAAAGAAGAAGAAAATCGACAGACGGCCGACATGTACATTGGAGTGACGCTCAGCAAGGTCAACAACAAAGACACCTAGAAGAAGAAGGAGCGTATGAAGAGGAGACCACTGACGCCCCAGCCTATACAGCAGAACTCCGAAGGCTGTATCAAATTATGGAAAGAGTGCGATCGCAACAACTGCTCACCGAACAGAGTAGCAGAGTACTCATGACTCAGTTGTTGGAAGAAGCAGGAGTTGACTCAGAGTATAGGGAAGGTCTCTTATTGATGGCAGAAACATATGGGGTAGTGGAAGCAGTGCGCACTGCCATTCGGAGGTCTCCCGTTCAATATGATCCACGAAGGTTCCAGACGCGACCACGCTCAGGTAAGAATATCCAGATTCCCATTACAACTGCAGAAGAGCCAACTATTACATCTGAACCTATCAGGACAACCTCCCAAGCAACCGAAACGGCTAGCCAAGAGCACCCAGCCACCCATGAGGAGTCCACCGAGCCACAACCACCCACACCCCCACCATCGCCTCCTAGAGCAGAAACAGAGGAAATCACCTCGACCCCTCAACCCACCGAACCAACCTTCATCTTCCGTACTCCCATCTCTAGTTCCACCCTATTCTCTACCTCTGATAACCCAATCTTTGAAGCAACCCCCATCACTACACAATCCACCGAACCGCTCATAGAGTCTGCCCTAGGGCAACCATCCCCCATGCCCTCAGCCATAGGTCATCCTGACCCTAGATCCACATTCATGGGTTTCCCTGCTACCACGCAACCCTTCATGCCCTCCTCAAATCTACGATCTCAACCCCCGACCTCCATCTCTCCATTTCTACAATCCCTTCATGACCTCCTTGCTAGAACTTTTCAACCCAGGTCTCAACCCTTTCCCTTCTTTTCAGCTCCCCACCCCACTTCCCATCTATTCTCCACTTCCACACACACACCACCTACCATTCCAATGTATATGGCAGATCCCACACTCGCACCCATTCCTGAAGGTATGGACATTTCACCACCCACGGCACCTCCGCCCACGATTCCACCTCCTCCCATTCCCCCTCCACCAATTTCACTCACACACACGACTTCAATAGACACATCATTCACTCTTCCCCTTCCCTAATTCCCTTCCCATGCATCTTTCGCTGTAAACACCACCCACTCATCTATAGGAAATGCATTGGACACCATGCTAGCCTGTATATCAAACTTAAGGACAGATTACATTCAACTCCAGCAACAGAATGAACGCCTGCACGAGCACTCAGAGACACTACAGCACCGCCTCGCGGCACTAGAGGAGGAAAATGCTCGCCTCCACACACAGTTCCAAACTCTCCAAGAAGCTCATGGCATATTGGAGGTACAGTTACAGAACACAGATCAGGAAGTGATACAGGTGGTAGAAGGTCACCTACGGACACAGCTGGAACGCAACTCAAAGCTTCAGCGAAATATGGCTCTACTCAAACGCCATCTTGCGGCCGCTCAGGAAGAGAATCGACGCCTGCAAGTACAAAATCAAGAGAACCTGGAAGCAGCTATTGAGAGCACACCGGGGGCACCCATCAGCCCATCAAAGTTTCAAGCAGTGACCCCCGATAATATCAAGATCATATTGGAAGACTATGCCATGTTGCTTGAAGCACATGATCAGCTATCGGAGGAACTGGGACAATTGAAGCAGAAACACCAAAAAGGACCAACAGCAGCCTCTCCAACCACCCCCTCCGCGGCTTCACTTCTCACAGATTCAGAGGCCATAAAAGATCTCCAGAAACAGGTCACCGAATTGCAAACACGTCTACTACAATATGAGAGACCACCTTCCCCTCCAGAGGCTCCCACTGATGAAGAAGTTGTGCAAATTCCTGTGGAACAAACGTTTGACGAAGAATACGATCCACAACTATTCCCAGGGGGCCAACAAACAGAAGAAGCTCACGACACATTCGAGGCACCACGGCCTCCATGGCTACGTCAAGTGGAGGAAATCGGGAGTTCGCACGAAGAGCGCACAGTAGTGCAAAATCAGGCCATGAGGGTCATAGAGGAAACTGTGCTACAATCGGCTTACTTCAAGAACCTGTCATCGAGACGCCTCATCCTCTCATCTGAACTCCAATACCGGCCTTATTATATTATCTTGGCTGATTATAATGCAGAAATACAGAGAGTCACGGGTCAGATTCCTACCTTTGCTACCCAATTTCAACCCGAAGACCTTCCTCCAGAGGTGCAAAAAGGCAAAATTCGTCAACCCACCTGGCGGCAGAAACTTCTAGAGACATATCCAGAAATGCTACGCACATGGAACAACGCGCCTTTACACCTCCTATACAATCCATGCTACGGTCCAGTTCCACGCCGCACGTCTTGGAAGGCATTCAATATCAAAGTGCAGAACAATGCGCAATGCAAAGAATGGCTAAACTACCCGTACATTGCGCCACCATAGGGACCACCGTCGGTAGCATACATGATGGGAACAATTCGCCACTGGATGCCGCGATTGAAGCCCATGCAAGATGTAGCAGCGCAAATGATGCTTAAAATCTTAGATATGATGCAGGTAGTCCTGAAGACTTTTAGAAATGCAGCCGCACCACAGGTACGTCTCCCGGGGTTTAGCAATGGAAATTACGACTTGGTGTATGACATGAGCACCACCCCCAGTATTCGTGTGGCTTACGCCTGGCATGCACGCATCAAATACCTCCCTGCCTGCTACAAACAGACCTTCGAAGAAATGTTCAGATCAGGTTTCTGGGAGTATCACTCGGAGATTTTCGCACCGAAGCCAACACATCTGCTCCATCTTTTTGCTTGTGAACAAGCAATGTACTCTGAGTACTACACCACCCCGCAACCAGAGGCCCCTGGTGCAATAAATTGGGATGCATTGGAAGCTGATCTAGCAAGAGGCTTAAGGATAGGAGAACATGAACTGGCCACCAATGTCATCCAATACTATATCGACCACCCGAGAGAACAAAGGTCTGTCAGGGGCGACAGACGCTAGGAAGGGGGGCGTGTTGGCATACAAAGCAACAGAGGAGTCATGCACAATACGGCAACAAGGCCAAATCATTTTTTCCATGGACTATTTACAAATCAAGTGATTTTAATCACTACACAAACATTGTAAATCCCGTTTTTGGTAGAATAGACTCCATTTTGCGCAAGCCGAGGAGTCCTTGAGCTTGAGGAGTATTAGAACTAGCGACATATCAATTTTCATAATTTTTAGACTCTGTTTGAGCCCTCAAATAGACTCTAGAACCTAATTTTTAACTAGGCCGGACACTAGGTCTGGACAAGACCAAAGCTAGTTAGAAGACTATAAAAAGAGCTAGAGAGCTCATTTTTGGGGTTAGATTGTTTGTGAATTGAGCTTATGTAAGAGACCTTTTGATTAATGCAAAGAACTCCATTGTTCCTCTCCGTGTTCCTGCCTTGTGTGCGCGTGTGTGTGTATGTGTGTGCATGCTTGTGTGCTTCTCACTCACGCACTTGTGCCTTCACTTGCTCATAGTCTTCATACTAGTCCTCACGTCTCCACGGATTGACAATTATGAGGTGAATCTTCTCACATTGGTACTCACCATTGTGCTAGAGTGACATGTATGGTCAAGAGTCAGGCTTTGCCACATAGATTCTGGTTTGAGGTTGTCATGTGTGGAGCATATGTACTTAACAGGTGTCCCACTAAAGCACTGTGGTCTATCACTCCATATGAGGCTTGGCATGATTGCAAGTCACCTGTTGCTCATCTGCGTGTTTTTGGTTGTCTGGCATATGCATTTGTGCCTGAAAAACATTGTAGAAAATTGGATGATAAAGTAGTAAACTGTATTTTTGTTGAGTACAGTTCTGAAAGTAAAGGCTATCATCTATATCATCCATAGACTAAACACATTCTGGTTAGCCGCGATATTGTTTTTGTGGAAGATGCTATTTAGCCATTGTTTTCATGTACTAAAGAGACATCTGTTAGCTCTAAAGACATGTATGATACTTTGCTCCCTCTTTTTACAGGTGGACAACCTAGTGCTGGTCCTAATGAGGCAACTTCTCAGCCTTTGTAGGTTTCAGGTGATGATGCAGATCATTCCATTTCTGATGTAGATTTACATGATGCACTTATTGATGAGAGAGCTGATATTGAGCAGGCAAAAACTATGCCAAAATGGCTGGTGTAGACTTTGCATGACAGAAAATTAGATGCACCTCTGTTATATCGTACTCGTTCAGGCTCTCATAGTGCCTCGTTTGCATCAGATTGCTATGCTATGGCTGCATCTAGTCTCTGTGATGAGAATGAGCCTGTTTTGTTTAATGAAGCACAAAATTTAGAAAATTGGATGGCTGTCATGCAATCTGAATATGATGCTATAATGAAGAATGGTACTTGGTCTTTGGATGACTTACCTACTCACAAGAAGGCCATTGGCACTAAGTGGGTTTACAAGTTGAAGCCTAAGCCTGATGGAATAGTTGACAGGTATAAGGCTAGGTATGTTGCAAAGCATTATGCAGAGGAAAGAGGCATTGATTTTGATGAGACCTTTGCACCTACATGTCGTATGACTACTGTTCGGAGCATTTGTGCACTTTGCAGCCCATCATGGTTGGAATGTACATCAGCTGGACATTAAAACAGCATTTCTGAATGGTGACTTGCATGAAGAAGTGTATGTTTTTCAGCCCCATGGCTTTGTGCGGAAAGGGCATGAAAACTAGGTGTATAGGTTAAAGAAAGCATTATATGGTTTAAAGCAAGCACCACGTGCTTGGTATGAGAAGATACATGCCTATCTGATTGCACATGGTTTTGAGAACAATCCAACTGAAAGCATCTTATATGTTAAGCGTGCTAATGAAGTGCTTCTGATCATTGTTGTCTATGTTGATGACATGTTTGCTCACTGGTCCTATTTAGAAGCATATTGCTAACTTTAAGGCTGATTTTCATGCCTCATTTGAGATGTCTGATTTTGGGGCATTTGCATCATTATTTGGGCATTCAGTTTATGCATGTTGATGGTGGAATGGCTTTGTGTCAAACAAAATATATTGACACATTATTGTAGCATTTTGGCCTTGAAGACTGTAAACCTATTGCCACTCCTATGGAAACAGGTTTATGAGTGAGATGCATTTGATGTTGTTCTCTATCAGTAGGTTGTTGGATGCTTGATTTACTTATGTATTACTCGGCCAGATATTCAGTTTGCTATCTCACAGATGAGCACGTTTATGCACAGCCCATAAGTCAAGCATTGGTAGGCGGTTAAGCGCATCTTTTGCTAATTGAGTGGTACTCGGCTACTTGGGTTGTTTTATCCCAAGGGGGATCACTACCACCAGATTTGCATGCTTTTTCTAACTCTGATTGGGCTAGTTGCTATGACACTCATGTGTCTACTAGTGGCTTTTGCTTTATGCTTGGTAGCTCATGTATATCTTGGTTGAGCAAGAAGCAACCTACTGTGGCCACTTCCAGTTGTGAGGCTGAGTATAGGGCAGCTTTCACAACGACTGTTGAGTGTGTGTGGCTCAGACGCCTTATGGCTGATTTGGGTGTTGGTTAGTCTTCTGCCACCACCATCTTCATTGACAGTCAGAGCGCATTGGCAGTTGCAAGGAACCCTATGTTCCATGCTCGCACTAAGCACATTGAGGTGCATTATCATTATGTCAGGGAGAGGTTCTTTGTTGGGGAGATCAGCTTGGCATATGTGCCCATGCAGGAGACCATTGCAGACCTTTTCACGAAGGCTTTGCCTAGGGAGAAGTTTGAAGCTTTCTGCAAAGCTTTGGGCTTACTTCCTTTTGTGGAGTGATTTCCACATAGCTTGGCACTTCTTTATACATGAGTGTGGGCTCCTTGTTCACCGCATCACTCCCAGGGGGGACTTGTTGATATATTTAGGTAGTGATGTGTGTGAACATACTAGGACTGTCGAGACACTTTTTTCCCTCTTTAGGAGGTTTTTTCCCCCGACTTGTATATATGCCTATTGCCCTAATGGGCTACTTATCTTTGTACATTCTCTAGTAATACATGCAGTATTGTGTGTTGTGCTCCAAGCTTCTTCTTCTTCCTTGTGTTGCTTGCGTGCTTCTGCAGACGTCTAACTCCAACAGAATTTTATTGTTAGCTATTTTTAAAATTTCTTGATGCATCTTCCCTCAATCTAGGGATTTCATTACTCTTGGTCAAGCTTCCGAATCTCCACTATCATCAATTAACCTTCATGCCTTCATGCCTCCCTGGCCAAAATTTATATTAACCTTTTCTATAGTATTAGCATGATAGAAGTCACCTTTTCCTTGATAAACATCAAGTTCTTATATAGCACATCTTTGAAAACCTCACATGAGTATCCATTGTGCTCCAAGAGTCACACGATACATCTCTTGATCTTAGGATTCTTTGCATTTTTGTTAGTCATTGTGTGTGAAGACTGAGATTCAATCATTTTTTTTACACTCTGAATTCTAAGATCATTGAATTTCTTAAAAATTTCCTCAATTCTATTAGGAGGCACAATGTCTATAATAATCGATGGATTTGCTTGTTTATTTGGATTAGTTTGTTGTGTTACTTGGATTCATTCTTCTTGCAAGTCTTCCTGTCAACCTTGCATGAAGTTCACCATTGTTCTCTGCTTTTCTACATATCTCTTAATTGCCTCTTGAACTAGATCCCACTCTTTGTAAGATCGGACTCAATTTCCATGTCTTCCAACCACGAAATTAGTTCCTCACCTTCATATCCAATGCCCATAAGTACAGTGACACCTTCTTGCATCGTATGGCTCTCTTATCATATTCAAATAAGTCATCATATTTTTTATCAAATTCTCTCTTAATGTGTAAGATTTTTTTATCTTTGACCTTATGTATCCATTTTAGGAATGTTATGTGTGTTACTTTGTCAATCTCTTCAAGTTTAAACATCGGCTCTCTTATCATACTCAGATAAGTCATCGTATTGTCAGTCAAGTTATCTCTTTATGTGTAAGATTGTCTAACCTTTGGCCTTATGTATCAATTTCAAGAATGTTGTTTGTGTTACTTTGATATTGTCCTCAAGCATAAACATCTTTAGGAGGGTTGATGTATATTGTGACCATTTTTTTCATGCTTCCATCACAAGTGAGTCCCATAGAAGTAACTAAACAACATACACAAAAATTCATTAAGTTTTAGATTTTCCATATGCATAAGTCCAACCCCAAGGTATTTGGCTTCTAGTTCATATTCGTTGCAAAATCATGTAATATTTTTACTGTTAAAGTAATCACTCATTTTTAATAACTCATTATGATTGTATGGAACTCCTTTTCTCTTCCTGCTAGAACTACAAAAATCGAGTAATCACATCCATTTGAACAATTGCAATATCGCCCATAACCAATCAGGAAGAAAGTTTTAGCAAGTCTTGATATTTACTAATTTTCACCTTCTTTCATGTCCGACTCACAAGGTATGTCATGGGGTTTGTGAAAAGAAGGGAGAAGGATGTCTAAGATCTAGAAAAAAATTCCTCATTTTCTGTTTCAGTTTATCAAGTTGAAGTCTTACACATACCCTTCTAGCAATATGTGATGATGAAGAAAAAGTTTCTTCAATTTTCCTTTAATCATTAGGTTCCATAAGAGAATTTGTTGCACATCATTAATTTTATCCAGATATTCCTTTCTTCCAATACTTCAATTATTACTAGAGAAATGGTTCCAAATGATTTTTGTGCCCTTAGAGCCAATCTAGTAATGAGAAATAGCTGATGAAGCAATCTAACTAATTGCTTATAGCACGGTTCCTATACTTAGAGGAAGAACCAAAGGGTCATTTTTCTTTTTCTCATGATTCATTAGTATAAAGAAAAGCTGACTTGGATGAAGTTTCTAAAAAGGGAATCTTGCAAAGCTACTTCTTTGCAAAATTGATATCTCAAAACATCATATCCATATGCATAAATAGATCGGCTAGAAATGAATGAAGAAACCATAGTAGAAGTGGATCCAAATTACCTATATGAAACTAAAGCTCTAAACAATAAAAAAGATGTCTTTTTTTTAATTTATGTCGTTGTTGCTCTCCCTTTCTGTTCCTAGGTATTTGTTGCAAGGCTGACAATGATTACTGTGAAGAGATGGATAGGTATGTGCTTGAAGATGAAGAGGTGTTGCAAAATCCTTGATCTACACCAGCCAAATGAACTCCAGAAGTATATGGTGGGCCCTTTTAGCTTGCCAATGGATGTATTAGACACCCTATGTACCTTGGAAGATCACTCTCAAAAAGGTAGATCAAAACAGATAAGTTGGAGTTAGCTCAGAGGTGAAAACTTGCTATTCTTGGTTCATACACCTGTCCAGTGTTTTACATAATTCTCTGAGCACAGTAGCAATTAGCTTAATTCCTCTTAGGGAAGTCTAGGTAGCTTAAAGAGCTAACTTTCAAGAGTAATCTCATCAAAAATAATAAACCACACACTGAGAATGAGTTTTAACAAGTGATGAAATCATCCCGATTTTCATAGGCTGCTACAGTTTGAGACCAGTGAGCAGAAAAATCAACATAACTCAAAATGTAGGAATCCAATGATTATGAAAATTTGTATGGTTATACAATACTGTAAGCTGAATCAACAAAGCTTTAAATCACTGAATTTGGATAAGTAACCACTGAGAAAAACCTCTGACAAGATGAGTGAAAAAGTTGGGTATCTGACAGAGAAGTGAAGATGAACAGACCCTGTTGACTTCAAATGAACATAACTGAAGTTTGCAACATCCAAATGACATGAAAATTTGTGAAAATATAGTAGACTTATAGAGCTAACTTTACCAAGTTAAATCACTGAAAACGATGCACCAAGCTCAGAGAAAACATCTCTGCAAGCTAACTGAGAAAACTGAGAGTAATGGCAATGAGTAGTACACTTCACAAGAACATGGAAAGATGAACTCAAATAATCATGAAAATGAAAGTATATTGCTTGTACAATACAATGACTTACTGATACATATGTGTGCCTTGTAATCACACCTTGATATGGCATAAAGCTCAGCTCTTGGAGGTCTTCACATAGGTCTCTCTAACCACGACTAGAACTGCCATCTATTTATAGTTGAGTTTGGGAGGCTAACTTCCCTCAATCACTCTCCAATCAATCAATGATTGTATGATTCTCTACCTACCACAAATCACAAATTCGTGGCTCCTCTTTCCATTCTTGATCAAGTGGACTCAACCCCTTAAGATTCTCTTACTTTTACATTAAGTAAACTCTTCAAAAGTTACAAGAGGTAGTTCACAAGTGAACTTTACATAGTCTTCATTTTAAGGCTTTTTCTATGACTTTGTGGGACTCAAGCCAATACTTAGGCTTGTCATAGACTTGCTCCAACAGCTCCCCCTCAAGCCAAGTATGCTTGAGGTCTTCAATCTTCCAAGATTACCTGCAAACCAATCATAGCCTTGAATTTGCAAAGCTTTGTACCATCCAATGCTTTGGTTAGAATATCTGCACATTGTTGATGAGTGGACACATATGATATTTGAATCTCTTTGCTTAGAACCTTTTCTCTTACATAGTGATAATGAACTTCAATATGTTTAGTCCTTGCATGAAAAATAGGATTAGCAGCCAAGTGAATACAACTCATATTGTCATAAAAAATAGTTGGAGTTCCAAACTCCAATCCAACATCTTTGAATAATGTCTTCATCCACATAGCTTCTTGAGTAGCTATGGCAAGACCTCTATATTCAGCTTCAGTAGAAGAGAGAGCAATTGTGGGTTGCTTCTTGGATGACCATGAAACTAGCTTTGAACCTGCAAAGGTAAGATAACTTGAAGTGCTCCTTCTATCTTCCTTGGAGCCAGCCCAATCTGCATCAGAAAATAGCTTCAAACCTAAATCAGATACATAAGGATAATAAAGTCCTTCATTTATGGTTCCTTTGAGATACTTGAGAATCCTTTTGGCAGCATCCATATGTGGTTTCCTTGGTGTGTGCATAAATTGGCCTAGCACACTCACACTGTAACATATATCTACTCTTGTCAATGTGGCATAATTGAGACTACCCACTAGACTTTGATATGATGTGATGTCCTCTATGAGTTCACCTTCATGTGAGCTCAATTTGTGATTGACCTCCATTGGAGTACCTCCAATCTTACAATCTTGCATCTTGAATTTTGCCAACATGTCCTTAATGTACTTTCTTTGAGTGAGAAACAAACCATGATCTTTGTAGACAACTTCCAAACCTAGGAAGTAGGTAAGTGAACCCAAATCGCTTATCTTGAACTCTTCTCTCATCTGATCTTTGATCTTCTTCATACCATCTGCATCATTTCCTGTCAATATAATATCATCTACATATACACATAGGTAGATGACCTCGGAATTACTCTTTTTTATAAAGAGTGAAGGATATGCCTTGCTTGGTTGAAAGCCTTTGTCCTGCAAGAATGAAACAATCCTGAAATTCCAAGCTCTTGGAGCTTGCTTGAGACCATACAATGCTTTGTTAAGTTTACACACATAATCAGGATAAACTTGATTCTCAAAACCAGGTGGTTGTGCCATATATACCTCTTCTGTTATCCAACCATTCAAGAATGCATTCTTTACATCTAGTTGAAATATCTTCCAATTCTTGGAAGAGGCAATACTAAGCAAAACCCTAATAGTAGGCATCTTTGCCACAGGAGAGAAAGTCTCCTCATAATCAATTCCCTGAGTTTGTGCAAAGCCTTTTGCCACAAGCCTTGCCTTATACCTGTTAATTGAACCATCAGAATTCTTCTTGAGTTTATAGACCCATCTTGAGCCTATTACCTTCATGGATGAAGTCTTGGGCACCAAATCCCAAGTGTTGTTTTCCTCAAGTGCTTCAATATCTTCCTTCATTGCATGCTTCCATTCTGTTTTTGCTTTGGCCTCTTCGAATGATGATGGCTCCTCTTGGTTTATGTCCTGTGCTATGTAGATAGAATGTTTAGTTACTAATGAGGTGTCAAACCCATACCTTTTTGGTTTTTTCTTTTCCCTCATAGATCTTCTTAGACCATGATGTGATGATTTTGCCTCATGTCCAAGTTCCTGCAATTTTGCTTTACCTTTAGACTTCCATGCTTTGATCTTTTCCATGTGAGATTCTTCATCATCCTCCGAGGTGTCTTATTCTTCAATCTTTGATTGTTCTCTACCAAGCTTTGGAAAATCTTCTTCAAGATCATATGGTAAATTGATCTTCCTGCATGAATCTTCATACCATGAATTGTTCTCATCAAAAACTACATCTCTGCTTACCAAGAATCCTTTGTTGGTAGGGTTGTATAACCTGTAGCCCTTTTGATTGTTGTCATATCCAATAAATACACACCTTTCTGCCTTTGGATCCATCTTGCCTCTAACCTGTGAAGGAACATGAGCAAAAGCAATACATCCAAAAATTTTACAATGATCTAAGCTTGGTCTTCTTCCATTCCAAGCCTCATATGGAGTCATCCCATCAACGGATTTTGAAGGCAACCTGTTAATCAAGTAAGTGGCTGTAGATACAGCCTCAGCCCATAAGTAATTAGGTAAATGTTTTTCATTTAACATAGACCTTGCAGCTTCAACAATTGTCCTATTCCTCCTTTCTGCCACTCCATTTTGCTCAGGAGTGTACCTTGTAGTTACCTCTCTTTTGATTCCTCTTTCTTGAAGAAAAGAATCAAAATCATGGGAGAAGTATTCTCCCCCTCCATCTGACCTTAGCCTTTTTAGTGATTTACCTGTTTGATTCTCCACAAGAGCCAAATATCTTTTGAAACATGAAAAAACTTCATCTTTGTGTTTCATAAAGAATAGGATAGTCCATCTGCTGCAATCATCAATAAAGGAAACATAATACCTTGATCCAGATATTGAAGCTTCCTTGCTAGGTCCCCATACATCTGTAACCAACTCCAAGAGATCTCCATGCATATAACCTTTCTTCATGAATGGTAACCTGTGAGACTTTCCAAATTGACATGCACTACACTTATAAATCATATGTTGTTTTGACAAATTAGGGAGTCCAAGTACACTTTGGTCCCTGCAAATTTGCTTTAATGACCTTTCACCAATATGTGCTAACCTTTTGTGCCATACTTCCAATTCTGTGAGTGTCTGACTACCATAATTAAGGAGAGCAATGTTTCTAGTGTCCTGTAATTCAAATGTGAACAATCTACCTATCTTTTCACCTTTTGCAATTCTTCTGAATCCTTGACGTGGATCTTCAACAAATGCTCCTGCTTTTGTGAACCTGACTTGCAACCCTTTCTCTACTATCTACCCAACACTTATCAAATTCTTTGTAATGGTAGGGACATAGAGTACCTTACTGAGTAGGTTGATGTTTCCATCAGGTGCTTTGACATTACCTATTTTCTCCACAGGATGTTTTGTATCATCTCCTGTTTGTACCTCATGCTTATTCCTTGGATCTTCTAAATCTGATAGGAGTGCCACATTTCCTGCCACATGATTTGAACAACCTGAATCTATGTAGAAAACATGCTCATCAGGTTTACCTTGTGGCATAGCCATGTTCATGATCAATAATGAATCCTCTTTGTTTGAGTCTTATGTGTAGTTATTGTAGTCTCTCCTTCCTTTGTAGCCTCCTTGATAGTTTGAATGATTGTAGTTGTTGTAGTTGCCATGGTAGTTGTTGAACCTTCCTCTTGAGTAGCCATAACTTCCTCTATTGTATCCTCTGCCTCTTTTATTCCTCGAATTCCTAAAGCAATTTTCAGTTGTATGATTAGTTAATCCACAAATAGAACATGAGTTGGAGTCTTGGGATCTCCCCCTGCCTTGTCTACCTCCTCTTCCTCTACCTCTGCCATGTCTTCCTCTACCTGCATAGTTAGCTTGATATGTACCTGCTTCATCATCCACTTTCTTTGCCTTTCCTTTGTTATCTTTGGACTTGCTTTTATCAATGTATAAAGCTGAAGATTGATTACCTTTAGAGCTTTCTCCATTTTTGATAAGCTTTGCCTCTTGAGTAAGTAGTTGTCCAATGAGTGTATTGAAATCAGGTACATGCATGTCCATGTACAAATCCATAGCTGTGGTGAATGCTTCCCACTTGTCATCTGCCTTCAAGCCATTGATGACTTGCCTTACAATTTGCTCTTCATCTATTACCTCTCCAATACTTCCCAACTGATCTGCTATGTCCTTGAGCTTTGTGACAAAATCAGTCACATTTTGTTTGGGAGCCTTCTTGAGAGTTGTGAAATCCAGCCATAGTTGATGCTTCCTAGCTTTAGTACTTGAAGAAAAGAAAGCTTCAAGTGCATCCCACACTTCCTGAGATGTCTTACAACTTCTAATGTGAGGCAACAAAAAATCTGAGATAGAGTTGAGGAGATAAGACCTTGCAAGTGCATCCTTGGAGCACCATGTGCTCAATCTTTCTTGCTCTTCTTGTGTTGGTTGACTTTTGTTCCTGAAACTTGGCATAACTTCATCTCCAGCCACATAACCATATAAACTTCTACCTTGGAGATAGGCTTCCATTCTTAATGACCAAGCTGAGTAGTTACCTCTGTCCAATTTGTCAATTGATGAAGGAAATCCATCTGCCATGTTGTCCAACCTTGCTCTAATACCACTGTGAAGAGATGGATAGGTATGTGCTTGAAGATGAAGAGGTGTTGCAAAATCCTTGATCTACACCAGCCAAATGAAACTCCAGAAGTATATGGTGGGCCCTTTTAGCTTGCCAATGTATGTATTAGACACCCTATGTACCTTGGAAGATCACTCTCAAAAAGATAGATCAAAACAGATAAGTTGGAGTTAGCTCAGAGGTGAAAACTTGCTATTCTTGGTTCATACACCTATCCAGTGTTTTACATAATTCTCTGAGCACAGTAGCAATTAGCTTAATTCCTCTTAGGGAACTCTAGGTAGCTTAAAGAGCTAACTTTCAAGAGTAATCTCATCAAAAATAATAAACCACACACTGAGAATGAGTTTTAACAAGTGATGACATCATCCCGATTTTCACGGGCTGCGTGTGTTGTGCTCCAAGCTTCTTCTTCTTCCTTGTGTTGTTCGCGTGCTTTTGCAGACATCTAACTCCAACACATATAGATGTATGGGGGCCAAGCAAGGAGCCTTCTATCTCTCGATCGAGGTATTATTTGTCTTTCATTGATGATTGTAGCAGATGTACAATACTATATTTCATGAAGCATAAAGATGAAGTGTTCTCTTGTTTCAAGAAATATCTATCACTTGTTGAAAATCAAACAGGAAAGACTTTGAAGAGGCTATGGTAAGATGGAGGGGGAGAATATTTCTCCCATGGCTTTGAAGCTTATCTCTAAGAGAGAGGGATCAAAAGAGAGATCACAACGAGATATACTCCAGAGCAAAATGGAGTGGCAGAAAGGAGGAATAGAACCATAATGGAGGCCACAAGGTCAATGCTAAATGATAAGAAGTTGCCCAATTACCTATGGGTAGAGGTTGTATCTACAACCACCTATCTGATCAATAGACTCCCATCAAAAGCATTGGATGGGATGGCAGCTTATGAAGCATGGAATGGAAGAAGACCTAGCCTTGACCATTGCAGTATCTTTGGGTGCATAGCATATGCACACATACCTTGACAAATCAGAGGCAAATCAGAACCAAAGGTAGAGAAATGTATATTCATTGGTTATGAACTTAAATGGAAAGGTTATAGATTATATAATCCAAGCAATAAAGGTTTCATAGTTAGTAGAGATTTTGTTTTTGATGAAAACAATTCTTGGTTTGAAGATGGTTACAGGAAAATCAAACTTCACTATGATCTAGACGAATACTTTCCGACATTGACAAAGAGGAATGAGCATACACATGAAGACTCAAGTGATTTTGATGATGATCACAAGACTCCAAGAAGAGAATTCAATTCTTGGAAGTCCAAGGGCAAAGCTAAAGTGTGTGAGTTGAGAGATGTAGTAGAATCATCTCAACAAACTATAAGAAGATCTACTAAAGAGAAAAGGAAGCTAGAAAGGTATGGGTATGAGACATCCTTGGTCACTAAGCATTCAATTTATATTGCTTAGGATACAAACTCAAAAGAACCATCAACATATGAAGAGTCCATACACAAAACGAAATGGAGAGATGCCATGGAAGAGGAGATAGAAGCTCTTCAAGAGAATCAGACTTGGGAATTGGTTCCCAAGAAACCATCCATGGAGGTCATTGGACAAAGGTGGATTTACAAGATAAGGAAGAATTCTAATGGAGATAAGGAAGAATTCTAATGGCTCAATTAATAGGTACAAAGCAAGGCTTGTGGCTAAAGGGTTTGCTCAAACTTAAGGCATAGGTTATGAAGAGACATTCTCACCTATGGCAAAGATCCCCATAATTAGAGTACTCATGAGTGTAGCATCTTCCAAGAATTGGAATATCTATCAAATGGATGTTAAAATTCTTTTATTAATGGTTGGATTTCAAAGGAGGTATTCATGACTCAACCTCCTAGCTTTGAAGATCAATCATATCCATATATGCAGGTTGAAGAAATTCTTGTATGGCTTAAAGCAAGCTCCTAGAGTTTGAAATCATAGTTTGGTCACTTATTTATAGGATAAACGATTCATGGGATCCTTCCCTCTTCATAAAGAGGAATCACTATATACCTTTGTGTATATGTGGATGATATAATCATTACAGGTAATGATTTAGATGGAATCAAGAAGATCAAAGCTCAGATGAAAGAAGAGCCTACTCACTTACTTCCTATGTTTGGAAGTGGTATATACAGAAAGAAGTATGTTCCTAACTCAGAGAAAGTACATTGGAGATATGCTTTCCAAATTCAAGATGGAAAATACAAAGGTTGTAGGTACACCCATGGAGGTAAATCATAAGCTAAGTGCTCATGAAGGAGAGCTAATTGAGGATGTGACTAGTTACCAAAGCTTAGTTGGAATCTTGAACTATGCTACTTTAACTAGAGTTGTTATATGCTATGGAGTTAGTGTGCTAAGTCAATTCATGCACATTCCAAGGAAGCCTCACATTGAAGAAACTAAAAGAATCTTAAAGTAATTGAAGGGCACAATTAATGAAGGGTTATACTACCCTTATACCTCGGATTTAGATGTCAAACTATTTTCTGATGCACATTGAGCATGTCTTAAAGATGATAGGAGAAGCACATCAGGCTATCTCACTTTTGCATGTACCCAATTGATTTCATGGTCTTCAAAGAAGAAACCTACAATTGCTCTCCCATCAACAGAAGCTGAATATAGAGGACTTGCAAACGCTACTCAAGAAGCCATGTTGATGAGGATCCTATACTCTGATTTAGGGTTGAATACTTCTACTCCACTCATATTTGGAGACAACATTAGCTCTTTACATCTTGCTGCTAGCCCTTCCTATCATGCCAGGACCAAGCATATTGAAGTTCACTACCATTATGCTAGAGAAAAGATTGTGAGCAAGGAGATACAAATCTCATATGTATCCACACATCAACAATGTGCAAATATGATGACAAAGGCATTGGATGGAAGCAAATTGAATAGGTTCAAATCAATGATTGGTTTGTAAGAAATTATGAAGGATTGAAGACTCAAGAATCTTAGGCTTAAGGGGGAGTTGTTGGTACATTTAGCAAGCCTAAGTGCTTGGCCAAATATTTAGGACTACACTTTCTTCTTCCTCATCTCAAATGAAGAACTACATGTGAACACATGCTTGTCATTTTGGCATAATTACCTTAGACAAATGTAAAAGCTAATGTAAAAGCTAAAAGAAGATGATATCCCTTGAATTTAGGGGACTCAAGCCCCAAGTTGTTTGGTGAAGGAATCAATTCAAATAGCCCCTAAAGTGTTCCTCACTTTTAGTTGAGGGAAATTCAAAATTCAAACTCAAGAGATGAATATAAATAGAGGTGTTCTAGTTGTGGGGCATGTGTGCCATTACTGAGAGCTATTGGGCTGCATCATTGAGCATACCTTCAGCTCAACATTTGTATGAGTAGTCCACTACACTTCCCTTGTATCATTTGTTCATTAGCATACATAACTTGATACATTTCTTCAAGCTCATTTCTGCCTACTATTCTCTATTGCATCTTCATCATTTCAGTGATTTTGCAGAGGTGATTTCTCTATGTGTACTCAACCATTTGATTCACCTTAACTTGCTCTAGTTAGAACAACGTTTCTAATATCTAGCTATCAAGTTTCATTACTTTTGGGCCATCTAATCTTGAGATATAAATTGAAGACATAGACTATGTCTACACATCATCTTGTTCCTGAAATGTTGTGATAACCCCCCTGAGTTGGTAAACACATTTCTCAGTGTATGGTGCCTCTAAGTTGGTACATGCAAGTTATCTGTTTTGGTACAAGCTTTTGAGAATGATTTTCCAAAGTCCTAGTGGTTATAAATGCATTATTGTGAAGCCAAAGAAGTCTAGTAAGCATCCCTAGATTCAACTTGGCAGGTGTAGAGCAGGTTTTGTGCAACACCATCTCATCTTTGGACCATACTCAACCATCTCATCACAATTATGAAATTCCTTTATTACCATATATATTTTCACAAGAATGTTGCAAATGATGGAGCTACAAAATTACCAATCAACATCTATCATCAACATGAAAATGGAGTTAAAACAAAAAAGGAATTTAAAAACATAAAATCACTAGCAATCAATATAATTTTTAGATTCCTTATAGAATTCTCCTTTCAAGAGTTTAATGCTCTCATATCAATTATCTTGAAGTTTTGATTTTACTTTCACTTAACAAAAGTCCTTCATGGACCTTCAGTGGCCACAAGTTGGCCTCCAATGTTACTACTTTGGCTTTGAAATCAATCAAAGTCTCTTTGATACCTTGGGAAAACTAAAATTTCTACTTTGTATAAATATCCATGTGTTGATTTAAAGTGCCAATTTTTGCTTTGGTTGATTCATTGATGCTAAGAGCACTTTAATACCTTCTCCTTCTCTTCAAATCATGCATATCAATCATCTACCAAAATTGTTATTTGTTTCTAGGTCACCAATTTTGAATGGGCCTCAACTAATTCGGTACAATTTATGGACCTCAACTAATGAAGATTCATCTATTTATGGGTCTCAACTAATTTGTTACAAATTTGAATGAGGCTTTCATCTCGAAGCATGGCCTTGGTGACATGTAATATTTCTCATAGGTTGAGGAAAGGCATTCTCCATTATTCATTCTCTTTTATTAATTTTTGTAGTTTGGTCAACTATTCTTGTTCATCTATCTCAATTTTATTTATTTGGACCAGATCTTTATCATGATTTAGTTCCATGGATAATCTATGAATAAGACACTACTAGGTATCATAATAGAACACAATGTCTCAAACATTAGCATATAGGGAACGAATTAGATCGTGGTTGTATTGATTGAAATCATACAATGATATCCTAAATTATAAAGGAAATTTTCATATTCAAGGTAGAATTACGCATCTAAGAATTCCTTCTAGGGTAAAAGATGTTGAGGATGATTATTTGAACGGGATCAATATTTAGGGATAACTGAGCAGATTAAGCAGGTTAATCTCTAGGGAAAAATATTGCTTGGGCTAGACGGGATAGTAGAAGTGGATTGAAAAGTTCCTAAGAGAATGGAAGTGGAAATAAAGTTATGGGTGGAAGAGGAATACCTTGAAAATAATCAAGAGTAGAAGTGGGAAGAGGCATCATTATGAAGTAAGGTAACAAAATTTCAAGAAAAAAAGATACAAATAAGGTGTGAAGGAGAAATTAGGTAAGATCTTATCCAATCAAGGATTCTAATTGAAAATGGAGAAATGATGGAATTTTTATAAATGTGATGGGATATTTGTCTAGGATATTTGTCTACTCCTTGCATATCAAATTAAAGTGGTTTGCATCAAGGATATATACATCATCAAGGGTGTTGATGGCTAGTGGGTGATAGTGTTTATGGTTGTGATGGAATAAGGCACTTATGATGTCATCAATATGCTCCAATAGGGTTAAAAGATTGACATAGTGAAATTTTGTGGGAGGCATTACTAGTCAAACTAGAGGGATGGAAGAAGCTTCACAAAGAAGTTGTGTTGGGGAATAAGGAACTTATGCTCTCATCAATATGTTCCAATAGGGTTAAATGATTGACATAGTGATTTTTTTTGGGAGGCATTACTAGTCAAAGTAGAGGGATGGAAGAAGGCCAAAATGAGGTTGTGTTGGGGTCGAAACAATGCAGAACATAGGTCCATTTGGCAATGCAAGGGTAGGGAAAAGATGGTGAGGAGTTGGACCAATGAGGGTCTACCAATGTTTTCCCTATTTTATGAACTTAGTAACTCTTTTCATTTATCAATGAGTGTTGAAGAAGAATATAATTTGTGGGAGGTTTTGATATTTATTATCTAGATTCTTATAGCTCTGAGAAAAAAATCGTATATTTAGGAGTGAAAGGTAAGAAAATCGAAATATCTTTTGCATCAATAGAGTTTGGGTGGAATTCTTTGCAACAATAGAAAGGAGATGAGTATTTCTAATAATCCCACATTGATTGTGGTGATTATGGAGTCAATATGAGGGATTTCCAAACTCAGAGATTCCTTGGGGGTTTTTGTGAAATGGTGTTAAGATGAGGCAAGCGAGATAGCCAATCAATCAAAGCAAAGAAGAGAAAGTTCCTTTGTTGAAACCATACTTGTTTACGTGCACCTAAAATCGAGTGGAAGCAACTATTGTAATTGGAAAAAGTTTTCTCGATACTTGCACTCCAAACCAAGAAAGAGAAAGTGAATAGGATTCAAACATACAGAATCTTAAATTGTTGATATATTTAGGTAGTGATGTGTGTTAACACTCTAGGACCACCAAGGCACTTTTCTCCCTCTTTAGGAGGTTTTTTCCCCCAGCTTGTATATATGCCTATAGCCCTAATGGGTTACTTATCTTTGTACTTTCTCTAGTAATACATTTAGTATTGTTTGTTGTGCTCCAAGCTTCTTCTTCTTCCTTGTGTTGTTCGCATGCTTCCATAGACGTCTAACTCCAACAATTGGTATTAGAGAAGGTCGTCGCTTCATCTAGGGCATCGTCAACACCTCTCCGGTTGCAATCTCAAAATCGCACGAATTTTGGTGAGCATACTCAGGGTGTTTTCGAGATCAAAACTGCTTCGCTTTGTGGTGCCAAAATCTGAGCTCATTTCAGCCTCTGAATGCACTATCACAACACTTGTGTAGCCTATTTCGTCTTTTTTGCCAAAGGTATATACCGGTTTGCCAGTATAAGCATCTCGAAGTCTGCTATAGGTTTAGCATAATTCACCTGGGCAATTTTGTGCAACTTTTTGAGATACAGTCAATTTTCTGCAGCAAGGTATTTTAGTCAGTCGCCATGGCTGAAAGCAGTGATGTATTCCTTATGTTGGCTGTTGAGAATAAGTTGGATGGTACCAACTACCCGTTATGGGCTTATATGATGTGACATGTATGGGTTGCAAAAGGATTGTGGAACATTGTGCAAGGTGTTGAAAAATGTCCTATCACACCTGCAATTGTTACAACTACAAGTACTGAAGCTCATGCAGAGGGTGTCGAAGATGATGATATTCTGTGTATTCATATTCATGCTGCAATTTCTTCTGCACCTACTATAGAGCAAATCTATTGGGATGGCATACATGCCCAAGCACATGCATTGATAGCTTTGTTTGTCAAACATGCCATTATTCCTCACATCCATGCTTGTAGAATAGCTAAGGATGCTTGAGATACACTTACCACATTGTACCAAGCTAGGAATGAGGCTCGTGTTGCTTACCTCCAAAAATAGTTGGAGAGTGAGCACATAAATGAAGGTGATTCTATGGACAGTTTTTAAAATAACAAAGATCAAAGACTTGAAGGAACAGTTGATGATGAAGTTATACCAGATAGCTCACTTGTGCAGACCGTTCTGAATGGTCTTCTTGATTCATATTAGAGTTTTGCTTCTACTCTTTGGTTGATGATGAAAGGCAATCCAAATGCCTTATCATTTGAGGAGTTAGTCTATGTTCTGTTGCAAGAAGATCAATTGAGGTTGAATAGGTCCATTATGTGTGTTGTAGATCAAGTTTTCCTGGCTAGTCAGAAGGGCAAAGGAAAATGGAGTTTTTCAACTAGTAGCTAAAAATCTGGTAATTCTGCACATTCGAAGAAGGAAGACAAAGATGAGAAGAAATCATAAAAGAAAAAATTGTTTTGCAAGTACTATAAAGGAAATGATCATATCATAAAGAACTATCCTAAACTGGCTGCAAAAGAGGCAAAGAAAAAAGAGGCTAGAATGGTTGTTGTAGAGTCCTCTACTCCAAAACAGAGTCTGCTAACCTTGTGCAGGATGAAGAATGGGCGTTTACTATTGTTTGCAGTTTTGAGCCATCTTCTCATGAGCAATGCATGTCTCCAATAGACTTAGATGTTTGGTACTTTGATAGTGGGGTGACCAAACATATTACCTCGCAGCGCAGTTTCTTCTCTTCACTCGAGCCTGCCCCTATAGAGAATACATGTATAGTTCATGATCTGTCAAATGGAGATGTTATTATTGCTTCTGGCATTTTATGTCGTGGGCTGTATAAGCTCATAGACTATGAACAATCAATGAATGATTTGGCATGTGCAGTACATGATTCTCAGGCTATGTCAGATGCAAAGCTTTGGCATGCACGTTTTGGTCATCTGAACTTGCTAGTTTGCTATCCCTGCAGAAATCTGAAATGGTGTCCTCTTTGTCCAAACTTGAGGAACCCGGTAAACATGTATGTGAAGGCTATATTTTGGGCAAAATGAAGCGTTCCTCATTTCCAAAAGATGGTTCAGTTCGGGCTACTCAGAAATTGCAGCTTGTTCATAGCGATATCTATGGTCCTATGCAGACACCCTCTTATGGAAATTATCTTTACTTCATGAATTTCATTGATGATTTTTCCAGGCATGCATGGGTATATCCACTCAAAGCAAAGTTTGAGGTGTTTATGTGCTTCAAACAGTTTTTGGTTTTGGCTGAAAATATGTCAGCATGTAAAATGGGCACCCCCCTTCTAATCGAGGGGGGAATTTATGTCTTCTGATTCTAATGCATTTCTGGCTGAACATGGGATAAAACACCTGTGTACAGTGTCATATACACCTCAACAAAATGGAGTTGTTGAACAAGAGAACAGGTCACTCATCGAGATGGCGAGGTGTATGGTCAAGATTCAGGCCTTACCATATAGTTTCTGGCTTGAGGTTGTTATGTGTGCAGCATATGTACTTAACAGGTGTCCCACTAAAGCACTACAGTCTATCAATCCATATGAGGCATGATTGCAAGCCATCTGTTGCTCATCTTCATGTTTTTGCTTGTCTAGCATATGCATTAGCGCTTGAACAACATCGCAGAAAATTGGATGATAAAGTAGTAAAATGTATTTTTATTGGGTACAGTTTTGAAAGTAAAGGCTATCGTCTATATCATCCACAGACTAAATGCATTCAGGTTAGCCATCATATTGTTTTTGTGGAAGATGTTATTCAGCCATTGCTTTCATGTACTAAGGAGACATTTGTTAGCTCCAAAGACATGTATGATACTTTGCTGCATCTTTTTGCAGGTGGATAGTCTAGAGCTGGTCCTAATGAGGCAAACTCTCAGCCTTTGTAGGTTTCATGTGATGATGCAGATCATTCCATTTCTAATCTAGATTTACATGATGCACTTGTTGATGAGAGATTTGATATTAACCAGGAAAAAACTATGCCAAAATGGCTAGTGCAGACTTTGCATGACAGCAAATTAGATGCAGCTCTTTCATATCGTACTCAATCAAGCTCTCATAGTGCCTCTTTGCATCAGATTGCTATGTTATGGCTGCCGCTAGTCTCTGTGATGAGATTGAACCTGTTTTGTTTGATGAAGCACAAAATTTTGAACATTGGATGGCTGCAATGCAATCTGAATATGATGCTATAATGAAGAATGGTACTTGGTCTTTATGTGACTTGCCTCGTGGCACGAAGGCCATTGGCACAAAGTGGGTATACAAGCTCAAGCGTAAACCTGATGGAACAATTGATAGGTATAAGGCTAGGTTTTTGCAAAGCTTTATGCACAGGAAAGAGGCATTCATTTTGATGAGACCTTTGCACCTACTTGTCGAATGACTACTATTCATAGCATCTATGCACTTGCAGCTCATCATGATTGGAATGTACATCAGTTGGATATCAAAACAACATTTTTGAATGGTGAATTGTATGAAGAAGTGTATGTTTTTCAGCCCCGTGGCTTTGTGCAAAAAGGGCATGAGAACTAGGTGTGCAGGTTAAAGAAGTCATTAGATGGTTTAAAGGAAGCACCACGTGCTTGGTATGAAAAGATGCATGCCTATCTAATTGCACATGGTTTTGAGAACAGTCCAACTGAAAGCACCTTATATGTTAAGCATGCTAATGATGTACTTCTAATCATTGTGGTTTATGTTGATGACATGTTGCTCATTGGTCCTCATGAGAGACATATTGCTGATTCTAAGGCTGATTTCCATGCATCATTTGAGATGTCTTATTTGAAGCATTTGCATCACTATTTGGGCATTCAGTTTATGCACATTGATGGTGGAATGGCTTTGTGTCAAATGAAATATATTGACATATTATTGTACTGTTTTGTTCTTGAAGACTATAAACCTATTGCAACTCCTATGGAAACAGGTTTATGATTGAGTCTTCATGATGTTGGAGATGCATTTGATGTTGTTCTATATGAGCAGGTTGTTGGATGCTTTATTTACTTATGCATTACTCGGCCAGATATTCAGTTTGATGTCGCACAGATGAGCAGGTTTATACATTGCCCAGGTCTCAAGCATTGGTAGGCAGTTAAGCGCATCTTTCACTAATTAAGTGGTACACGGCTACTTGGGTTGTTTTATCCCAAGGGGGGATCACTACCTCCAAATTTGCATGCTTTTTCTGACTCTAACTGGGTTGGTTGTTATGAAACTCGTGTCCACCAGTGTTTTTTGCTTCATGCTTGGTAGCTCATGCATATCTTGGTTGAGCAAGAAGGAGCCTATTGTGGCCACTTCCAGTTGTGAGGCTGAGTATAGGGAAACTTTCACAGTGACTATTAAGTGTGTGTGGCTCAGATGCCTTATGGTTGATTTGGGTGTTGATCAGTCTTCTTCCACCGCCATAAGTTCACTAAGAGTCAGATCGCATTGGTAGTTGCAAGGAATCCTGTGTTCCATGCTCACACTAAGAACATTGAGGTGCATTTTCACTATGTCAGGGAGAGGTTCTCTGCTGGAGAGATCAGCTTGGCATATGTGCCCATGCAGGAGAACATTGCAGACCTTTTCACAAAGGCTCTGCCTTGGGAGAAGTTTGAAGCTTTTCGCAAAGCTTTGGTCTGACTTCCTTTTGTGGAGTGATTTCCACATAGCTTGGCACTTCCTTATACATGAGTGCAAGCTCCTTGTTCACCGCATCACTCTTAGGGGGGATTTGTTGATATATTTAAGTAGTGATGTGTGTGAACACTCTAGGACTGTCGGGGCACTTTTTTCCCTCTTTAGGAGTTTTTTTTTCCCCGGCTTGTATATACACCTATAGCCCTAACAAGTTACTTATCTTTGTACATTCTCTAGTAATACATGCAGTATTGTGTGTTGTGCTTGAAGCTTCTTCTTCTTCCTTGTGTTGTTCGCGTGCTTCCGCAAATGTCTAACTCCAACCTAAATTAGATCCTAGCACTATTTTGTGGGTGACATTGTAGGCCCAAATTTTACGATGCAATTGTTTGTCCCAATTAAAGTGCTTGTTGTTCACATTTTTTGTGAGTACCTTGCATAATATCTTGTTAGTTCTCTTAGCTTGACTATTCTCTTGTGGGTGATAGGAAACTAAATTATTTTGTGGTATTAGAAACTCCTCTAACAAGCATTCAATCACTTATTATTTCAATAGGTAAGACATATATAGGGCTCGATGATAGAAAAAAAACTTAAAAACTTATTTGAAAGCAAATAGTGTCTAAAGTTATTGCATATGCCATTCCTATGCCTTCTCCTTGAGTACCTGTACAGTTTTTCTCAACACTATTGAGATGTTGACTAGCATAGACATTGGGAAAGTCAAATTTACCTTTAGTGGTAGTCCACATTAATATACAACCTATAGCATATTAGACACATCAACATGTACATGGAAGATCTTATTCCAATTTGGCCCTTTTAATATGAGAGTTTTCACAAGTTTGTGTTTAAACTCTTCAAAGGCTTTGTCACACTCTTTGGTCCATTCGAATTTTGTAATCAAAGCATAGAGTGAGCTAGCAATGATTGCATACAAGTGGATGAACCTATGGTAATATCCACAAAGGCCCATGAAAGCCTATTCTTTCTTGACATTCCTAGGACTTGGAAGATCCACTTATCACCTTAATTTTGTCTTCATCCTTCGAGATTCCATTCTTATGTGTCCCAAGATCTTTCCTTGTCTTACCATGAAGACATAGATTTTTGAATTTAATGAAACTCTATATTGTCTGCATTCAACAAACAATCTTTCAAACATTGGTAAATGGTCACACCTTAGTGTGGAATATGCACATAAGTCATACACATTAACTTCCAAAGATTTTTGAACAAATCCTTTAAAAACATGACACATCAATCTTTGAAAAGTTGCGAGGGAATTTGTTAGACCAAACAACATAACCTTGAATGCATATATCCCCCCATTTATTAGCAACAATAGTCTTACGTTGATCTTCAAGTGCAATCTTGGCATGATTGTAACATGAGAAACCATCTAGAAAGTTGTAAACTTCCTTGCCTGCTATCCTTTCCAAAAGATGATCTATAATTGTTAATTATCCCTAATGATAACAAGACTAACATTTTTTGGATTGATGCAAAATCTTAGCTTACCATTTTTCTTGGGCACAACCACTATGGTTAGGTGCATTTCGACAAATTACTACATGTTGAAATAAACCTAACCATTTTGGTTAACCTATCCACTATTACCTAGACTAAGTCATGCCCTCTCTGTATCTTAGGTAATCCTACTATAAAATCCATGGAGATACTCTCCGAATTCCCATTGGGAATATCCAATGGGTGGAGTGGACCTCCTATCCTCAATCTCTCAGCTTTATTGACTTGGAATTTTGTTCATTTTATCAACAAAAACCTCATTCCTAGCCTGATACAATGTGGTAAGTGTATCCCAAGCATCCTCACTTGTCCTGCAAGAGCAAATGTGAGGAATAATGGCACATTTGACAGAAAAAGCTATTAATGCATGTGCCTGAGCATCTTTGCCATCCCAACGAATTTGCTCTATAGTAGGTGCAATAGAAACAATAGCACGAATAGGAATCTGCAGAATATCATCATCTTTGACACCATATCCATCAGCTCTAGCACTTATATTTGCGGTACCTATATTCGCACGTATAACAGGATGTCTTTCAACACCCTGCACAATATTCCATAGTCCTTTTGTGACCAATACATGATGCATCATATAAGCCCATAATGGGTAGTTGGTACCATCCAACTTATCCTCAACATCCAACATACGGAATACATCACTGCTTTCAGCCATGGCTAGTGAATAAAATACCTTGATGCAAAAAATTGAGTGTATCTCAAAAAGTTGAACAGAACTGCCCAAACAAATTCTGCTAAACCTATAGCAGACTTTGAGACCCTTATACTGGCAAACTGAAACTGGTATATACCTTTGGCACAAAAAGACAAAATAGTTTGCACAAGCACTATGATAGTGCGTTTGGAGGTCCAAACGAGCTCAGATCGCGATTTCGGCACCACAATGCGAAGCTGTTTTGATCTCTGAAACACCTTGAGTATGCTTACCAGATTTCATGTGATTCTGAGACTACAACCGCAGAGGTGTAGACAACACCCTAGATGAAGCAATGACCTGCTCTGATACCAATTGTTGGAGTTAGACATCTGTGGAAGCACGCAAATAGCACAAGGAAGAAGAAGAAGCTTGGAGCACAACACATAATGTTGAATGTATTACCACTAGAATGTACAAAAATAAGTAGCCCGTTAGGGCAATAGGCGTATATACAAGCCGGGGAAAAAAACCTCCTAAAGAGGGAAAAAAGTGCCCCGGCGATCCTAGAGTGTTCACACACATCACCACCTAAATATATCAACATATAAATCACTACTTATAAATTCTCCATACTTTGCTTCTATTCACTCCCCAATGAAAGGCTTTTCCTTTCCCCTTCCATCATTGAAACAAAAATCTTGGAATAATTCTTTATGAATCTTCGATAGAATTTGGATAAACCTAGGAAGATCCGCAATTCTTCTAGGTTTCTAGGATGTGTCTATTCCATAATAGCCTATACTTTCTTAGGATCCATTCAGATTCCATATTTGGGGATGGTATTACCAAGATATCTAACTTATGGTTTGAAAATTTCACATTTCAACTATTTAGCAAAGAGTGATATTTCCCTTAACACTTGGAAGACTCTAAGTAAGTGTTCCAATTGTTCTTCTTTTGACTTATTGTATATCAAAATATAGTGAAGAAATTGTACCACAAAATTTCCTAAATAGGGCTATAATACATTGTTTATGAGTGTAGATGGCCAGACTCAATCTTGCACTTTGATCTTTAGTTGAGTATGTTGAAGCTTCATTAAATATTACATCTTTTGATATTTTGATGGAGTGTTTCTCAAGATCGAACAATCTATAAGCTTTAGATTGTTCACTATAGCCAATCAAGATCTATTTCTTGGACTTAGACTATAACTTGCTTCAATCTTCTTATGGAACATGTACAAAAGCTTCACTTCCAAATACTCTAAAGTAATTGAAATTGGGCTTGTGTCCATAGTAGGCTTCAAAAGGAATCTTTTTGTTCATTGCACTTGTGAAGCCTCTATTGATTATGTGCACTACAATGTGTACAGCTTCTACCCAAAACGTGAATGGTAATGCTTTATTCTGAACCATGGTACGTGCCATTTCCAGTGTTGCATTGTACCTTTCTATGCTCCCATATGAATTCACTTTGATCTTGAACACCCAATTTTTTATTACCTTCATGTCTTTGGTTCCTAGAACTAAGGACCATGTGTCGTTGTCCTCCAAGGCTTGGATTTCCTCCTTCTTAGCTTCTTGTCATTCCCTAAACTTGCTTGCATCTTCATAACATGAAGGTTCTTGATTTGTTATGACTTTGCTCATGTACGCATAATCCTTTGCAATAAAAGAATCATATGTAAGCCTCTTTATAGGATACCTTGGGCTTGCTTATTTCCTTTCTTCTTTGTTGTTTGTGATGAAACTTCTTTGACTTGGATTTTTTATGGTTGCCCTCGAGTTTTTCTCTATTTTCAAATGCATAGTCTTTATCTACATTGTCCATGTACATCCACATGTGAGAATTATTATCTTCCAAAACCTTCTCATTACCTTTGAGGTTTTCCCATTCCAAGATGTTTAACTTGATGAGCCTTCATCCATATTTGAATCTTGAGGACCACTCAACTCTATGCATGTTTGTCTATCTTCTTCTTCATGGTTATTCCTAGCTTCAATTTCATCTTCAACTTGCATATGTTTCAAAGGTACATGCCATGGTAATTCTTCATCAAACTTCACATCCCTTGAGATATTGAGATCCTTATTCTTTGGATTGTATCACCCATGTCCATTTGCTCACCTCATACTCCATGAACACACATTTTTAGGCTCTAGCATCCAACTTGCTTCTTAATTTGCTAGGTATGAAGACATAACATGTACATCCAAATACGCTGAGGTGGGATACATCAATCCTTTTTCCATACCATGCTTAATAGGTTTTGATGAGTGTATACCTTATTTTGGAGCTCTAATTATGATGTAAATTGTAGTAATGGTTGCATAAGCCCAATATCCATTTGCCATATTTATCTCTTTCATCATTGCTCTATCACATTCTATGAAATTTTTGTTTTTTCTTTCTACAACCCCATTTTGTTGTAGCGTATGCCTGCATGTAAATTTCCTTTTGATGCCTTGCTCTTAAAAAAACAAAAAAAAATCATGGGAGAATTACTCCCTCCCTCTAATCTTACTTAATATTACCATAAAGACAATGCTTAAGCATTGGATCTAAGACATTTAATATTCCTTCCAACTTCTCTTTGAGCATGTGCTTTGAATCTCTTGAATAAGTAAAACACATCAGATTTCTGCATGCAATATAACATGTTATCTTGGACACCATATTTTATACTAAGATTGATGTAAGAAAGATGTAATGGAACATCAAACCATGGGATGATAAGTATCTTTTAGTCTTAGAATGAATCTTGAAGTAAGATTGGATCATCAAGGGAATTAAAACTTCAAAGGAGAAGTTTAAATTCAAGGAGGATAAAAGCATGACCTTACAAGACACTTCTAGATAAAGTGTTTTACAAGAAATTTCAAGATCAAGTAAGTAAGAAGATCACAAAGTAATCAACTTCCAAGAACTTCAATTCGAATTCAAATATGGCCAAGCATGTTCTTATATGAATTATGGAGGTAAAGTATACTTGATTCAAAAATATATAAAAAATAGGACTTTGAAATGATCCTTTCAACCAAGGTTCGATTGACTAAGTTAAGCACCAAGTTCCTAGTGTAACTGGATAAATTCAATGCTTTGCCTCAAAGTAATGCAAAAGAAGTGCATTCCTAGTAAGCAATCATAAATATTAAATAAAAGAATTAACTTAGTCTCAAGTGAAGCACTATTTTGAGTAAAATTGCATCAATAGTAACCTCAATGGGTTGACACACTAATGTTTTATTACCACATCAATTATCTTGGGGCTACATTATGCTATTTAGCATTACTCTAAGAATCTTTTTGAGAATCAAGTTTATTTCTCTTGAAGATAGATGAAATTCTTCAATACTTTGTTGAAATAGATCTATGCAAAGTTAAAGTCTTGAGTCACCTTCAGTTTGACTCATAGTGAGTTCATGTATCTTAGAAGTTTGAATTGCTTGCACAAATTCTTAGTTCTTTCTTTTTTCTTTTCAAATGTTTTTTATTCGACTCAAATAGAGTATCTAATTCTTTTCACAAAAGTCCAGGGTTAGCGGGTTGGAACCAAGTAACTAAATTAAACATCACAGATAGATGTTTTGTACAAGAATCCATTCAATATTCAAAAGACCATAAGCCTAATTTGATGCTTCAAGTTCATTAGCATTACTCTAATGACCTTCATAGAGTTCACTACACTCTTGAACAAAAAAGATAGGATTTACTTATAAGATTGACAATTCCCAAGAACTTAAAGCTAAAGTCTTAGAGAAAAGTGTTCTAAGTTGGATAACTTTCAATTTGAATTTGACATGGTCAAGATAAAGTAAGTTTGAACAAAAGTAAATGTAAAACTTTTTCCTACATTCCTAATAGGATTTTTCAAGCCCAACAGGACAAAGTAGTCCCCCAATCAAGTAAATCTTGGTTGAGAGTGAAGCATAGTACAAAAGTCCAGTTAGATGTTTAGGAAAACAAAACTTCTAGTTTTCCAAATCAAATTCAAGTGAATCAAGAGTTGTTGAAGTCTTGACAAGGATAGAAATCTCATCTTAGTTATCAAGTCCATGCAGTAGTGATGCCCACAAATGGACTAGTATTCGAATCCACTCATTTCACATGTTAGTGCCCCGATAGCACATAATAAAAATTCTAAATTGGCTAGGGATGTTTTTTCGAGTGGTGGAGATTGCACATGCACCTGTGGACATTAGTTACATTTGTGGTCCTCGATGATTTGAGCAGCTATATATAGAGGCATAAGGTTGGGAGGAGAGCCATCTCTCTACCACCTCATGGTCCTAATAGTTATTTCCTTGTATTGGTCTCAAAGTGTCACAAGATACTAATGTGGTATCCAACATCAATGTGCCATCCTTGTTGAGTGTGTGTAGAAGTGTGGGAGACACACGAGAAGCACACACAAGGAGCACAAATGTAGCAAGATACACATGGAGAAGAAGAATGGGTGTAATACCTCTCTCTATTGGCAATGATCAAAACTAAAGCAAGCATTGAATAATATCCCTAAGTACAAAGTACCACCACATATGATTGAATCATGTATGTGGTAGCATGGGGAAAAAACCTCTAGCCAGCACTAGAGTAAAAAGTGTGCATTTATAGGGAAAATTTCACATGAAAACTACTTGAAGAACACATAAGTGTAACAAAACCCCTAGGAGCAAATGATGTGAACACATATAAGGAGTGACATATCAGCCCTCACAAGGCAATAAGCATAAAGCTTTGAGAAAAGCTTCAAACTTTTAAAGTGGAAGAGCTTCGGATATATATGCCACATTATCTTGTGTAGGCACATATACCAAATCAATATCTCCTACATGAAGGTGCTCACTCACATAGTGAATAATGCACCTCAATATGTTTTCTCTATGCGTGAAACACTCGGTTTCTTGAAATAGCCAATGCACTCTAACTATCAATGAGAATATGCATAGAAGCACTGATCTCTATGCAAAGATCCATCAAAAGCCATCTCGTCCATATACACTCCATTGAGAACTTCCCTGTACTTAGCTTCACAGCTCAATGTCATCATTGTAGGTTGTTTCTTACTCAACCAACATATGCATGAGTCTCCAAGGAAAAAACAATTACCAATAGTGGACACATGAGTATCATAACAACCAGCCCAATCACTATCTATCATGCAAGCATGGCTTCCTTGTGTTGCATGCATATATAAGACATCCCACAACTTTATGATAAGAGAAGTGTCAAATGCATCACTGGAATCCTCTATTGAGAACCTAAATTCTGTATCAACTAGTGTAGAAATAGGCTTACAATCCTCAAAACCAAAATTTTGAAGTAGTTTTTCAACATACTTTGCTTGATGCATAACAATTCCCCCCTCAATAGATACAAACTTGGATGCCAAGATAGTAGCTCAAAAGACCAAGATGATTGACATCAAAAGTATGTTCCAAATCAGCCATAAGGATGTTAAGTATGTTCCAAATCAGCCATAAGGATGTTAAAGATAGCTTCATTAAGGTTCAATTGAAGGCCCTCCTAATAGGTGCTATGAAAGGTTGTGAGACCCATACGAATGGGTGCTTCAATCCTATATAAATAAAGGCCTTATGATTAATAAAGAGAGTGCATGGGAATTCGTGTACTTGCATCTGGTATGTTTCTTTATTGTCCTTATGATTTTATTATTTGTGCGTCATCACCTTCACGTAGCCCCGCCATGTATCTGATTCATCCAATCTATTGGGAGTGGAATAAATCCTCTCTTGGCCGTCCTCCATGGGTCACCTAGAATCTCCAATTTTGTGTAGACAAGCCTTTTTGGGCCACATCACCATTCTATGTGCATTGGAGATGTCAGAGAGTGCTGATTCAAGAACTATGCCCAGGGTATCCACCGTAATGTGTGGGGCCTAAACTACACATGGAGATACTACCGATTGATTGTTAATCGAATTACTTTCCAATGTCTTGTGCCTTTTGCATGGGTCCGTCGACAATAATTGTGGCACGGTGCTGCCCGTTGTTTGAGATGCGTGCCTTCTTTCACCCGCTATGGTCACAACGATGTATTAGTCTCGAAGAGGTGCCATCGTTTTCTGAAGAACATTGGTAGGAAGAAGTGCGCACTAGTCACCTGATATGTTGAGTGGATCCACTTGGTGGACGTGCTTCCTTGCATAGCGATGGCCCCATTATTTATTTCTCTACTGGTGAATCTTGCATACATTCGAATCCCGTGGGGGGTGCATTTTTGCTCACACAGCTAACTTAAGAATATTTGGTGGGAATGACATCGTTCCTAGCACATATATAGAAAAAACACATACCCTTTTGCATGGGATTTCTTTAACTTGGTAAGTTTTAGCAAATATTGCTTTGATGGGAATACTTTTTATCAAATAAATTTTGTGTCTATGGTGGATAAATTAAGCATATATTTCCATGATATGATACACATCCATGCTAATTAGGAAGTAATACTTGCATTGATGGTCATATGGTTACTCTATTTAACGCATGTGCTATGCTGTGGGATTGCATGTTGTTACTTTGCAAAATAGAACTTGTTGTGCTCACACTTTAACCATGATGCATATCAAGTTGATTGATGAGCCTATCGACTATGATTCTACCCAATATGATGAACGGAAATGTGCTTTGTAATGTTATTCCCACTATAATGATGCATGATGAAATCAATGCTTCTTCTTTCCCTCTTGATGATGATGAACATAAGACTGCCCATAATAAAACAATACAAGATGATGATGATACATCTTTATCCTCCATTGAGAAATACATTGAAATTACTTTAGCAATGCATGATGATTTATTGAAACATAATGCACCTATGATTGTTCATGAGAATAATGGTTCTACCTTTGATCCTATTGATGATGATATTATAATTTCCCATAACATTGATCCATCTACTTGTTATGATGTTAAAATTGTTCATGATGATAAGTGTGTTTATGATCCATCTTCTCCACCTATTTGTTATGATTATGATGATGATGATGATGTAAATCCTAAATGTGAGGAATATATTGAGAAGGATCACTCTATCTTTGATGTAAATTTGGATGGTAAGAATGAGATGAATGATTCTTATGATTTGCTAAGCACACATGATGTATGTTCCACATGTGTTAAGCATTATATTCATGTAAATGAAGTCACATATGTTAGTGATAATGCTACTATTGTGATTGAGAGTTATGCTAAAACATTTCTATCCTTTTATGAGTATGTTGCACCATTGTATCAATGCAACTTGAAATTATTTTGTTATGAATTTTGTGTAACTTATGGTTGGAAGGAGTCCCATAAGTGTAAGTTTGGTGTACCTACCAAGCCTTATGATGAGCTTGTGGCTTTGGGGAGTGCCTCTTTAGATATAAATCGGATGCATTATGGTTGGGATTGTGCATTGGGAAAGTCTATCTCTTATGATGTGATGAATGTAATGGCTACCTCTCATTGAGTATTTGTATGTTACCCCATTGTTCTCATATGTAGGAAGGATTTTGATTCATCTATTTGTGTGACTATGTTATTCATGTTTTGTGCAATTCTATGGTTGTTCCAAATTTTTGTAGGTTAGGATCATGAAGTTTGGACTTGGAAGATTGTAATCAATGGAGATAAAGACAAGCAAGTGGAAATGAAGTTCTAAGCTTGGTAACATGATGTGGAGAATATGGATACTTGAGATCATTATGAAGAAAATCTTTGAATCATTCTTGAAGCAAAGACTATTTGGATGATATTCAATGTGCCCATTGACTCACTCTTTTGGGGTCACTTACATATCTTGTATCCAAGGAAATGGTTCTTCATGTATCTAAAAATGTATTCTCATATGATGTATCTCACCCATGATGTAAAAATGTATATGATGAGATGAATCTAAACCAACCACTTTGCATTTGCATATAGAGCATTTAGGATTGGTGGCTTATTGTGTGAGTGAGGATTAGCTTTTATATCTTGGCTACCATCTAGACATTGTACGTTGCTCCTCATTAACATAATATGTCCACATACATATGGACTTTGTCTTTGTCTTCCATACCATGATTTGACCATGCACTTTGGTTGTTGAAGCAATGTTCCATAGGATAGTAGCATATAATAAACCTAGGGCATTGGTGTGCAATGTGTGTGTTGAGGTCCTTGATGCATGCTAGTGTTAGGGGAGCATTTTATCACCTTGTGGTTGGTTTGTTGCACTTAAAAATAGCTTCATTAAGGCTCAATTCAAGGCCCTCCTAAGAGGTTCTATGAAAGGTTGTGAGATCCATACAAATGGGTGCTTCAATATTGTATAAATAAAGGCCTTATGATTAATAAAGAGAGTGCATGGGAACTTGTGTATGAGCATCTGGTATGTTTCTTTACTATTCTTATGTTTTATTATTTGCAAATCATCACCTTCCCATAGCCTCGCTATGTGTCTGATTCACCCAATCTATTAGGAGTGGAGTAAATCCTCTCTCTAAGAGAAGCCAAGAGCAATCAAGTGCTTATGGATTTTGTCATACCATGCACATGGATCTTGTTTGAGACCATATAAGGCTTTATGCAAGCGACAAACCATATGCTCTTTCCCTTTCATGGCAAATCCAAGAGGTTATTTCACATAACCTCTTCTTGCTAATCAACATTCAAGAAAGTTACCAAAATTTTATGTCATTTTAGGTGCCTATGGGTTGATTCAAACTTAAGATGCAAAGAACAATTTCTCTCATAGGGAAATCAAATTTTTAACTTTGGTTTTTTTGGGATGTTTTGACCCTATAAGTTTTAGTGGTATGTTTCCTAATTGTTGGGGAATGATCTAAGTATGTTTTGGTAGGAAATCAACCGAATTTGCAAAGGCTGATTGCTCTAGCCAAACCCTAGCTCAAGGCAATCGTAAATTGCACTTTAGAATTTTTTTCAAGTTCTGACTTCTCAATAGCCTTTCTCATCAACTATATGAAGATTTTGGCTTACATGACGGCACAAAATACCCAAGAATTTCACCTACTTGCAAATCATGACTTCCCTAGAGTAGGGTAGTCAGGAAATGCAAATGTAGCTTTTCTTACTTTTTGACTCTCTAGATGGTGAAGGAGGTTCCTAAGTGAGACTCACTTAAACATTTCCCTTTATGATGTCAATTGACTATGCGATTCACAACTTCCTTGGAATACGAAAATTCATGGATCACAAATTCACCCAAAATTTGATTATTCCAGGTCATTAAGCCTTTGTTTTATCCCTTGGTGCCTTGAATGGATCAACTTGGTAAGTACCTTTAGAAAGTGCACAAATTACAAATTCCAATTGCTCTACCAAAACCCTAGGCTAGGGCCATTGGATTTTGCAACTTTGGACTTGCAACTTGAATTTGCACTTAATCTTGATGGTTTAGTCTTGTTATGGCTCTTGGGATGTCTCATATCGAAAGAAAGTGCTCAAAAATCAATCAAATACAGTTCATGGATTCCCTAGGCTAGGGAAATGTTGGATTCTAAAGTTGTAATTCTTTTCACTTTTAACTTGCTTAGTATCTTGGTCATACTTACTTAGGTCTTGTCTTGATCTCTTGGGTCTAAAATCACTTAGTTTGCACCCTTCTATGAGAAGTGATTGTTTTACATAGAGCCCACCCTACAACAATAATGGTTTGCACCAACCCTCAATTTTGAATTCCTTTTGTTGGACAAACACTTGGAATTTTATTTTGAATCTTTGGAATCCTTAAACAAGCCAAACTTGATCAAAATAACCTAATTTGCAAAAGGCGATTGCTCTGCATAGCATCTTTTCCTATAGTAGTTGTGGTTTACGCTTGGACTCAATTGATGGATCTTCTTGGAAAACACCTAAGATAATATCTTCACACTTTGAGGACATCTACCATGCACAACCTTGCCCAACCTACCTCTATTGCAAAAAAAATAATCTATTTTGCACCTTATTCAAACTTTGTTTCTTTCAAGTCTAGATTACTTTCCTTGGTGTTCATAATCCTCTAGTATGCTTGGTTTAATCAAATTTACAAATGATCGTGTCATATGAAATAGGCAATTGCCCTATCAAATAGGTTGTTCGAGGTAGTCATGGAATGCATATATCAATTTTTATGAAGGAGTAAATTTTTTGTGTCTTAGGATTTTGACCCATTGTTTTGCTGCAATCTCACCTTTTCCCACTCTTTCCTACCATTTGAAAGAGCAAAACAAGAAAATACAAGGTTTACCCTCTCTCTTTGCAAAAATATAATGCTTAACAAATCCCCTTTTGAACGTCTTCCAAAGTGCTCACAAAATGCAACCTTGGACTCTATTCCTTATCTTTGAAGCTCCTATACATATGCTAGTTCCACAGCCCCCCACATAGGTGAAGAAGACAAGGACAAAAAAAAGGACGTAAAAAAGAAGAGCTAAGCGCAAAGGTGGGAATGAAGATGATGAGCTCTTAGGTTTAATGGAAAACTCAAACTTTGACCTAAGAACCGTACCCCTAGAAAATGAAAAAAAAAAGTTATTTCTACCTATCCATCTATCCAAAAATAATGGAAATGGTCTAAAAATGAAGGAAATGCACTCTAAAACAAGAAACTAAGACTTGAGAGCCCTATCTTGCATGATGTTATCCCACAAGCATGATGATCAAGGAGAAACAATCCTCAACAATGGCACTGAAATATTTGATGTAGACCTGCTCCCACGACACACATACCAACTAGCATCAAGCAATGGATCCTCACCCACAAAATTTCAATCCAAGAGATGCATCGGTGGTATGAGGACCTTCACTAGGCAAGGTTCACACATGTGCATATGCGTACACACACATACATGCAAGCAAGCCCCACTCATGGAATAGATACAAGACCTCCCAAGAAAAGCATACTTGATCAGAAGAGAGAATGAACAAAAAGAACAAGAAAAAACTTACAAATGAAGGTTAATTCACTTTTGTAGGTGAGTTTTAAAAAGTGACTATTTTCACACTCTAGTGTACATCCTAATTAAAAAAATGGTCTTAAACCCTTGTTTTAGGTCCAATTTGAGTGCAAAAAATCATCTAAAATATTGGAGGGCTAACTAATCACTCATCAAGCTTGAGGACTCCTCGGTTTGCACAAATGTGGAGTAATTTACTATAAATTGATCCTAAGCATATTTTTAAAGGTGGGGTTTTTACATTAAAATATCTAATTTGGAGGACAGTTTTGGAATTTTTTGGGTTGCCATTAGCCTATTTCATTGCTTGAGCGCATCCACCATGCTTCTTGCTTCAACTATTTACAACCCCAATGATATTCTCTCTCTTTAGCTTTCAAAAACTGCTTTTGTGAGTCTCCATCTCCAACATTTGATTACAGACCATACAAGTTTTCTCTCCCAAAAAGGGTTGCCTCAAAAATGGTATTTCTAAATCTATTTATAGTTTTTGCTTAGTTTTGGCCAATTTCAGACACAATCTCTCACATAATCAAGAATTATGTCCAAAAAGTTGATTCAAGGGATCAAATGAGCTCCAAAAAATATGAAATTTCATATTTAGCTTCTAACTAAGATCCCCAAGTTTGAGGACTCCTTGGCTTGCACAAAGTGGAGCATGTGTTTACAAAATTGGATTATTTATACAATGGATTAGTCATAAAAATCAGTGTTTCAAATTTGAACTACACACTTTTGTATATGTGATTCGTCTTCTACGATGTATACTTGCCTCAACATGGCTATGCACTCTTGCTTGCTCTTGAGCAACAATGTCTTTGAGATCAAAAGATTCAAAAATCATCCACATTTTTCTTAAGAATTCCTTAAATACATGAAAATTTGTAGGTGTATCTATCAAATCAAATGGCATTACTCTAATCCTATTTTGTTACAAACACTTTTTATGTTTGTAACAAAATGGGATTAGAGTAACTCTATTTTTAACTCTATCTATCAAATCAAATGGCATTACTCTAATCCCATTTTGTTAAAAACATTTTTTTATGTTTGTAACAAATTTGTAACTCTATTAAAAGATAAATCTTCCATAAACTATCAATGATAACTCCAAATGCTAAGGAAATGTCTTCTAAGAGCTATTCTCTCATCTAGTGAGACATGTCCCCATGAATGATGAGTCCTTTTCTCTGTGGCCATAGAAGAATAGTACTCAAACGGAAGTCATTTCCTCCATCCCATACTAGCGGATCCTTCTTCCAATTCATGGTGTCATATCGACACTAAATCAAAGGTATATTCTCTCTCTCTCTCTCTCTCTCTCTCTCTCTCTCTCTCTCTCTCTCTCTCTCTCTCTCTCTCTCTCTCTCTCTCTCTCTCTCTCTCTCTCTCTCTCTCTCTCTCTCTCTCTCTCTCTCTCTCTCTCTCTCTCTCTCTCTCTCTCTCTCTCTCTCTCTCTCTCTCTCTCTCTCTCTCTCTCTCTCTCTCTCTCTCTCTCTCTCTCTCTCTCTCTCTCTCTCTTTATATATATATATATATATATATATATATATATATATATATATATATATATATATATATATATATATATATATATATATATATATATATATATATATATACATATATATATATATATGTGTGTGTGTGTGTGTGTGGGTGTGTGTGTGTGTGTGGGTGTGTGTGTGTGTGTAATGGAATATGTAGGTGGACTCTAATGAATCCCATGTACTCAAACTAGTTTAGTTTGGTTCTAGTCAACATGTGATAGTGGATATCCCAAGTCCTCCAAACCAACGTGTTCCTAGGTACTAATATTGAATATAAGCTCTCTCTCTCTCTAGATCCCAACATACATATATGTATTGGGTACCCCAAATATTCCCCTCTTAGGGATCTATGCTCTAAATCATAGAGCTAGTGCCATGACTATGGCCTTCCTAATCATCAATCGAATCACATTAGTACTTGTCGATGATCTCTCATGAAACCATTATGTATGATCCCATCTAATTGGTTTCCTTAGTAGCATAGCAAAAATGTTGCACTACTTACTCAAGTGATGTGCATGAGTGAAACTAGTCACTATTTGGGTATTCCTCATGATACCCCATAGTCTCCTAATCATATTGTAAGAATATTTTGAAGGTAAGTAAACCTTTAGTACATTGTACACAATCATAATATACCTCCTATAATCCTCTATGCAACTTCTTGAAACCTATAGGATTGCTTATGCACATTCCTACTAGTGAAGGTGTATCTCCTTCCCCTTGGCAATCCTATGGTCTAAATCCATAAGGATTATCTGTAGGGATCCAATGACTACTCAATTTGCCTCATCTATGACATTTTGATGGTCATAATTCCATCAAGTACATGCTTACAAGCATGCTTACACCTTAGCGGTGTTTGCAAAGAAGGCATGTTACTATGCCATAAAAGTCTTACCTGAAGGTTAGTGTGTATATAACGTCATGATGTGGGAAAAATTTTGACAACGTTTCCCCAAGGAAATGGAGTTCCAAAAAGTTTTAACCATATTCTCACATATGAACTCCATAGCCTCCAAAAACATAGAATGCTAACAACAATTTCTATGTTGCATAATCTTGTACTTAATACTTGTGTATGCTACTTCTTTGTTTTAAACTTCCCGAATTTATAAAATTAGCATACCATGGATAACATTGAAAAGATGCATGGAATTGGAGATGCATGTTGTTCTTTCCTTAAATGAAGATCTATAATTCTTTCATGAATGCCTAAATTAAAAAGATTTAAAGATTCCTACAATTCATCTTCATAATCATGCATATACCCTAAACTATGCATCATGCAACCAAATCAAATAAGAGAAAACAAGAAATGAAGAGTAAAGGGGTCTTCCTTGTGATCCAATGATCTAGAGGCTATTCAATGTTACAGAAGATGCATTGCGTGGAGCCTTCCATCTCATGTTGTCCTTGATGCTTTGAGATGCACTTGCATCTTCTTCACTTGTCCTCTTTCTCTCTTACAAATCAAAACTAGTGTTTCGCATTAACATTGGGGCAAAATGAATGTTAAAAAAGCATGAACATGTTCTTATATCATTTCCCTAAGGCACTTCCCTAAGGCACAAACATGTACCAAATATAAATAAACCAAATTTCCTAAGGCACATCATGTGCTTACATATACAAAATTACAAGACTTAGGAATTTCTTACTTTTACATGCTTAAGAGATGGTTGTTGAGAACAAATTCTCAATGCATACGTGCTAAATCTCCTTCATTACCAGTGATCTTCATATCATTAGAGATCTTTTGAAATGAACTTTCCAACGAGAAAAAAAATCATCAAAATTGGAGAGCAAAGAGCAACATGCATTTGAAGTTGATTAGTTGCTAGGTTCTCATCGGTTGGAAACGTGTTTGAAGTGCCTACTTTGGATGCTCACCAAAGTGAAATTGAAGATAGATTCTCAAGTTTGAATCCATATTCTTGTAGAAAATATTGTGCAACATGTGTAAACAAAACCCATCAAATTTGGACATTATATGATACCTTTTCAAAGGGATCAAAGATGCCTTTTGGATGATTTTGAATTTTTCTTCTCTAAAGCTACATCATCATGTTGTGCCACCTTTAAGGCTAGTGTGTCTACACCTAAACAAATTGTATAGGGTTCAAAACTTGCTACACCCCATAATGATCTTCTTTTTACCTTTCCAATATTCTTTTTGGAAATGAATAGCCACACCAAGCTTAACATATTAGGGAAAAAATTTGATAACCTTTTGTGACAACAAATAGAGTTCGAGAGAAAGAACTAATCACATGAACTAATCGCACGTGAATCAAAATTCATAATCAAATAAACTAAGGAATGTTATGAAATATATATATCTCTTCATAAGGATTTGAAGATGATATATATTTGTGAAACCTTGTGAGGAAGGTGATGGGACCACTAAGATCTCCATGAGAGCTTACCTAGGGGTTGAGGAAGATGATGAAGCTTCAAGGTCACCATGAGAGCTAGGCTCTAATACCAATGAAGCATTACGATGACGTACACGGAGAGATGAGTCTCTTTTCCTCCCAACCATATGCCTCTATATATAGCTCTCTCCAAAGGGCTACCCAATATAGCAGATGGATACTAACCATCCAAGTGTTGATCATGTAACTACATGTGTGCCAAGTATCCTTATTAACTCTATTCAACTCAAGTGGATGCTTCTAGAAGGCTCTAGAGCTCTTGGAGCAAAACACTCTCCCACATCTCTTGTAGGACTTAACCACACCTCTTCCTTCTGATCCATATGACTTAACCACTAGGGCAAGCACCTTTGCTTGTCTACAGAGTACCCAGGTTTGCTTAAGTCTCCTTTTGAGACTTTTTCCCAACACTTTGAATGACCAAATAATTTCTAATATCAGATCCACATGAACATGTTCGACCCTCATGTCATGGACTTCCTTTACAACATAGATGCACATACACACACACACATACACACACACATGCATACACACACACACACACACACACACATATATATATATATATATATATATATATATATATATATATATATATATATATATATATATATATATATATATATATATATATATATATATATATATATATATATGTGTGTGTGTGTGTGTGTGTGTGTGTGTGTGTGTGTGTGTGTGTGTGTGTATGTATGTATGTATGTATGTATGTGTGTATGTATGTATGTATGTATGTGTGTGTGTGTGTGTGTGTGTATGTATGTATGTATGTATGTATATATGTATGTATATTTGTTTGTGTGAGTTTTGACTTCAAAACGAGGAGCCTTGCATGTTTTTAAGTAGAATAAGTCTCCTATGTTAGTCTTGAAGTGCAACTAAGCAACCCTCTTGCTTAAGTTTGCACTTACTTGATTTCCTCCTTAGTTTGCATAGCCATATCTCTTCCTTTGCATAGATAGTGTTGAAACTGTCCAACATTGAATTATTACAATTCGTTCTTCTTTACTCTTTTATCCATATTTTCTAATCTTAGTGCCATTGGGTAGTTCACAAAGTCTTGTAAAATGTTTAAATGTCTCAAGTTCTTTCTATGGTTAATCTTCAAGAAATTGCCACCATAGTGAAGTGTGATCGATGTATGACTAGCTTTTGTGGTAATCAACTAGACTATCTTGCAATTATTGTCTTTTCTAATGTGGCCATCCATTTTGTGTGAAATTTATTGCATCAAGAAGCTCGGAAAGCATAGTACATGTTTTTGTAATCTCACAAGAACTATCTAAACTTCTAAGGAAAACGTAGTTTATGACACAAAGGTGTAGAGAAGTTTATATTTGGATGACATTCATGCTTCCTTATTGCATAGGAATTAGATTACATCCCCTATCACATGCTCCCCATATCCTCTTTTGCCTCTTCAAGAAGAAATCTTCAAGGGAATTTGAACCCTAGATGGTTGATCAAGTTATGTTCCAATATACAAATTTGTAATAGATTAGTAACCATTTAAAAGTCACATAAGAAAAATAATATCTTATAAACTTATGAATGGTATTTCAAGTTACCTATGTTTCATTTTAAAGTTTTACTTCTACATGTTTGTCTCACAAATTATTGAGAATCTTTATCTCTCCCCATGAGGGTTGAACCCAAGACTTCCTCCTTCACAATCTTGAGACTTAATCACTAGGCTAAGTGGATTACTTGTTTTAGAGACATGAACCTATACTTAAGTCTAGTCTTAATATCTTTGACCATACACACAAGTGACCAAATGGTGTTCAAATTCAGATATGTGTGAACCATTCAGACACTCGATCATAGGCTTTACTCTACAACATTTCTTCCCCTTGGGAAAGGTTTTTGTCCTCGAAAATAAAGTTATATATAGTAATTGTAGGCATACCTCCAAGCCTCATGTTCTAACCTAGAAGAACATGTTTTAATCTCTATGGTGGGATTCACCTCGTATTTCAAATGAATAGAGGAGAATTTACTTGGTTGATCCGTGCCCAAATAATTCAAAACATCATCTAGCTTTGCACTTGATAAATTGACCTGAGTGCAAAGTAGAGAATGAACAACAAGAGTGGATCAAAAAAATATCTAGCCAATTCAGTATTTTAACTATGTGCTATCTCGACACTAACATGTGAAATGGGTGGATACAATATACTAGCCAATTTATGGGCATCAATAGTGCATGGATCTAGCAACTGAGGTGGCATTTCTATTCTTGTCAAGACTTTAAGAATTCTTGTTTCACTTGAATTTGATTTGAAGGTCAAACTAGAAGTCTAGTTGACCCAAACATCTAACTTAGATGTTTGTATTATGGTTCACTTCCAACCAAAATTTATTTGATTTATTACCTGATTGAAGGACTACTTTGTTCTTTTGGGCTTGAGAATCCTATGTCGAATGTAGGAGAAAGTGTTCCATTTACTTTTGGTCGACCTCACTTTATCTTGAACAAGTCAAATCCAAAATGAAAATTTATCCAAGTTAGGACACTTTTTCAAAGAATTGAGCTTTAAGTTCTTGGAAATTGTCAATCTTATGAGCACTTAATAGTGGTGCTACTTGACTTGAAACAAATTCAAATGACTAAGGTAACTTAAACTTAGCATCTTTTGAATATTGAATGGGTTCTTTTACAAAACATCTATTTTGGATGTTTTATTTGGTTACCTTTTTCCAAATGGCTATTTGTGGTATTTCTTGAAAGAAATCTTATACCCTATCTAAATCTGATCCAAAAGATTTGGAAAGCGGAAAGAAAGAACTAAAACTTTGTGCAAGCAATTCAAATTTCTAAGATACTTGAAACTAATTTGAGTCAAACTCTATGTGACTCGAGATTTTCAATTTTCAAAAACCTGTTTCAATACGATATTGAAGCAATTTATGTATCTTGAAGAGAAGTAAATTGGATTATTCAAGAAGATTCTTGGAGTAAATCCAAAACTTTATCCAACCACAAGATACTGTGGTAAGAAAACATCAATGTGTCGACCCACCGAGGTTTAATTGATGACATTTTTACTCAAAATACTAATGCTTCAGTTGAGAGTAAGTTGCTTCACATTTGAATTTTGAGTATACGATTTTGTGTTACATATAATTCAATGTCTAAAATATCAAAAAAGCATCTATGTGGGATTACGTACAATTTAAGTTTCTGAAGTGACAGTTCTAAAAAGTATTTGTTATTTGCCTTACGAAAACTTGAATCCTCTATTAAGAACAATCCAATGTGGATAGATATCATAAACAAGATGCTTGATTGTTAGATGCTTGATTTACTTATGCAAACTGAATATCAAATCAAGTTATGCATAAGTAAATCAAGCATCCAATTTCTTGTTGATACAGAAGAGCATCAAATGCATCTCCAGCATCATGAAGACTCAACTGTAAACTTTTTCCCATAGGAGTGGCAATAGGTTTGCAATCTTTAAGGCCAAAACATTGTAATAATGAGTCAATAATATTTTGTTTGACACAAATCTATTCTCCTATCAACTTGCATAAATCGAATGCCTAAGAAACGACACAAATGCCCCAAATCTAACATCTCAAAAGAGGCATGCAAATCAACCTTAAATTTAGCAATGTGCTTCTCATTAGGTCTATTGAGAAACATGTCATTAACATGCATAACAATGATCAGAAGTACATCATCTGCACGCTTAACATATAAGGTTCTTTCAGTTGGACTATTCTCAAAACCATGTGCAATCAAGTAGGCACGTATCTTTTCATACCAAGCATGTGGTGCTTGCTTCAATCCATATAATACCCTTTTCAACCCGCACACTTTGTTTTCATGCCCTTTTTGCACAAAACCACGGGGCTAAAATACATACACTTCTTCATGTAATTCTCCATTCAAAAATGTTGTTTTAGTATCCAACTAATGTACATTCCAACCATAATGAGGTGCAAGTGCACAGATGCTATGAATGGTGGTCATTTGTCATGTGAATGAAAAGGTCTCATCAAAATCAATGCCTCTCTCTTGAGCATAACCTTTTGCAACAAGCCTAGCTTTATGCTTATCAACTATTCCATCAGGTTTACACTTTAGTTTGTATACCCATTTTGTGCCGATGGCTTTTTTGCTTAGAGGTCAATCACATAAAGACCAAGTACCATTCTTCATAATAGCATCATATTCTGATTGCTTAGTAGCCATCCAAGTTTTTGAACTTTGTGCTTCATCAAAAGAAATAGGCTCATTCTCATCATAGAGACTAGAGGCAGCTAGTCATTGCATAGCAATCTGATGCAAAAGAAGCACTCTAAGATCCTCAATGAGTACGATCTGACAGAGATGCATCTAATTTGTTATCTTGCAAAGTCTCCACTAGCCATTAAGGTATACTTTTTGCATACTCTATATGAGCCCTCTCATCAACAAGTGCATCATGTAAAAGTGTCATACACATTTGTAGAGCTAACTGAATCTCCTTGGTACATGAAAGTATGGTTGAATTGCATCTTCCACAAAAAAGATCAAGGCTAACCAAAATGCACCTACTTTGTGGATGATATAGATGATATCCTTTGTTTTCATAACTATACCAAAAAAAAAGACATTTCATTGCTTTTTCATCCAATTTCTTGTGTTGTTGTTCAAGCACTAATGCATATGCTAGACAACAAAAGACATGCAAATGAGAAACAGATGGCTTGCAATCATTCCAAGCCTCATATGGAGTGATAGATTGCAATGCTTTGGTGGGACACCTATTAAGCATATATGTTGCACACATAACAACTCAAGTTAAAAGCTATGTGGTAAAGCCTGACTTTTGACCATACATCTCACCATCTTCATGAGAGAAATATTCTTTCTTTCTGCAAATCCATTTTTCTTGAGGCCTATATGACACTCTACATTGACGTTTTATCCCACGCTCAGCTAGAAATGCATTAAACTCAGAAGACATGCATTCCCCCCTCGATCAAAACGAAGGGTGCCCAATTTACATGCTGACATATTTTTAGGCATAACCAAAAACTATTTAAAACACATAAACGCTTTGGACTTTGTTTTTAATGGATACACCCATGCATGCCTAGAAAAAACCATCAATAAAAATCACTAAATAAAGGTAGTTTTCAAAAGAAGATGTTTGTATAGGACCACATGCATCGCTATGAAAAATCTGCAATTTATGAGAAACTCTAATTGAGCCATCTTTAGGGAAGGAAGAATGCTACATTTTGCCCAAAATATAACCTTCACAGACATGTCTACAAGGTGCCTCAATTTTGGGCAAAGAGGAAACCATTTTAGATTTCTACAAGCATAGCAAACTAGCACAATTCACATGACCAAAGCTTTGCATTTGAGATAGCTTGAGAACCTTGAACTACACATGTTGAATCATTCATATATTTTTCATAGTCTATGAGCTTATGCATCCCATAACATAATATGCCAGAAGCAATAATAACATCCCCATTCGAATGATCATGAATTGTATATATGTCATCAATAAATTTGACAACTGAGGCATCTTGGCTAATGCTGAAATTGACAACATATTTTTCTTGATCCCTTGTATATATAAAGCATCTCACAATGTAAAAGAACTACCATTAATAGTAGTCAGAATGATCTTACTGACTCCCATTATAGGATAAGAGGAGTTTTTAGGGCACATGATAGTATTCCTTATAGGGGCACGATCAAGTGAAGTGAAGAAGCTTTGCTACAATGTAATATGTTTGGTTGTCCCACTATCAAAGTACCAAGCATCTGAGTCTATTGCACACATACATTGCTCATGAAAAAATGGATCATAGATGCATATAGTAGTAAATGCCCATTCTTCGTTGCATACAAGATTAACAAAATTTGTTTTATGTGTGGATCCCTCTGCAACAACCATTCTAGTGTCTTTCTTCTTTGCCTCTTTTGCAACCAATTTTAGATAAATCTTTATGACATGATCATTTGCTTTACAGTATTTGCAAAACTATTTCTGCTTTCTTCTCATCTTTGTCTTCCTTCTTCGATTGTGCAAAATTAGCAGATTTTTGTTTACTAGTAGATGAGCTCCTTTATCCTTCTGACCGTTAAGAAAGCTTGATCTGCAACATGCATAGTGGAAACTTTTTGCTTGGAATAATCTTCATGCAACAAAACGGAGACTCACTCCTCAAATATTAAGGCATTTGGATTGCCTTTCATCACCAATCAAAGAGTAGAAGCAAAACTCTGATATAAATTTGGAAGACCATTAAGAACAATTTGCACAAGTGAACTATCTGGCAAGACTTCATCAGTAGAGATCAATTGCTTCTTCAAATCTTTGATCTTTATCAAAAAACTATCCATGGAATCTCCTTGATTATGCTCACCCTCCAACTGAAGGTAAGCAACACAAACCTCATTTCTTTCCTAGTATAAGGTTGTAAGTGTATCTTAAGCATCCTTTGTTGTTGCGAGAGCAAATGTGAGGGATAATGGCATGTTTGGCAGACAAGGCTATCAATGCATGTGCCTTAACATCTCTGCCATTCCAACAAAGTTGCTCTACAATAGGGGCAATAAGAACCATAGCACAAACAAGAATCTGAAGATCATCATCTTCAATGCCATGTACATCACCTTCAATAATTATATTCGTAAGTGTAGTACAGTGTTTTCCAATACCCTGTACAATATTCCACAACCCCTTTGCTACCAATACATGGTGCATCATATATGCCTATAATAGGTAATTAGTACCATCCAACTTATTGTCAATAGCCAACATATTGAATACATCATTGCTTTCAACCATGGCCACTTACTAAATACCCTAATGCAAAAAAATGATTGTATCTCAAAAAGTTGAACAAAACCATCCTGATGAGATCTGCTAAACCTATAGCAGACTTTGAGGCACTTGTATTGACAAACCAAAACCTGTATATATGTTTGGCATAAAAAGAAAAAATTGCTTGCACAGGTGCTATGATAGTGTGTTCGGAGGCTGAAACATGCTCATATAAAAATTTCAACTGTGATCGGAGGGGTGTTGATGATACCCTAGATGAAGCGATGACTTTCTCTGATACCAATTGTTGGAGTTGGACGTCTACGAGAGCACAAGGACAACATGAGGAAGAAGAAGAAGCTTGGAACACAACACAACACTAAATGAATTACTAGGTGAATGTATAGGGATAAGTAACTTGTTAGGATTATAGGCATATATACAAACTAGGAGAAAAAAACCTCCTAAAGAGGGAAAAAAGTGCCTTGACTATCCTAAGTGTGTTCACAGACACCACCTCCGAAATATATCAACAATGATGTTTCTAGAATGATGGATCATAACTCATGAGCCTCCTCAATTCTTGTCCTTAGATCCCATCCTTAGATCTCTTCTCTTAAGTAATGACCAAGGTTTTGGTTCACTATTGATGCATCCTAGATTTTATCCTTAGATATCTTCTTCAAACGATTGTTTTCTATACTTGGATATTCGATAATAACTTTATTTTTCCTTTTCATTCTATTCTTCTCCGTTTATCTTTATAATGAAGTGTTCATATTTTTTTTAATATAAAGGAAGTTCGGCAATAGCCTACTCTCCCGGACTTGAATTAAATTAAGAAACAAAGGTACAAAAGAAGGGGACTAGCGCCCACGGGACCCCCCAAATCCCACAGAGCAGGGGAAACTTGTATGAGTTCTAGGTTGCATTACATAGAAGGTTGATCACCCTCTCATCGCCCTCATGCGGGGCCCACTTGGGTTTGAGCTTGTTGTTGATCAACATGAGGACTTTATGGTGCCTGAAGGGGGGGGATTTCTTACAGTTAACAATCCTTTTGCCAAGGAGGAATAGTGATTTCTCAATCGACCATTCCCTGGGGGTATCGCCGAAGTTGAGAGCACACCTCTCCCGCCAGATCTTCCACAAGACTTCCCCTCTGATGGCGTTCCAGAGTGTCGCGGAGCAGCCGATCACTTCTCCCAAAAGGACTTGTTTCCAACTAAGCTGTTTTTGAAGTCTGATTTTCTTTCCAACCGTCTGCCAGATTCTGAAGGAGCTGGGGCAGGAAAGGAAGATGTGTGGGACATCTTCAATAGCCCGGTGACAGCGTTTGCACCAAGGAGGGACCCCGCAAATTTTGCTAGCCTTGTGGTTGGTCCAAATTCCACGATGCAGAATTTGCCAAAGGAGGACAGACTTCTTAATCTCGATCAGAGGGTGCCAGATACCCATGAATTTCATGTCCCATCGAAGCCGCGTCCAAGACAGGCACCACTTCTTGTTGAGACTGATCTGGTGGTCAGTCGTTTCTTTGATGTTCGGGATTTTGAGTAGGTTATTTCCATTGTGCCATTTGAGACCAAGCGAGTTCGGAGCATCGTGTCCCATGAGAAGGCGAATCTTGTGCCGATCCCATGCGAGGCATCTGCTTTGCAGAGTGTTCCATTCTTCGTAGGAGATGTTTTTGCAAGGATCAATATCCTCGAAATTGATCCAGCCGTTGGTGTCATGTTTCCAGAGGTGTTTCCATTTTTTGAATCCTTTGTGCCATAATCTCTTGGCATTTCGAATGTTCCACGACTCCACACTCCGGATACCATGTATCGGGAACCAGATAGAGTCGTTTTGTCTGATTCCGGCCGCCCACTTCCAGTCCTCACTAATTCTTGTGAAGCTTTTGACTTTATTCCAGCCCTTCCAAAGGGAGCACACGAGATTGGAGCCTTTCGGGAAGACAGGGATCGGGGAGAATAGCAGGGTCATGATGTCGAGATTCTTCCAGCTTGGGAGCCCCATGAAAGCCAACTCATTCTTGTTTCTGAAGATCAGCTTGGCCCACGAGGCCTCCCTGTTGCACCAAGCCTTAATCATCCATTTGGCAGCCAGTTTGTTGGCCATACACCCAATGTCCAGAATACCAAGCCCCCCGCATTCTCTGGGGCTAGTGCAGATGTCCCATTTGATTTTAGGCACCCCCCTTCTGTTGTGATCGCCCGTCCAAAGAAAGTTTCTACAGATACTACTCAATTTGGACAAGCCTTGCTCGTTCGGTCTCCAGCAAGAAAGGAAATAAATGGTAGAAGAGAGGAGGAACGTGTTGATAACCATCGCCCGCCCAGCAAGATTGATTTGCATACCTTTCCAATAGTTAAGCTTGATTTCGAGTTTGGCCAACACCCAACTCCAACGCTGCTCCATAGAGACGCCAAACCCCAAAGGAATTCCCAGAAGACGAAAGATTTGGCCCTGCGGAATGATTTGGCAGCCATGCTCAGTGAGGAGGCCAGGATGATGTCCCACAATGGCCCTAAAGGCGGTCTTAGAGTGGTTGATTTTGGATCCAGAGGCCTCACAGAAGGTAGCAAGACACCTCCAGAAAGTCTCCAGGCTGGTATTATCATTGTGAACGAACGCGTTCATATCATCGGCAAATAGTCTCATGGTGATTTGACTGTGGTCGTGGGGCAGCCGGAGGCCTTTGATATTGCCAGTCTCCACATGGTGCGCGACCAGTCTGCTCAGCCCCTCAGTGGCGATGGCAAAAAGAAGGGGGGCCAGAGGGCATCCTTGTCTGATAGATCTTCTAAGATGGATCGCCTTCGAAAGTTTGCCGTTCACGTTAATTTGGGTCGTTGCGTTTCCAAGAAGGGTCGCGATCATCTTGGTGAATTTCTGACTACATCCGAGATCTTGAAGCGACTGCAGAAGATAGTCCCATTCCAGTCTGTCGTAGGCTTTGTCAAAATCGATCTTAAGGAAAACCACATCTTGTTTGGACTCATTTGCAAATTGAATACCTTCCCAAATATCCATAATGGTTTCCAGGATAGACCTGCCTTTGATAAAGCCTTTTTGGTCCTCGCTAAGCCAAGATCTCAAGTGGCACGAGAGTCTGTTGGCAATGACTTTAGCGATGATCTTGTATCCTGTTTGGAGCATCGTGATAGGTCGCCAGTTCTCGATTCTGTTCTTTTCCCCCTTCTTGTGTATCAGCTTGATAATTCCATTATTTAGACAAGAAGGAAGAGCACCAAACTTTAGCGCTTCTTGCCAAACCATCCGAAGCGGGGTGGCAACCACCAGCTTGAAGGATTTAAAGAACTCGTCAGTGAGTCCGTCGGGTCCCGGGCTTTTACCGAGGGGGAGGGCATCAATGACCTCAATGATTTCTGATTTAGAGATAGGGGCATGAAGCAGGGGGAGGAGGTTGGGTGGTATTCTCCGGGGGGAAACCCTAGAAATGGCAGCCATGCAGTCCCTTCTATGGTAAAAAGCTAGTGGTAAGATTTTAAGTACCATGAATCTTCATCACGTAGTTCTTTCGTGCTTAGCCTAAACTTTCAACTCTCTTAAGAAAATGTAAGTAAGTGCTTATAACTATGCCGTGCCTAGTCTAGAAGGTAAATTCTCGAAGATCATCCTAGACCATGTCGTTATATATTTGACCTCCATCTCAATTCCGAGGGCTCTCATGGATTTTTTTGTCATGATGGAAACTTCGTTGTCATAACTTATATCTACATGCCTTGTGGTCTGCATGATAGTGAAATGTTGAGAATATCTAACACTCTTCAATGTACAACCGTATTGAATAATAAGTTTCGAGGCTACTCCATAGGACCATCCTTATCAAGATGGTAGCTCCCTTCCTCCGAAGTGAGTTCATTACTAGAACCTATTTCAACAGATACAATGTATACTCCAGCTTACATACCTTATTCTTTGAGAGAGCTCCTCAAATATTGTACTGTCCACGTAACTCCTCATGGTCACCACTAAAAATTGTTGATGTTGTATCCGTGTGATTGTCTCACTATCTATTAAATTAAACCAAAATAAGGACTATTCAAATCATAATTTTTTTACTTATGTTGACTAATTTGGTTAGTTGAATCCCTTAAATTGAGAGCACATATCAACCTCGAAACCCCCTTTGTACTTTTTAACGTACCATCAATCATTTAATTTAGTATTTATAGCACTTGATGCTAAAAACGTTCCTCTTAGAAGACCAATCAACTAACTCAAAAGTGCTGTTCTTCACAATTGGGCATATGCTTCCTACAGACCAATCAACTAGCTCAAAAGTGTTGTCCTTCACAATTTGGTCAAATGCTGCCTGCATTCAGAGCCTCCATTTTATATCCACAAGAGCTTCTTGCATGAACATAAAGCATTTCTCTTCTTTAATTGTTCACGATATATGGCATTGCTAACATTATGGATTGATATCGTATCCTTCACGCTCCTTAGCCCATCCATGTTGTTCTCAATGCTTGCATAATATCCATGATAAGGCTGCCCCATCAATGTCACATTGGTTTTCACCGGTTGAAAACAATCCTTCAACATTTTCTATAAATGTGAGAAACATTACATTGAATTCAAAGTAATTTGCCATTCTTTTCTTTAATTATATGGAAACTTTTATCCTTCTTAGATCCAAACGTCAATCCTAAGTGAGTTGCATGCACTATAACAGATCGACTGTATACTGAAGTTTTTACCGAGGGAAATGAATGCGCGTATTTTTGCCCCGACGTCGGTGTAGGTGTTGGTATGCACGTCGGGATTAAAGCGCCGGTATGGGCATTGGTATAAGTGTCAGTATGGGCATCAATATAAACGTCAATATTATTGACGCCCATACTGACGCCTCTACTGGGTGTACCGTCGTGTATACTGGCGCCCGCTGGGTGTACCGACGCTTATTCCGATGACATTATTGGGAGTACCATCACTTATACCGACGACCATATCTGCAAAATTCTTTTTTGGCAGAGTGTGTTGTCTTTTGCTATAGCAACATTACCATGATGTTGCCATGATGTTGCTTAGCAAAAGACAATACACTCTACCCAAAAAAAACCGAGTACATGTGATGTGTACTCTAATGTCAATCGAAATATGATTTCATAAAACAGAATATTATTGGACACAAAAGAGATAATCAGAATGAACCATGAACCATGAACCATGTACAAAAAGAGTTACATATTTCATAAATGAAGCATGTACAAGAGTGTGGCAAACCACTGTCATATATGACGCTTTTACAAAATGTGGCAAAGCAATGCATTGCCATATAAAAATCAAATACAAAATTTTGGTGTGCCACTGCCATACACATTCAAAGAACGTTCCATATCAACATTCCTGCAACATTAATGAAATGAGATAAATTCACATGAAATTTACAAACAACAAGTAAAAACCAAGTTTATAAATTAATCACCTCATCGCAAATGCTCCCATGAAATGACCGCACCACATCCCTCTAAGTCCTCCAATAGTGCAGTCAATCCATGACAATATCCATAAGCCTCCTCCGTTTGTGCTAAAGGATGATCCATTGCCAGCTCCTGCAACAAATATACAAAATATTAGAGGAACACACATGAGAAACTTAACACAAACAAATTCAATCAATCAAATGGTACTTACAAACTTGTGACGCATCATGTCATATCCGCCGCTGCCCAAATGTGACGGTCCAACCGTATCTAAACGTGTGGTTGCGGCAGCTCACTGCTGGCGATATCGGTCAGGAGTCTACTGCTGCTCGTCACGAATCATATCCCACTCCTTAGCATCTAACCATACACACTTTGGTAAGCCTGCTCAGAAAGCATCACGAGCCTCGGATCATCAATGGGATATAACTTCACGTGCGGTGTGCAGAATCCACTCTGAACTGACAAGAGTTTGTCCATCGACTGGTCGGAACTCCTGATAAATCGTCTGTGATATAATTCTTCCAATCTTTATCTTGTTCACTCCATTTCAATATGATAGAGTGTCCAAACTATATGGAGCAAAGCTATCGTATACGTGCACGCATTGCTTTGCCAGTCGCATCCATCACCGAAGCTCCATCTCGGATACTATACACCTTGGAGTCATCATGGTCATGAGCACCCCAAGGTGTACGTAGTGTTCCACGTTGTATGCCTACATCTAAGGTACTCGTCCTACGAGTAGAAGTGGGTGACACAACATCCGTCGCACTGCCTCCACAACAGTCGCCTCCTCTAGACCTACTTGTAGATCCACTCCTAGAACCTCCTGCTCCAGAGCATAACCTCGACCTATGAGACGGACCAGAACGCCGCTGAGGTATCGAACGCACATGTCTACTACTAGAGCCAGTAGGGAATGGATGAAAAGATGGTTGTGGTGGAGTCATAAAGCTAAGAGACATACCTCCTTTGGTAGTAGCACCACCCACAGGAGTGACATCCGCAGGAGTGATACCGGCGGGAGTGACACCGGTGGGAGTAAGGCCGCCAGGATTGAGGCCGCCAGGAGTGAGGTGGGGAGGAGTGCTACCATGAGCGATCCAATACTGTGACGCAGCGGCCATATACACGGGAGGTACCTGAGAGATAAACTCTAAGAACTGCTCCTCTGTCATGGAATGTGGAGTGACTGGAGGATTGTCTCCCATTGTGCTCTGTAACAAAAGAACTCAAATAATTAGCATGTGATATAGAGAAATGATAGTGTACAAAAAAACCTAGCAAAAAAAATAAACAAAAATTAGTACATACAAGTATTTGATTCAAAAATCCTCTAGTCTAACATCCTCTTAGAGATCTGATGTATCGAAAATGTCTATCTCTATATTGATGACTTCTAAATCGCTTGCTATGCTAGTTTCTTTTGGATCATCGTCTATTGCTTCGTCTTCTTGAACAATGGCCTCTTCATCAATGACCTCTTCTTCTCGAACAATGATCTCTTCCTCCTCGACTATCGAATGAATCTCTGATTCCACTATAGATGGACTTTCTTCTACATCAATGTTGTCACAAATTTGTCTACTACGTGGGGCGACTTGTAAAACAAATAGCCACTCTGGTTCTTTTGAATCTGGTATAAAAGCAACTTGCTCATAGTGTTCGAGAAGTACAAATGTATCCATTTCATCCGTCCATAATTTTGTGGAGTCGACTTGAAGCAAACCGCTTTTATCTTGCCTCACTGTTGCGTTTCTTCCATAGTTGACTACTTTGAACCATTTCACATCAAAAACAAAGTACTCAAACTTCTTAAAAGATAGTTTCAAGATATCTTGAATCATACCACAATAATCTAGCTTGCTTTCTTGAGCATTATCATCTCTTGCGCTCGCTCTATTTTTTTGCAAAAAGTTCATCATCACTCCACTATCAAAAGTAGACCTATTTTTATCAATTCGTGCGATCTGAAAGTGTCGTCCATGAGACCATAGTGCACCGTATTTAGTATACTCCAAATCACATCCCTTTACGAGTTCTTCTTCTTCTTCAGAGATATCTTCACCCGCTCCCTTTGCTTGTGAAACTGCTATATCTAGCCATCTGCTTGTTGAGAAAGGTGAAAGAGGTCAAAGACTTTTTGGAAGAGGCAAAAATCGAGTGGAACGATTCCTTCAAAACTAAGCTCTTTCCTTTGCATTGGTTTCCTTGGCAAGCTCATACTTTTCTAACCACTTCTGCATAGGCTCAGAGTTAACTATGCAAAACTTCATTGCCTTCTCTCTGAAAGCTGCATCCATTTTTCTTTGCAATCCTTTACCTTGTGGTTTATCGCCTATGAGACAAACATCTTCATCATTGCTCCAAAAGCGAGGCATTTCGGGATGCGACATATGTAGAAACTCAGTTATGAATACTAGAGACGCTTGTACAAGCCATCCCTCTGTCATGCTACCCTTTGGATGTGCTCTCTGTCGAACAAACTCTTTTAATGTCTTCATAAAGCACTCTAACAAGAACATCCATCGACTATGGACAGTTCCTGCTATTGCAACTTCATCTACCACATGAACCAGTAAATGAAGTTGAATAGTGAGAATACTTGTGGGAAAGTATTTCTCTACCATACAAACAACCTCGATAGCATTGAGTTTCTCACTCTCTATGCTATCTTTATATTTATCTCTTTAGAAGAGATCCGTCGTACTAAAGAACTAATTTTATAAATGGTTCTTCGTACATCCTGCGAAAGACAATCTTTTAGGGTTACAAGGAGCACAAACTGTAAAAACTTATGCCAATCATGAGACTTGAGCCCTCCATTATTTCGTGTGAAAGTAGTCTTTCGACACCTCATGCATCCAGTAGGTGTCTGAAACTCTAAAATTGTTTTCTTCACTTGTTGCTCTTCCATCCTGCGAAGCATCCAAGGAGCTCTTGGTAACAATATTGTTCCGTTGGGCTTAGTAATTGCCCACAAGTCTTGCATACAATCTCGGTCTTCTAAGTCCTCCCTTTATGCTTTGCTTTCTTTCTTTCTGATCAAAGTCTTCTAAAGAATCTCTCCCACATTCTTAAAAATATGCATCAGGTATACCAAATGATTGATCAATAATTCACTCCAATAAGGGAGTTCATGAAAAATGGACAACCGTTTCATGCCAGCAACTGGATTTTCTGAATCCCACAGTTGTTTCCAATTGCTAGCTTTCATTTGGTGTTGCGCTTGTCGACCAATTTGTCATTCACGTAAAACATGTCTATCAAGCAAATATCTATTATGTCCTTCATAGATAGTTTTACGTAGTGCTTTGGAATAGCATGCTTCGAGTCGTGGTCCACATAAGGGACAAGCATGACAACCCGAAATTGATAAACCTGAACATTCACCATAACCAGGCTAATCATGCATCGAGTATGCCTTGCACTCGAACGTCTCGCCTTCTTATAGGTTGAGACATGACACGCACAGTAATCCCATCCCATAAAATGCATAGTTCTTCCACAAGTTGTGCAAGATATATATCCATGTTTTTTTCTTAATTAATCTTATTTTTATATATTTAATTATATATATTTAATTATATATATTTAATTATATATATTTTATTAAATTATTTAAAACACTAGTTGTTTTTATATTTATTTATCTATATAGTTATCTTATTTATATATATATTTATTTATATATTCATATTTTTTCCTTTATTTTTTTCTATATTTTCTCTTTATGTAAATTTAATTGAGTTATATGTATGCATAAACCCTAAAACCCTAATCTTAAAGATCTATACCTAAAATATGTATATTTTTGTACCCTAGTCGAAAAGACCTAGACCTAAAACATGTGTGTATGTGTATACATGTGTATATATATGTGTATGTGTATATATCTGTGTATAAGTATATGTGTATGTATGTGTAAATAACCTAAAAACCCTAATCCTATTTTTATATATTGGATGTAAAAAAAACTTTAAAATCAAAATTTTATATATTTAATTAAAACACTAGCTTATGTGTGTGTATATGTGTGCATGTGTGTATGTATGTGTGTCTATGCGAATGTATGCATATGTGTATATGTGTATGTGTGTCTATGTATGCATGTGTGAGTATATGTGTATGTGTGTGTATATATGCATGTGTGTATGCATTCATGTGTGTGTGTGCATGCATGTGTGTATGTATGTGTGTGTGTGTGAGTGTGTATTCATGCATGTGTGTATTTGTGTGCATGTATGCATGCATGTGTGTATATGTGTGTATGTATGCATGTGTGTACATATGTGTGTGTATGTATGCATGTGTGTACATGTGTGTGTGTATATGTGTGTATATGTGTGTGTATGTATGCATGTGTGTATATGTGTATGTATGTGTATATATGTGTATGTATGCATGCATGTGTGTATATGTGTATGTGTGTGTATGTATGCATGCATGTGTGTATATGTGTGTATGTATGTGTGTATGCATATGTGTATATGTGTGTGTGTATGTATGTGTGTATGCATGTGTGTGTGTATGTATGCATGTGTGTATATGTGTAGATGTGTGTATGCATGCATGTGTGTATATGTGTGTGTATGTATGCATGCATGTGTGTATATGTGTGTATGTATGTGTGTATATGTATGTGTGTATATATGTGGGTATGTATGTGTGTATGCATGTGTGTGTGTATGTGTATGTATGCATATGTGTATATATGTATGTGTGTATGCATGTGTGTGTGTATGTATGCATGTGTGTATATTTGTATGTGTGTGTATGCATGCATGTGTGTATGTAAGCATGCATGTGTGTATATGTGTGTATGTAAGCATGCATGTGTGTACATGTATGTGTATGTATGCATGTGTAGATGTGTAGATGTGTGTGTGTGTATGTGTGTTTGTATGTATGCTCTATCTTCCTATCTCTATCTTCTTCTCTTTCATCTCTCTTTATCTCTCACTCTCTCTCTTTATCTCTCTCTTTCTCTCTTCTCTCTCTCTTTCTCTCTCTATCAATAGAGAGTAAAACAATCACTTACAAGTATGTCCCTCTTTTGGATCATTGTCGTCAAAGCTTAATGTATGTCATCTGTCATCGAATTCCAAAGAATCGACGCCAAAGAACTTCTGCAAAATCAAAGACAAGAGAAATTATAAGACCTAAAGCATAGAGAAAGACAAAGGCTAAGAGAACACGCATCACTTACCAAGATATGAGATCTAAACAGAGCGAGTGTGTGTGTGTGTAGAGAGAGAGATTTGTGTGTGTGTGTGCACAAGACAATGCAGGTCGCAATTCGGTTCGCGCGTCCAATTATGACAAAAGACAACCAGTACTCAAACATGCGCAAAAATGTTCAGTTTTGATCTCGGGTTCCTAGTATGTTTAAAACAAGGCCTCGATATAAGCATCGGTATGGGCATCAATAACTCCCAATAAATTACCGACGCTTATACCGATGCTGATACCGACGCACATATCGACGGTCGTGAGATACCCCAACAATCCATTTTAAATGGTCATACCGACGGTCACTTGACCGTCGATATCTTTAAGTGGACTTTTCCAACGTTTATACCGACATCGAGAGTGACCGTCGATATAGACAGCGTCGGTATAGGCAGCGTCGATATACCCCTCATATGTTGTAGTGATGAATTTCTTTTTATAGTAAATTGGAAGACCCTTTCTCCTATAGTACACATGGTAACTTGCTTGAACACCAGATCATGACTAGCTATGATACCCTTTGCCCCAAGGTAATAAAATTTCAATGTGCTCGTTTTTTAGATTATCCTGGATAAGCTTTCAAAATGTGAAAAATGTGTCTTCTTATCAAGGCCGGCCACAAGGGGAAAATGTATTTGAAAAAGTTTTGGGCTACCCAATTCAAACCAATTATCTCGTCTAACCTTAGGGTGGTCCTTTCCTAGTATTTACTTTAGTAGTGGACCTTGCCTTTGGACTTTGTATCCTAATAGTTGCTAGATGTTCAACCTCTATTGTGGACTTTGTATCCTAATAATTGCTAGGTGTTCAAAGAGAGGACTTTGTATCCTAATAATTGCTAGGTGTTAGTTGCTAGATGTTCAACCTCTATTGTGGACTTTGTATCCTAATAATTGCTAGGTGTTCAAAGAGAGGACTTTGTATCCTAATAATTGCTAGGTGTTCAGCCTGTGCTGTGCTTTGAGGGGTTCAAAGGATCCCATGGATGTTATGCCCACTTTTCATTGTACTTTCAAACTAATTCAAACTAATTCAGAAGAGTAAATATTCTCACTGATCAAATAAAGTTCATTTAAAAAAACTAATGGAACGATACGGCAGGTATTTTACTAAACTTGACAACCCTAATGGTCGCATGTGTGTAGGCTACTCTTTCAAAGCTTCAAGATATTTGTGTGTGTAGGCTACTCTTTCAAAGCTTCAAGATATTTGTAAGGTATTTCCAAATCATCGCACGAGTGAAGATATTTCTAAGGTGATCCCAAATCTTTTCTGTCTAGGCAAAAAACGCGGTTCTTCTTCTAATATAGTTAGTTAGATAGAGGCTCTTCATCGCCGAGAGTGAGACTATTTTCCGTGATAACTTATCGCCAAGACTATTTTCGTGATAATTTTCTTACCTTCACACCATCTACACAAGTGAAGGTGGCCCAACACTTTCCTGTCTTTTCCGCATTTTCCACACATTGGACGAAAGACGCTGCCCCATGACGACTATTAAGTGTTGTTCTCGATCACTCTTGGCGGACATGAGCTGAGAAAATTGAGCATCCACTGGACACCTCCAATTAAGCTTCTTGAAGGTTATTATATTTTCCATTACACCAATATTTCTCCAGGGACAACCCAGTACTCAAAGCAGAGGAGATCCACTGCTTCTTGTCTTTGTCCCAAATAATACATCATGGTTCGAATTTTTTACTACCTTTCCAGTGACTCAATATTATCCTTCTGATAAATGCAACATAAATGGTGTACCTAGATCAAATTTCTACATAGTTCTTGGCTTCTGACCATATTAAGTATTCGATCTCATCCTTGATTCAAGCATTCCGAGTGGATTAGACAAAATCTGATTCTGCTACTGTTGCTTACAAAGGAGACAAAAGGATATGTAACTCAGAATATCTTGTCGGGCTAGGCGAACTCTCTATGCAATAAAAGTTGAGATAGATAATCTCCGAGTTTAAGCCAACTCAAGAAAATCTTTGGAAAATGTTTCTCCTCCCTCCCTCTTCCTCTTATCAAATTAAAAAGAAAGAGGGACTTCCCATTTTGACCTAGTTCTCTTTGCCAATGTTTCACTTTTTAAGACTCTTTCCTTCTTTGCCATCTATTCATTCTGTCCGCTGCCATAAATTCTCAATAAACCCTATCAAATTCGAAGGGTTCAAACATCGTTTTCTTCAACCAACTGTGTTACACCCATACTCATTTCTCAACTCTTTTATAGACCTTCCAATAGGTTCAACTACTGCCTTCTGATGGCTAATCTTGAAGCCCGATTCATTGCACAGATCTTTCACAGCCTCAAAATTCTGTCTTACCATACCCGGTGGTGTTCCTTTTTCATTTTTCACAAAGACATGGGTGTCATCCAGGGGGCCTGAGGCATCGATAAAGAGCCTGAAACAGAGAGAATCCTGTTCCATAAGGAACGCAAAACGTCTGGACGTCCGAAAGGATTGAGTGTGTCAATCATTAATTGGTGCATGTATTTAAAGGAAGAAGCGACCACAAATGTCTTTCACTGTTCAAAAACTGACAGGCATTTGAGGATGGATTCGTTCCCTCGATTTTTGGTGGCTCATATTTACAGACTCGTCAGGATCTATATATGAATATATAGGGTCACTACAAGCTTCGCACGGGTCATCAGTAGAAAGAGTCCCATTTGTTTAGAAATGACATAGCATATGTAAATGCCTGAAGAGGAATCCCAAATAAATCTAAAGTTTTGAAGAGCGTTTGTTAGAGACAGACACCCCTACAAGAAATAAGTGAAATGAAGAACGCATTTTTTCGTTGCATCATACAATGATATTAGACAACCATCAACTGGCTATTACACCCACCACTCAAAAGCAGCAGTTACATATGTATATTCGATTCTTCCCTCTGTATATACGAGGGGCAATGTGGAGAAGATGGCCCCCATTCACTTGAGGTGATTATATATCCGCTTAGCAAATGAGTTTTTGGCAGCCGGAGAAACTCCATCTTTACCGATAATGGAGGCCAGGAAACCACAAGCGAAGGCTTCATCCTCAATGACTGCCGCTGGTTCTTTCGGAATCTCATTGTCCTTGGTAAAGGCAATCTACAAAAAATAGATTATTTTCAATCAAACATTAACAAGAAAAGAGGAAAGCAATCATTCTTATCGCTATTAAATAATGCAACTTCAGGTCATTAATATGAGGACTCAGATTGTAATTTTTGTACATGTACATGCCCACATTTATGTACGTACACAAACAGGTACATACACATGAGATGCTGTTCCGTTAACACGCTACGGAAATGCACGAGTATAATGGCGTACAGAAACGATGAAACAGATTACATGTGCTTGTCTATGCGTAGTTGCTCACAAACACATTCAAATAGGATACAGCACATCAATTACACATCCATGTGAATCGACTCGTCGCACATACGTATGCGCAAAAAATCCTACATGTAAGTTTATATGAATAGACCTTTACAAGCATGCGCATAAATGCAAGTAGACATGTTTATGTACACATAATAAATAAACTTATATGAATAGACCTGTACACGCATGCGCATGGATGCTCAAATGCAAGTAGACATGTGTATATACACATAATGATAAATCACATCTGTTTGGGTAAACAACTCTGGAATGAAATTATCCATTCGGATGAAAAATTGTATGCTACATCTTGCTTATTTATGATTCAAGCCGTATCTACAGATTACGGTACACGGCCACTAAGGTAGTATGCTGACTGTAATTTGCAACATCCCGTAATCTTCAGCATGACCCCATTGACAGAAGCAAAGGTTGGAAACATACCTTCAGTGCACTTCACCCCATTGACAGAATTAAAGGTTGGAAACATACCTTCAGTGCACTTTTGGTGAAGGAAACCACTACTGATGTTCCAGGAGGAAAATTCTCTGTTTTGAATATTTCCAAGAAAAGCTTCAAGGATTCCTCTTTCACGCCAGAGTTCTCAATAAGGCCAATCCGCTCAACCACTTTCTCTGAATACTGGGGACCAGTCAGAGGAGCTAAGAACGTTACTCGGACCAGCTTGTCATGGGGAGCTACAAGTGAAAAAAATTATCAGGACTCAGCCGCTGATGCAAGAAACATTTTCGATAATAGTAAGTAGAGTACGTAGATGATCACTCACGTTCAGAGAGCAAATGCAGATTGAATGATAGAAATGTGAATCATGGATACTTCTAAGACATAACATGATCATACTATCTGTATCCTGGAGTTCATATCATACTAAGCTCATAGCCTCATACATGGTGTTCAACTTCCATACATGATGTTCGACTTACGTTTTATGTAACCAAACTCCTACAGTCATCTGAGCAGACCGAAATGCTGTGTCAAGTAAGCTTCAGGGCATCCATGAGCAGTGGCTAATATTGGACGATAAGACAGTCACATTATATCTTTCGGTAGCTCCCTATCATTATGAAAACTAAACCGCAATAGTAAAACATTACTGAGTCAGGATGTAGGTCAATTTCGGCATTCAGTAGAAAGCTAAGCAACGGCTAAGTCAATTCCTTCCAGAACTCCTTAGAAGTAGAATGAAAAACCCATCACATGAGCATGCACTCTTCCACAGAAACTGGACTGCAAATTCGTAAAACCTGTCTATTCAAATTCTTTAAGAATTAAGCTAGTTGTTGCCTTCGATTATCTGAATAATGCAAAAGCAGAAGCGTATCAGAGGGACTGAACCTGCAACTACTTCATTGAAGATCAGATCGTTCTCACATAGTTCCTCCAAAGATTTTCCGGCCAACTTTTGAGAGAGATGAGGAATAATTGCGGCCTCCACATATATCCCAATTGCTGTGAATTTGATCAGCTTTCCTTGAATCTCAAGTCCCCGGAAACCTGAGCGCACATCAGATGCAAGGGAAAATTGTTACTAAACGTGATGACTTCGGACACCTCACACAAAACGCTCTGCGCAAGAATTTACGTGGCCAAATCAGTACCTGCACCGCCCAGAATCAGTTCCGTAGTAGATCCGAGCGTTGTTGCAGTAGCTGCAAAGGGAATCCCTTCGATATCCAAGCTACCGAAATCCAATTGCTTACAACCGCATGCATTTGTCATTGTCGAAAAAGCGCTACAGCAATGGCAAGAGGAACGGTTGATGGCATGTAGAAAAATATAAGAATGGGATTAATGAACTCCGGCCCTATCGAGTGTGTCCACTATGCAGAGGACAAACAGTGCGAATAAGTAAACGAGCCAAATGAGACATGCTCACATTCGTTTCTGATTCTACGAGGCAACCAATAAATCTCGACTTAAATTATACCTCATAAATTCCGTGCAGAGCTATAGACACATATTGAACGCCGAAAGAAACAACAAAAGGAAGTTTCGCACGCTTGCTAACTGCCTGGCACAGTCTTGAAAGGTGAGTGCAGACTATATCTCTATCCCAGTTCCTGAAGAACCTTCTCTAGAAAGACCCATTGTGAGGAACGACACCAACAGAGACCATAATTTCTCACCTTGATGTTCCAGAAACGATCGATCTGCAGCTCGCAGCGTAAACCTGATGCGATGCAACAATTTTGAGCCTTTCCGACCTGTTCAACTTCACCTAGGGAAGCTGGCATTTAAGTAGGAAGTTCAGCATCTGTTTAAGTCCAAGAATTGAATCTTGCGCCTAGAAGTGTAGCACATTAGCCATGAGGAGAGTGAACGGGCTTCTCGTGCAGGACTCAACTTCCATCGTGACTCGTATGATTCGTGTACACGCTTAATCTGCTCGTTTGCAGATCCCGCAGTAAATGCTCTCGAGTCTCGCCTGAATAGCGAAAAATATTAGCCAAAAAAAATGGGGAAGTTTTTTTTTTTAAAGGAGGTTCGACAGGCGTCTACTCCCTCCCTCAGTTTTAAATTTGAAAGTATAATTGTTGAGGTGAATACCTATAGTACAGAGGACCTCTTTATCTTACAAAGCAGGAGTTAAACTCGGTTATAACTGATTTAAACTGGCAAAAGCTATTACATGTCTAGGGTTGAACTTTGGACCTTTACCTCAAGAGGCCAAAATTTTACCAAACCATCTACACAACGCTTTTACAATGAAGCTTCACAACCGGTTACATTGGAAGTGAGATGAAGGGTTCTCTTAATGGTGAGTCGCTTTTCCAAATTTCTCAAGTTGAATGAAAGAGTAAGTTTACTAACAATTTCCTCATAAAAAAGGGTAGATATTCTTGAACTTTATAATTAGGATCATATAACTTAAGACTTAACGTTTTAAGATAATGTTGCATGTAGGAAATGTTAAATTGATAGAAAAGGGCACATAGCGGCAATGTTCCAATGCAAGAAATATTGCAATAAGTTAAATAATATGAATATTAGAAATCTATTAATGTAAAAGATCAAGTGAAAATAATGATAAATAAGAATAATATCATGGTTTAGCAAAAATATAAAGGATTGTTGATAATTTGTGATATAAATTCTAAGAGTAAGACACTATTATTAAAAAATGGAGCACAATATTTTAAAAAGATATAAAATTATTATATCCATGCACATATATAATCTCAATTCAATATCAAAAATAAATAATGATCTACGAAAAATTCAATATAGTTAATTAAATAGGAGTAATGTCTCCATCAATCACATTCTTTCCATCTTCGCAAGTATCACCAAGTGTTTCATTAGTCAAAACATCCCATGTTTTATAAGTTTCAGAAACCTAATTAGGATTTTTGTGAGACATGAGCTTTGGATCATAATGTACGTACACCAAATCATTTGATTTATCATGTTTAAACTTACACTACAACATATGAGGGGCATACCGACGCTGCATATACCGACGGTCATAGTCGGCGTCGGTATAGCCCTCGAAAAATCTCACTAAGAGATACCGACAGTCAAGTGACCGTCGGTATGACCGTTCTAAACGGATCGTCGGTGTGGCCCGCAGTCGTCGGTATAAGTGTCGGTATAGGCATCGGTATAGGCGTCGGTATAAGCATCGGTATAAGCGTCGATAATTTACTGGCAACTACCGACGCGTATATCGACGTCCATACCGGCGCCTATACCGGCAGTGAATTTTAAACATACCGCGAACCCGAGAGCAAAACTTCGCATTTTTGCGCGTGTTTGAGTACTGTCGGTCTACTGTCGAACTTGCGTGTGCGAACCTGCATTGCCTTGTGCACACACACACACGGATCTCTCTCTCTACACACACACTCTCTCTCTCGACTTAGATCTCACATCTTGGTAAGTGTTGTGCGTACTGTTAGCATTTGTGTTTCTCTATGCTTTAGGGTTTCTAATTTCTCTTTTCGTTGATTTTGCAGAAGTTCGTTGGCGTTGATTGTTTGGAATTAGACGAGAGATGACCTACATTACGCTTTGACGACAACGATTCAAAGAGGGACATACTTGTAAGTGATTCTTTTATTCGCTATTGATAGAGAGAGAAGGAGAGAGAGAGAGAAAGAGAGAGAAAGAGAGAGAGAGAGAGAGAAAGAAAGAGAGAGAGAAGAGAAAGGAAGATACACATAAATTTACACATGCATACATACACACATACATGTACACACATGCATGCTTACATACACACACCTATACACACATGCATGCTTACATACACACACACATATACACATATGCATGCATACACACACACATAAATTTACACACATGAATACATACACACACATGCATACACACATACATACACACACATATATACACATATGCATACATACACATACACACACACATATACACACATACATACACACATGCATATATACACACATATACACACATGCATGCATACATACACACACATATACCGGCATGCATGCATACACACATATATACACACATATACACACGTACACACATACACACATACACACATGTATGTGTATGTGTGTGTATGTGTATGCATGTATACATACACACACATGTATACACATGCATACACATACACACACATACACATACATGCATGCATACATACACACACGTACACACACATGCTCACACATGCATGCCTACATACATACACATACACACACATGTATACACATGTATACATACACACACACACATGTACACATGCATACATACACACACATATATACACACATGCATACATACACACATATAATCCTATTTTTATTTTGAAGTTTTTTTTTTTACATCAAATATATAAAAATAGGATTAGGGTTTTAGGGTTAAATATTTAAGATTAGGGTTTTAGGGTTTTAACACCTACATAACATATATGCACACATACACATGCACATATAATACATATATACATGTATATACACATGTATACAGAAATATACATATTTTAGGTCTAGATATTTAAGATTAGGGTTTTAGGGTTTAGTATTTCAGATTTAAGTCTAAGTCTTTTTTATCAGGGTTTTAGGATTTTAATCCATAAATAACATATATACACAAACACACATATACATATAATACATACATACATGTAGATACACATGCATACAAAAATATACATATTTTAGATTTAAATCTTTAAGATTAGGGTTTTAGGGTTATAACACCTACATAACATATATGCACACATACACATACACATGTAATACATATATACATGTATATACACATGTATACAGAAATATACATATTTTAGGTCTAGATATTTAAGATTAGGATTTTAGGGTTTAGTATTTCATATTTAAATCTAAGTCTTTTTTATTAGGGTTTTAGGATTTTAATACGTAGATAACATATATAGACAAACACACATATACATATAATACATACATACATGTAGATACACATGCATAAAAAAATATACATATTTTATATTTAAATCTTTAAGATTAGGGTTTTAGGGTTATAACACCTACATAACATATATGCACACATACACATACACATGTAATACATATATACATGTATATACACATGTATACAGAAATATACATATTTTAGGTCTAGATATTTAAGATTAGGGTTTTAGGCTTTAGTATTTCATATTTAAGTCTAAGTCTTTCTGATTAGGGTTTTAGGATTTTAATACGTAGATAACATATATACACAAGCACACATATACATATAATACATACATACATGTAGATACACATGCATACAAAAATATACATATTTTAGATTTAAATCTTTAAGATTAGGGTTTTAGGGTTATAACACCTACATAAGATATATGCACACATACACATGCACATGTAATACATATATACATGTATATACACATGTATACAGAAATATACATATTCTAGGTCTACATATTTAAGATTAGGATTTTAGGGTTTAGTATTTCAGATCTAGAATTTTAAGATTAGGGTTTTAATTAAATATATATTATTAAATATATAAAATTAAATTACTAAAAATAGGATTACGTAAGGAAAAAAATCTGAATATATAAATAAATATATAAAAAAATAAGTAAATATAAAAAGAACTAGTGTTTTAAATAATTTAATTAAATATTTATAATTAAATATATAAGATTAAATATATAAAAATAGGATTACGTAAGGAAAAAAAATCTGAATATATAAATAAATATATATATAAAATAAGATAATTATATACATAAATAAATATTAAAAGAATTAGTGTTTTAAATAATTTAATTAAATATTTATAATTAAATATATAAAAATAAATATATAAAAATAGGATTACGTAAGAAAAAAAATCTGAATATATAAATAAATATATATATAAAATAAGATAATTATATACATAAATAAATATAAAAAGAACTAGTGTTTTAAATAATTTAATTAAATATTTATAATTAAATATATAAAAATAAATATATAAAAATAGGATTACGTAAGAAAAAAAATCTGAATATATAAATAAATATATATATAAAATAAGATAATTATATACATAAATAAATATAAAAAGAACTAGTGTTTTAAATAATTTAATTAAATATATATAATTAAATATAATTAAGTAAAGAAAAAATCTGAATATATAAATAAAAATATATATAAGGTAGGATAACTATGTAGATAATAAAATATGATAAGAACTAGTATTTTAAATAAATAAATGAAATATATATGATTAAATATATAAAAATAGGTTTAAATTTAATCAGTTTAAATAGAGTGAATATATATACAATACACAAACACACATACTTATATACCTATCTATATTCACATATATATACATATACACATATATACACATGCATACATATATATACATGTTTTAGTTCTAGGTCATTTGGATTAGGGTTTTAGGGTTTTAACACGTACATAACATATATACACACATACACATACACATATAATACATATATACATGTATATACACATGTGTATAGAAATATACATAATTTAGGTCTAGATCTTTAAAATTAGGGTTTTAGGATTTAGGCATACATATAACTTAATTAAGAGGAAAAAAATCTGAATAAATAAATAAATATATATATAAAATAGGATCAATCAAGAAAAAATCTGAATATATAGATAAAATAGGATAGCTATATAGATTAGGGTTTTAAAACTAGGGTTTTAAGTTTTTCTAGGTATTTAAGTATTTAGGTCTTTAAGAGTTAGATTTTTAGGTTTAATAAAAAAACAAATGTTCTAAAATGTTCTAAAATGTTCTAAAATGTCCATATTGTAGCAGATGGCTTCTTTGGATCCTGAAGAGAGAATGGCATGTCCTTGCACACAGTGCAAGTATCAAATTTATCGAAAACGACGGATTTTTACTGCACATGTTAGAGAGTATAGAGTATGGATCCTTTGATAGGAGTCGACTGGAAAACCTACGCTATCATTCGCATGGTCCCCCAGGTGAGCAGATGGACCCAAACGACATTGCACCGGTCACCTCTTGTGGACAAAAGAGAGCAAAAAAGGACTTAGACGTAGAAGCAAGCACTAATAATATTACACAGAATGAACATATGGAAGAGATGCTTGAAGGATTTTATGAGATGGACGAAGATCATGATGATGAAGAAGGTGTCGACGAGAGTTTCATGGACACAACAAAAATTCCACGATTAGAAGTTGATGAAGAATATGAAAACATGCAAAGATTAGCTCATTTACCACTTAACAATGGAGCAAAGATATATGTGCTACGTGCTTCACTCGCGATGCTCAATCTGCAATCCATTTATGGATGGTCAGATAGTAGTGTCACTGAATTGTTCAGGTAAGTGGAGAACAAATGGGCTTTCATTGTTGTATCACAATAAATTCATTTACTAATATCATTTTAATTGCTTATTGCAGGCTTCTTAAAGATCAAATTTTGCTAGAGGGCAATGACATGCCTCCAACACGTGGAGATGCGAAAAAACTTTTAAAGTCCATTGGAATGGATTATACAAAAATTCATGCTTGTCCGAATGATTGCATTCTCTTTCGGAATGAGTATGAGCATCTCCACGTATGTCCAAAGTGTGGAGCAAATAGATTTAGAGAAGACGTTATAGGCGAAGCAATCCCCGCAAAGGTTCTTCGCCACTTTCCTATCATTCCACGAATTAAGAACATGTTTAGATGCAAATTTATAGCTGAGTTAATGTCATGGCATACAAAGAGCATGTCTACAGATAATGTAATGCGAGTGCCAGCTGACTCTGATGCTTGGAAGCACATAGATAGTAAGTGGCCAGAGTTTGCTAGTGAGCCTCGGTCCATACATCTAGGCCTAGCTATGGATGGAGTGAATCCATTTGGATTACGCAGTTCTTCATGGAGCACATGGCCTGTATGTTTGGTCAATTATAATATCCCACCATGGTTGGCCACAAAGAAAGGTCATTTATTATTAGCTCTTATTGTACCAGGTAAGTATAAGGTAAAAAACATGGATGTATATCTTGCACCACTTGTGGAAGAACTGCGCATTTTATGGGATGGGATCACTGTGCGTGACATGTCTCAACCTATAAGAAGACGAGACGTGCAAGTGCAAGGCATACTTATGTGGACAATGCATGATTGGCCTGGTTATGATGAATGTTCAGGTTTATCGATTTCGGGTTACCATGCTTGTCCTTTATGCGGACCACGACTCGAAGCACGTTATTCCAAAGCACTACGTAAAACTGTCTATGAAGGACATCATAGATATTTGCCTGATGGGCATGTTTTAAGTGAAGGACAAATTGGTCGACAAGCGCAACACCAAATGAAAGCTAGCGATTGGAAACAACTGTGGGATTCAAAAAATCCAGTTGCTGGCATGAAACGGTTGTCCATTTTTCATGAACTCCCTTATTGGAGTGAATTGGTGATCAATCATTTGGTAGACCCGATGCATATTTTCAAGAATGTGGGAGAGATGCTTTGGAAAACTTTGATCGGAAAGAAAGAAAACAAAGCACAAAGGGACGACCTAGAAGAGCGAGGTCGTATGCGAGAGTTGTGGGCAATTACTAAGCCCAACGGAACAGTATCGTTACCAAGAGCTCCTTGGGTGGTTCGCAGGATGGAAGAGCAACAAGTGAAGAAAACAATTTGAGAGTTTCGTACACCTACTACTGGATGCATGAGATGTCTAAAGACTATTTTCACACGAAACGACAATCTTGCAGGACTCAAGTCTCATGATTGGCACAAGTTTTTACAGTTTGTGCTCCCTGTAGCCCTAAAAGATTGTCACTCCTGCCGGTGTCACTCCTGAGGGTGGTGCTACTCCCGTAGGAGGTATGTCTCCTAGCTTTGTGACTCCACCACGACCATCTTTGCAGCCATCTCCTATTGGGTCTACTAGTAGACATGTGTGTTCGACACCTCAGCGCGATACAGGGTCTGGCCCATCTCGTAGATTGAGGTCACGCTCTGGAGCAGGAGGTTCTAGGAGTGGATCTACAGGTAGGTCTGGAGGCGGAGGAGGTAGTTGTTGTGGAGGCAGTACGACGGACGTTGTGTAGCCTGCTTCTACTCCTAGGACGAGTACCTCAGATGTAGGTACGCCATGCAGTACACCACGCAGTACACCACGTACACCTTGGGGTGCTCATGACCATGATGACTCCAAGGTGTATAATATCCGAGATGGAGCTCCGGTGATGGATGCGGCTGGCAAAGCAATGCATGCACGCATACGACAGCTTTGCTCCATCCAGTTTGGACACTCCATCATGCTGAAATGGAGTGAACAGGATACAGATCGAAAGAATTATATCACACAGACAATTTACTAGGAATTCCGACCAGCCGATGGACAGTCGATTGTCAATTCAAAGTGGATTCTGCACACCGCACGTGAGGTCATGTCGCGTCGACGATCCGAGGCTCGTGATGCATTCAGAGAAGGCTTACCAAAGCCTATGTGGTTAGATGTTGAGGAGTGGGACATGATTCGTGATGAGCAGCAGCAGACTCCTGATCGATATCGCCAGTAGCAAAATGCCGCAGCCACACGTCTAGACACGATTGGACCGTCACATTTGGGCAGCAACGGATATGACACGATGCGTCATGAGTTTGTAAGTACCATTTCATTTATTGAATTTATTTGTGTTAAATTTCTCATATATATTTCTCTAATCTTTTTATATTTGTTTCAGGAGCTGGCAATGGGTCGTCCTCCAACATGAACGGAGGAGTCTTATGGATATAGTCATGGGTTGACTGCACTATTGCAGGACTTGGAGGGACGCGGTGCGGTAGTTTCATGGGAGCGTTTGCGATGAGGTAATTAATTTATAAACTTGGTTTTTACTTGTTTGTAATTTTCATGTGAATTTATCTCATTCCATTAATGTTCTTTGTTGCAGGACTGTTGATATGGAACGTTCTTTGCATGTGTATGGCAGTGGAAGACCAATATTTTGTATTTGATTTCCATATGGCAATACATTGCTTTGCCACATTTTGTAAAAGCGTCATATATGACAGTGGTTTGCCACACTCTTGTACATGCTTCATTATTGAAATATATAACTTCTTTTGTACATGGTTCATTGTTCATTCTGATTATCGATCTCTTTTGTGTACAATAATACTCTGTTTCATGAAATCATATTTCGGTTGTCATTAGAGTACACATCACATGTACTCGGTTTTTTTTGGGCAGAGTGTATTGTCTTTTGTTCAGCAACATCATGGTAATGTTGCTGTAGCAAAAGACAAAACATTCTGCCCAAAAAAAATTTTGCAGGTATGGTCGTCGGTATAAGCGACGGTACTCCCAGTAGTGTCATTGGAATAACCGTCGGTACACCCAGGAGGCGATGCAGCAGAAGCCGATTACCGACGCATATACCGACGTTTATACCGACGCATATATCGACGCTTTTATCGACGTTTACACCGACGCCTATACCGACTCTTTGGTACCGACGCGGAAACCGACCTTTACACTGGCATCGCGACAAATAAAGCCGCGTTCATTTTCCTCGATAAAAACCTCGGTATACCATCGATCTGTTGTAGTGTTATTATACTTTAGAGAGCGAATGAATCCATAAGTTGATCAATTTCGTTCACATTAAGAGTCATTTGAAGCTTGTAACATGTTATATTTAGGCAATGTATGTGCTTGGAGGAATAAGGAAAAGCTTCGAGAGTTTCTAGCTTGAGGGATAATGAAGGTCAAACGCAAGAGAATTCTACAATCGGGTATTTATTTGTTATAGAAATATTAATAGAGAGATGTAAGAGAGGGTCATACATGGTGATTAGGCAATAACTATAAATTGATTGGGAGGTGAGTCTTATGTATGCCATTCCATAGTCTCACAATTGTTATCGGAGTCATGAAGCTCTTGAGCAAGAAGAGCAAGAAGGAGACTCGTGCAAGGAGAACGAAAATAAATTTAAAATTTAAAGATGAAACATTAAAAGCTGCCACACTTATATTCATAAATGTATTTTACAAACACATTATCATGCAATGTACAAAGGATTTGTAAATGAACATGATGGGTGGTCTTTGAGTTTTTAACGCGTGATTGAAAGAACGTCATTTAAATGTACCACAGAAATCAACCAAAACATCATGTTTTTGAGAACTAAAGAAGTGAGATGGATGAAAAATGCCACAACAACGCTCGATTATTATCCATGTCATATTTAGTACTCATGATTAAAAGCTTAAAAACATAAGGAAACATTCAGATGATTCTCATTACAGTAAGCTCATAAAAAACCAAATAATGAGGTCAAACTAATCAAGTCTCCAAATTATTTAGCCAAAAAACTTTTTGTCTTACGAAACTAGAATAACTCTTAATGGTAAACATAAAGAGAATTATAACACAATTTTGTTTAGAAGAGAGTTCAAAAGAACTAATAAAGTTCTTCAAATATCTTAATGAATCTAAGTAAGTCTAAATATGATTTTTATGCATCGGATTCCATTTCAAGCACATTGTAGAGGTAACTCAAACGCAAATTAACAATAGATAACTAAAACATACTAGAACTGGCCATACACATCACAATGATCGAGCCTCCTCCACCATTAATGTTTTCGATTTTGATAACATTTTGAAGTGTCTTAAATTGCAAACTCAAAACTCAAGTTCCTTCTTGTTAAATGCATTCATTTTTGTGTATCTAAAATTTGCTGGATAGTTTATTCGAGATTCCTTATCTATATATACAAAACGTTCTTGTTTTAGCAAGGTACATATCTTCGATAAAGTATATAGCACTCTTCGTATGCATTAACTTTCAATTATGCTAAGTACTTATATTTATGGTCATTGACATAATCAAAAAGAAAAACTATGGAGTCTTGCATGTCCCAATCAGCATTTTTTTGCTTGAATATTTAAAAGAAATACATGTAAATGTATAATCAACTAAACAAATAGCCCTCTTGCTTGATGTTCTTCAAATGTGCACAATTTTATTGTTATATAATAGACAAGAAAGATCTTCACCATGTGGTTATATATCCAGAGAGCAATGGATTTATTTCATTAGTGATAAATATAATTACACAAAGTCTCTTTTTTGAAAATCATAAGCACTACATAGTTAATACAAATACAATGTGTTGTCTTTATTATTAATTATGGAATATGTTGACTTTTGGAATTTCGAAGTTTAAGTTATTGAGTTATTAATATGTTTTGGTGTTTTGATATAGCAGTTCAAGGTCCATGAGAGACTGAATTCGGATGTATCTAGATACAAATAATAGGACTTATATTTTATACATAGTTTGTAAACAAAGACTGACATAAAGGATATTTTCAAGAAAAAGTAGTAAAAATAGTTGTTAAGGTAAGGATGATTGTAGATCAAGATTTATGTAAATAAAAGCAAAGGCTCTTCATAAAAGAGAGCAACTTTTTACTTTCATGTGCAAAGTACTTCAAAAGATGCATTCTGAAGAGGAAGTTGCAAGGGTGGTGAAGGCTGTTGTCTATGCTCAAGGTGATGGCACACATTCCAAAATTGGTGTCAAAAACTACCAATTTTTATGGTTTGGTGGCCAAAAGGATGGCCCACTTGTTCTATCATGGTTATTACAATTTGATGATTTTTATTCTAATGAATCCTATTATGAAAGTAATAAAATAAAGTTTGCTACTAAATATTTAGAAGGGAAGGCTCAACTTTGGTGGAATGTTTTACATCATAGTGTAGATAGTTTGATGACATGGAAGGCCTTTCTAGTGAAGATTAAGGATTCTTTCCTTCCCCCTCAGTTCCATTTACATGTTCGACGTGCATGGACCACCTTTACATGGAAGGAGGATGATACTGTCACTACCTACACAGAGCGGTTTCGGCAAAGTCTGCTCTGGTTCGGATGCTCAAAGGATAGCCTGTAGAGGAAGTATGAAGATGGTTTGGAGATGGGGATACAAACCAAGATTCACACACTATGGCCTACAACCCTTAACGAAGTTATCTCTTTTGCTTATGATGCAAAGGAGTTACAATCAAGGAAAAAATCGAAGGCAAAAATTAGACCAAAGGTGAATTTATTGAGATATACATTTAAAAAATATATATTTTTGTGATGTTCTAAACATGAAAATAGCCAAATTTTATGCAAACCCTACTTGCATTGTACTCTCTTTTGCCGCCCACATGATTTTCTATGACTTGCACTACACTGTACTTCGCCATCACTGTGAGCTTTTGCTATTATCTTCATAGAAAGAATCTCCCAGTAGTGCCTCTAAGGCATGTCGGATAGATAAGTTTTGCCCAAAAAATAAGTGCGAAGATGACCCAATATGTCTGCAATTGTAGCATCATATTCTCAAAGGTGGAGCCTTGAATACATTCACGGGTAGAGAGAGGTTCCATCCGATAAAGGAAAGAAGGTCAATCACAACTCAATGAATTTGTGCTAACATAATCAGCAAGACTCACACAACTAAACGAACTAGTGGAGAACATGAGGAAAATGCTGAATTGAAAAAGGAGTTATCAAATCACAAGGCAATCGGACAACCAAACACTGTTTTCAATCTTCAAGATACTTAAGCTTATGCCCTACAAAGAAATGCAAATGTTGTGATGATCATATTAGCGCCAATTTAGTTTCCAGCTCGCTAGTCCTTTTATTAGTTCTTGACTATGGAACCTTGTAGCCTATCATCTTTGTTTGTACTCTTGCTCTCCATAGATACTTCTTCCATGTATGACTCTCATCCCATCTTTGCTGCAAGAACTTGTGGAAATATTGCGAATACCATGGCTCTTCATTGTCCTTGATCTTAGAAATCGATAAATGCTAAGAAAAAAAAAAATATAATGCTAATAATCATGTGGGGAATGGAGTATATTGTTGCCCAAACGGACTTCATTCAGAGATAAGGATTTCGCATGGATGAACACACATTATTTTTTGCTATCTTATTTGTCAAAAGGTGGCATGTAGTGGCTTTTTAAGAATGAATATTGTTTTAGTTGCTGATAATATTGTGAAGACATCAATATGAGATATATATACATATTATGGAATCACCAAGTAGTTTTATTTCTAACTAGATGTTTGCATATCCCATTTTTTTCTTCCCCTTCCACACAAATATTTGACAGCGAATCAACACATTGCACATTCTGTATCACAAAATAGGGAGATCATCTGTTGGATTATTTCATTGGAACCTTGTACTAGTAAAATCATTGGAAATTGATTATCCTATTCTTGCATATGTACAAGGTATCTGCATATTTGAAATTGTGAAGTTGTTGCTTTCATTTATGCTTCCTCTTTTTTTCTCCTGCTTAGATGTGAGGAGAGTAGTACTTATGCCATAGTATCCTTTTCTCAAACTTGTTCTTTTTGGTGCCTCAATAGAGAGTATCAATGGATACATCATGTATACCTTCAAAATTTGTGGACAGCATAGAATTCTTGATCCTCCATATTTCCTATTGTTTATGTCAACCAAATAGCCCATATAGAGCTACACATGAAAATGATAGATTACGATATAAGGTCGGCTTTTATGCCTATCAAATACCATATCGATGCTAGCCATACCAATGGTCATGCCTCAACGTTGGTACAACCATTTGAAATGCCTGGAAAGATAGCGTAAATTACACCAATGGTCACTTGACCATTGTTATAACCATTAGAATACTGTTTCCGATATATGCGTCGAAATTTGTGGCCACCGGTATAGGCGTCGATATGAGAGTTGGTAATTTATTGGAAATACCGATTGTATTGCGGCATTTCCCTCTCTCTCTCTTTCTCTCTCTCTCCCCCACAACCCCCTCCAACCCCACCATCCCCTCCTCTTTTCCCCCACCACCCCCGCGACCCCCACCATCACCACGACCCCCTCCAACCCCACCGTCCCCTCCTCTTTTCCCCCACCACCCCCACAACCCCACACCCCTCCACGACCCCCCACAAACCCCACAAACCCCACAAGCACCACAAACCCCACAAACCCCACACCCCTCCACGACCCCCCACAAACCCCACACCCCTCCACAACCCCCACAAACCCCACACCCCTCCACAACCCCCCACAAACACCACAAACCCCACACCCCTCCACAACCCCCCACAAACCCCACACCCCTCCACGACCCTCCACAAACGCCACAAACACCACAAACCCCACAACTCTCCACAACCCCCCACAAACCCCACAAACACCACAAACCCCACAAACCCCAAACCCCTCCACAACCCCCCACAAACCCCACAAACCCCACACCCCTCCACGACCCCCCACAAACCCCACAAACCCCTCCACGACCCCCTACAAACCCCACAAACCCCACAAGCACCACAAACCCCACACCCCTCCACGACCCCCCACAAACCCCACACCCCTCCACAAACCCCACAAACCCCACACCCCTCCACAACCCCCCACAAACCCCACACCCCTCCACGACCCCCCACAAACCCCACAAACACCACAAACCCCACAAACCCCACAACCCACAAACCCCACAAACCCCACAAACACCACAAACCCCACAAACCCCACACTCCTCCACGACCCCCCACAAACCCCACAAACTCCACAAACCCCACAACCCTCCACAACTCCCCACAAACCCCACAAACACCAGAAACCCCACAACCCTCCACGACCCCCCCCCCCCCCCACAAACCCCACAAACCCCACACCCCTCCACGACCTCCCACAAACACCACAAACCCCACACCCCTCCACAACCCCCCACAAACCCCACACCCCTCCACGACCCCCCACAAACCCCACACCCCTCCACGACCCCCCACAAACCCCACACCCCTCCACAACCCCCCACAAACCCCACAAACACCACAAACCCCACACCCCTCCACAACCCCCCACAAACCCCACACCCCTCCACGACCCCGCACAAACCCCATAAACACCACAAACCCCACAACCCTCCACAACCCCCACAAACCCCACAAACACCACAAAACCCACAAACCCCACACCCCTCCACGACCCCCCACAAACCCCACAAACCCCACAACCCTCCACAACCCCCCACAAACCCCACAAACACCACAAACCCCACACCCCTCCACGACCCCCCACAAACCCCACAAACACCACAAACCCCACAAACCCCACACCCCTCCACGACCCCCCACAAACCCCACACCCCTCCACGACTCCCCAAAAACCCCACACCCCTCCACGACCCCCCACAAACCCCACAAACACCACAAACCCCACAAACCCCACAATCCTCCACAACCCCCCACAAACCCCACAAACCCCACAAACACCACAAACCCCACAAACCCCACTGTTGAGAGTGATGGATGGATGCACTCAGGAAATCAGTTGGTGCTGCAAAACCTGCTTCACACCTGCCCTCTTTTCTTTCCAGATATAATTAGGAGACTCCTTAGGCTTGCAAATGACACCAAGAAACTATATATGTGCTTTACAAATTAATTGTGAACCAACCAAATCAAAACAGATGACTTTGAATCTTCACAAGTTCAAAAACTTTCTATTCCTGTAATGACCCCTGCTCAGTCTTAAGCTTAGTGTGTCCAGCACACTTACAATTGGATCAAATCCTTTTGGGAGTATTAAATTAACTTAACAAGCTACCATTAGCAAGTTAAATCACTCCAATTAACAAACTATGCACTGAGAATGATCTTTAGCAAAATCAGAGACACCCCCGACTTTTTAGGAACTACTCAGAAAAATACCAGTGACTGCCTCGACTGCAATTTCTCCCAAATGGCTGAATGAAATCCTTTGAAATTTTGTATGCTTGTAGTAGACTTTGAGCTGGTTCCAATGAGCTATAGATCACTTGATTTGGTTCAGCAGATCCAGAGATATGCCCTGATGAAGTTGACAGACTTGGAGTGGGACACTCAGAAAAACCAGAGATGATGAATGTATACTTCTATTGATAAATGTGTTTGTACAATCTCATTAGCTTGACAAGCATAGCTGAATGAGGTGTTGTGGTGTTGGCTATGAGGTTGCCTTCACACACAATGAGTTACAATGAAAAGTATGCCTCGGGGAGTGAGCTAGAGTGAGAGTGAGACCCGCGACTTTTTACTACATCTTTTATAGGAGTTTTGAGATCATTTGAATTTGAATTTCAAACTTAGGCTCCCTTGAATCTCTCCTCTAAAAGTAGGGAGATATTCTCTCCATCTCATCATTCAAATTTCCACGACTTATGAAGTAGGTGAATGACTTAAAGTGATTACACACAAATGACAAGTCACTTAGACTTTTACAAGGGGTAAAGAGGTAAGAACACATAAGCATATGTTCATATGAGCCTTGCTTTAAGTGAAGCCTTGATAATCCTTTATCCATGTTAATCTTCAATGAGTCCAAGGTTCCAAGCCAATGTGTGTAGGCTTGTCTTGCACCAACAGCTCCCCCTCAAGCCAAACACTTTGGCTTAAGTCTTCTTCTTCATTCTTCAATTACTTCCTGCAATCCAATCATAGATTTGAATCTGCATAACTTGTTTCCATCCAATGCCTTTGTAAGTAGATCTGCACATTGCATATTAGTAGATACATATGTCAATTGTATGTCTTTACTTAGCAATTTCTCTCTCACATAGTGGTAATGAACCTCTATGTGCTTTGTTCTGGCATGATAAATTGGGTTTGCTGCAAGGTGAAGAGAGCTAGTGTTGTCTCCAAATATAATAGGTGGTCTTGTGAGTAGACCTAACTCTGTATATAGAAGCTTCAACCAGATAGCTTCTTGAGTGGCATTGGCAAGCCCTCTATACTCTGCTTTAGTGGATGACAATGCCACTGTAGGTTGCTTCTTAGCTGACCAAGAGATAGGCTTATCTCCTGCAAAACAAATATAACCTGAGGTGCTTCTCCTATCATCCTTGCATCCTGCCCAATCTGCATCTGAGTAAACTTTTATGTCAATATCTGATGTATAAGGAAAATACAAACCATGACTTTGTGTTCCCTTCAAATACTTCAAGATCTTCTTTGCTGCCTCTAGGTGAGGTACCCTTGGTTTGTGCATGAATTGACTAAGCACACTTACTCCATATGCTATGTCAATTCTTGTCAAGGTAGCATAGTTTAAGCTACCTACCATACTTTGGTATCCTGTAATGTCTTTGATTTCTTCTCCTTCATGAGCACTTAGCTTTTGGTTAACCTCCATTGGAGTAGTAGATACCTTAGCATCCTGCAAACCAAACTTCTTGACCATATCCTGTACATACTTCTTTTGAGTAATGTAGATACCTGTATTTGTATAGATCAATTCAAGACCTAGGAAATATTTTAGTAATCCAAGATCACTAATCTTGAATTCTCTCATCATCTGTCCTTTGATGTGTCTAATCCCATTTACATCATTACCTGTAATGATGATGTCATCAACATAAACACATAAGTAGATTACCTCTGTACTACTTCTCTTTATGAATAGAGAAGTGTCTGCTTTGCTCATCACAAATCCTTGGTCTAGGAGGTAGGTGGTCAATCTGTAGTTCCATGCTCTAGGTGCCTGCTTCAAACCATACAGAGCCTTCTTCAATTTACAAACATAATGTACCTTTTTTGGATCTTCATAGCCAGGTGGTTGTGACATGTAGACTTCTTCAGATATCCATCCATTCAAGAATGCATTCTTCACATCCAATTGGTACATGTTCCAATTCTTGGATGCAGCTACACTCACTAAAACTCTGATAGTTGGCATCTTGGCCACAGGAGAAAATGTCTCCTCATAATCAATGCCTTGGGTTTGTGCAAAACCCTTGGCTACCAACCTAGCTTTGTACCTGTTAATTGTTCCATCTGAATTCTTCTTTAATTTGTAGATCCATCTGGATCCTATTACCTTCATAGAATCCTTCTTGGGTACCAAGTCCCAAGTATCACTTTCCTTGAGAGCTTCTATCTCCTCATTCATGGCTTCTCTCCATTCTGGCTTTGTAATTGCTTCTTCATAGGTACCTGGTTCTTCATTCAACAAGTCTTTTGCAAGATATACAGAATGTTTAGTTACAAGTGATGTATCATACCCAAATCTGATAGGCTTCTTCTTCTCTCTCTGAGATCTTCTCATTGCTTGAGTAGAAGTTTCTGCCTTATCCTCCAATTGCTTCATCTTCATCTTTCCTTTGGATTTCCAAGCCTTGAACTCTTCAAGGTTTATTGTATCATCATCTGAGCTTGAATCTTCTTGCTGAGTTGGCTCTTCCTTGGTAAGCTTTGGGAAATCTTCTTCCATGTCATAGGGTAGACTTACTTTCCTGCATTCATTCTCATACCAAGAATCATTTTCATCAAATATGACATCTCTGCTTACCTTGAACCCTTTGTTTGTGGGGTTGTAGAATCTGTATCCCTTTTGGTTCAAATCATAACCAATGAAGATACATTTCTCAGCCTTGGGGTCTAGCTTTCCTCTTACCTGTGAGGGAATATGCACATATGCTACACAACCAAAAATTTTGCAATGATCCAGAGAGGGTCTCTTACCATGCCATGCTTCATATGATGTCATGCCATCAAGTGATTTGGATGGCAACCTATTGATGAGATAAGTGGCAGTGGATACACTCTCTGCCCATAAGTAATTTGGCAATTTTTTCTCATTGAGCATAGACCTAGCTGTTTCCACTATAAGTCTATTCCTTCTTTCTGCTACCCCATTTTGTTCAGGTGAGTACCTTGTAGTGATCTCCCTCTTGATGCCTCTTTCCTGCAAGAAATCTTCAAACTCATTGGAGAAGTACTCTCCTCCACCATCTGATCTTAGTCTCTTCAAGCTTCTACCTGTTTGATTCTCAACAAGTGCAAGATACCTCTTGAAACAATTAAACACTTCATCTTTATGCTTCATAAAGTATAAAATGGTCCACCTGCTATAGTCATCAATGAAGGACACATAATACCTTGAACCAGAAATGGAAGGGTCCTTGCTAGGTCCCCAAACATCTGTGTGTACCAAGTCTAGGTAGTCTTCATGCATGAAACCTTTCCTTGAGTAGGGTAATCTGTGAGACTTACCAAATTGACATGATCCACATTTGTAAATCATGTGTTGCTTGGATACATTAGGTATTCCAAGCACACATTGATCCCTGCACATTTGCTTAAGAGTCCTTTCACCTATGTGCCCTAATCTCTTATGCCATATCTCTAACTCTGAAAGTGTCTGATCCTTGTAATTATACAAGGCAATGTTTTTTGTATCTTCTAGCTCAAATGTAAATAATCTACCTGATTTCTCCCCTTTGGCTATTCTTTTGAAACCTTGTTTTGGATCCTCCACATATGCTCCATGTTGTGTGAATCTGACCTGCAAACCTTTCTCCACAATCTGACCAACACTCATTAAATTCTTAGTTATTGTTGGTACATAGAGTACCCTGCTTAATAGGTTCTGGTTACCATCACATGTCTTCACATTTCCAATTTTGACAACAGAGTGTTTAGTGTCATCACCTGTTTGTACCTGATGTTTGCCCTTGGGCTCTTCCAAATCAGAAAGTAGTGCCACATTGCCAGCTACATGGTTAGAACATCCTGAGTCAATGTAAAATAAATGATCATCATTTGTACCTATCTTGGAGGTCATGTTCATGATCAATAAGGAGTCATCTTGCTCCTCTGTGTAGTTGTTGTAGTCTCTTCTATTTCTGAATCCACCTTGGTAGTTTCCATTGTGGTTGTTGTTGTAGTTGTTGTTGTATTGATTGTTGTACCCATTGTAGCTTTGATGTTGGTTGAACCTGCCTCTTCCTTGAGAGTATCCACCTCTTAAGTAGCCTCTTCCTCTCTGATTTTTGTAGTTCTTGTAGCATTCATCTGTGGTATGATTGGACAATCCACAGATGTTGCAAGGTGATGAGTTGTAGGGTCTCCCCCTACCTGACTTACCTCCTCTGCCTCTTCCTCTAGATGACCTACCTCTCCCTGCATAATTAGCTTGAGAGGTAGAGCCTTCTTCATCCTGTTTCTTCTTGCCTTTATCTTTAACTTTCTTATCAGTATAGAGAGCAGAGGGGTTATTACCTTTTGATTGGTCTCCAGCTTTGGTGAACTTTGCTTCATGTGTAAATAGTTGGCCCATGAGTGTTGTGAGATCAGGGGTATGCATGTCCATGTAGAGGTCCATTGCAGTGGTGAAACTTTCCCACTTATCATCTGCCTTGAGTCCATTTGTCACTTGCCTGACTATTTGCTCCTCTTCAATTTCCTCTCCAATGCTTGCTAGTTGGTCTGCCACATCTTTGATCTTTGTCACATACTCTGAGACTGATTGCTTGGGCTGCTTCCTAAGGGTTGTGAACTCAATCCATAATTGATTCTTCCTAGCCCTTGTGTTGGAAGAAAAATAGTTTGACAAGGTTTCCCAAGTCTCTTGGGAAGTCTTACAGTTCCTTACATGAGGTAAGAGAAAGTCAGATATAGAGTTTAAGAGATAAGACCTTGCCAAAGCATCCTTTGCACACCATTGGTTGAGTCTTTCATGTTCATCCTTTGTAGGTAGTCCTCTAGTCTTGAATGAGGGTAACTCCTCATCTCCTGATATGTATCCAAATAGACTTCTCCCTTGTAGATAGGTCTTCATTCTTAATGACCAAGCTTGATAATTGTTTCTGTCCAATTTGTCAATGAAGGAAGGGAAACCATCACCCATGTTTACCTTCTTTGCTCTGATACCACTGTTGAGAGTGATGGATGGATGCACTCAGGAAATCAGTTGGTGCTGCAAAACCTGCTTCACACCTGCCCTCTTTTCTTTCCAGATATAATTAGGAGACTCCTTAGGCTTGCAAATGACACCAAGAAACTATATATGTGCTTTACAAATTAATTGTGAACCAACCAAATCAAAACAGATGACTTTGAATCTTCACAAGTTCAAAAACTTTCTATTCCTGTAATGACCCCTGCTCAGTCTTAAGCTTAGTGTGTCCAGCACACTTACAATTGGATCAAATCCTTCTGGGAGTATTAAATTAACTTAACAAGCTACCATTAGCAAGTTAAATCACTCCAATTAACAAACTATGCACTGAGAATGATCTTTAGCAAAATCAGAGACACCCCCGACTTTTTAGGAACTACTCAGAAAAATACCAGTGACTGCCTTGACTGCAATTTCTCCCAAATGGCTGAATGAAATCCTTTGAAATTTTGTATGCTTGTAGTAGACTTTGAGCTGGTTCCAATGAGCTATAGATCACTTGATTTGGTTCAGCAGATCCAGAGATATGCCCTGATGAAGTTGACAGACTTGGAGTGGGACACTCAGAAAAACCAGAGATGATGAATGTATACTTCTATTGATAAATGTGTTTGTACAATCTCATTAGCTTGACAAGCATAGCTAAATGAGGTGTTGTGGTGTTGGCTATGAGGTTGCCTTCACACACAATGAGTTACAATGAAAAGTATGCCTCGGGGAGTGAGCTAGAGTGAGAGTGAGACCCGCGACTTTTTACTACATCTTTTATAGGAGTTTTGAGATCATTTGAATTTGAATTTCAAACTTAGGCTCCCTTGAATCTCTCCTCTAAAAGTAGGGAGATATTCTCTCCATCTCATCATTCAAATTTCCACGACTTATGAAGTAGGTGAATGACTTAAAGTGATTACACACAAATGACAAGTCACTTAGACTTTTACAAGGGGTAAAGAGGTAAGAACACATAAGCATATGTTCATATGAGCCTTGCTTTAAGTGAAGCCTTGATAATCCTTTATCCATGTTAATCTTCAATGAGTCCAAGGTTCCAAGCCAATGTGTGTAGGCTTGTCTTGCACCAACACCCACACCCCTCCACGACCCCCCACAAACCCCACAAACCCCACAAACACCACAAACCCCACAAACCCCACACCCCGCACGACCCCCCACAAACCCCACAAATCCCACAATTTCCCACGACCTCCCACAAAGTTCTCATGCAGTTTTGATGGATATTTGGAGGGTCATTTTTCAACCAAACCCTACAGTGTTATATATTGTTGGAAAGCTCTTGACGAGTACTTTCCAATGGTGCAATAATAATTTTGAAATCTTGGATCAATTCTGACCACCCCCCAAAAAACCCCCATAACTCCCCACAACTCACCCCCTATTCCCACCCACAACCTCCCACACCCCCCATAATCTCCCTCAACTCCCCACAACTCACCTCCCACACTGCCCACTTAATATGTAAGGATCAAAATATTCTACAAAAATTAGGTGAAGGATGTGCTTCTCAGGGTCATTCAAATATCATGGGCGGCACAAAATGAGGATCTGAGCTTGCATTCAAAGTGACAGTAAAAGTGTAAGTGGTAAAAATGAAAGTGGAGAAATGACTGTTTCCGCCAACCATTCATGACGACTGCCTATTTTTGAGGATCCAATTCAAGATTGGTGGCATATTTGATCTACCCCTCCAATTTTGGGCAATCAATTGGCATATGATCAGTGGACGTGAGGAATTGGCAAGGCCCTCTTGGCCTATTGGAGCCTATAAAAGCAATGGATTTGTGTTCATTTGGGACACACATATACTTATATGCATACAGGGGTCCTCTCTTTGCACTCTGTGGTTACAAGCCTACTGTAGGAAGTCACTCTGTGGTGCGGATACAGAGCGTGGGCTTCCCAGTGGAGGGCTAATAGCACTATAGTGTGAAGAGAGTGGCTTGGCTTTGTCTTTCAGTGTGAGTCAGTGGTATTTTTATGCTCTTTTCCTTAGAGCAATTCTTCAGACTTTGTATTGATCAGTGCTAATCTGCATCTAGCTGTGTCCATTGTACAGATTGGATGAATCACTTGTATTGATGTTGTTTAGTTCTGGAGTGGCATGTTAGCCCAGAGCATGAACTTTTGAGCATCTCTTTGGTCTATGTCGTAATCATCTGATTCGAAGTAAGGAGTGGATGGTCTTCCATTATTGTCATTTTGTCATTAATATTGTCTTGAGTATTCACAACTCTGTGCAATCATTGATATCTGCCTGCTCATAGAAGTGTTAAAGGGTATATTTCCCTAAGGAGAACCTCCCTTGAGTAGGTGAAGTATTGGAATGCTTGCTGCATGCTCCTGTTAAAAGTAGATACCCCAGTACCTCCTCTACAGTTTGGCACCCACGGTGGGACACTTGCATTTTTGTGAGAGGCCCTGAGGATAGTAAATATTCCTCTTTTTCAGTATTTTTTCCCTATTGCATTTGCAAGTAGGTACATGACCCATACGCGAGCGGATAAGGAGCCTCTTCGTATACGAAGGAGCCTTAACAAGTCAGCTATATCTTCAACTAGTGAACTTACCTCCCCTCTACCCTCTTTGAATTTATCTATTGATTTCGGTACGACACCACTATCAAAGGAGAAGCATAGGAGAACATTAGACTTCTCCTCAGATACGTCAGAAGAAACACTAGTGCAAATGGAGGATCTAGCTCATTTACTCTCCAGACTCAATATAAAGTTCCCCACCTTCAAGGGACAAGCTTATGAGGATGCTGATGATCATGTGAGGAGGTTCATCTCCTTATGCCGTGGACGAGGTCTGCAGAATGGAGAGGATGCAATGCTGGTACTCTTCCCATCCACATTGGAAGGCCTTGTTGACAAATGGTACAGTCAATATGCAGATGGCCATTTTGCTACATGGGAGGCTCTAAAGACGGCATTCTCACATACATTTCGACCTAGTGACTCCTCGGAAAGAGCTCTAGACCAGCTCGAGAATCTAAGGCTAAGATCAGGTGAATCCTTTCATGAACTTCACACTAGAACAAAAGCACTTGTTGCACGTCTGCCACATGCTCCAGGTGACTTCTTGGTTAAAAAATGGATAGAAAAAGCTCTACCCAGGTCATCTCAGCAGAAGCTCCGTGAGTCTCTGAGATTGGATGCAACCCTTAATGATTTTGTTGCAACGGCATCACGCATTGAAGAAGTTAGGCAACATTTTGAAGGGGATACACAACCGAATTAATGTTGCAGAACTAGACCCTATTGGGCAACTGAGGAAGGAACTGGAGGCCTTGAGAATGCAACAAAATCAACAAGAAGAGAAGGTCTTTCCACCTCTGCGTCGTACTGATGATGAAGTAGCCTGTTGGCAGTAGTCAAGGCACCGAAGGACTCACAAGACAAGGAAGCCAAAGAAGGGAGCCAGAGCGGAGAGAAGGCACAAGCAGACTAAGCAGTCAACGAAGATCTGGCAAGTAGGCCATTCAAATTTTTCCAAAACAACATCTTCATAATAGTGATTCTCATCACTACAAATCATTGTAAATACCATTTCACCTTTTTTGTAACTCCATTTTGTGCAAGCCGAGGAATTCTCGAGCTTGAGGAGTATTAGAAGTAGCATCGTACCAATTTTCATAATTTTTAGACTTCGTTTGAGCCTCCAAATAGGCCCTAGAACCTAATTTTTAACTAGGCCAGACACTAGGTCTGGACATGGCCAAAAGCTAGTAAAAAACTATAAATAGAGTTAGAGAGCTCATTTTTTAGGTTAGCTTGTAATAGAATTGAACTTGTATGAGCATTTTGGAAGTAATCTAAAAGAACTCCATTGTCTTCCTCTTTGTTCTTCTCGTGTGTGCGCGTGTGTGTGTGTGTATGTGTGTGCATGTTTGTGTGCTTCTCACTCACGCACTTGTGCCTTCACTTGCTCGAGGTCATCATACCATCCTCACGTCTTCCCAGATTGACATTAAAGGAGGTGCTACTCATCACTGAGCTACATAGCCCAACTTCGCCATGAGTTAGAAGATTTGCAGACCACTCAGGATATAAGAAGGCAGATTTGGTGCACAATATGTAACAACAATGGACATTCCAATGCAAATTGTCCTAACAAGGTAAGCTGTCAATCTTGTGGAAAGGATGGTCATGAAGCTAGAGACGGTTACTACCTCAAGGGTACACAGCAACGAGGTAACCCTCAAGCTTTGGATTCGTATTATGCTAGTACTTCAAATGCACCTAATAGGGAGGAGAATCGGCCTGCAAAGCCTAGATATAATAGGCCATTGATGTGTTATCGATGTGGTGAGTATGGCCATATGCAAAATAGGTGTTCCCTTCCAGAAGATACACCTCCTTGTCAACCTTGTCCAGAGGCTAAGGATCACTATACCAAAGACTGCCCAAGAAGCCGTCCTGCTCCAATCCACATGATTGTAGTCTCTCCACAAGAAGAAGGTATGACCACTCAGTCTTATGTTCTTTCATCTTCTTCAATGCCCATGATGACTAGAGCCAGACAAGCGGCAGCAACCCATAGAGAGGAACAAGAGGGAGTCCAGGAGAAAGAAGAGGAAAAGAAGTCTGGGTGGAAGGGCCAAGCAGAAATTGAAGGAGCTTATGAAAGGATGGCTACTTCTCTAAGGGACCAACCAACAAGTCTGCAAGAAGACACTCATGAGGTAAACATTGAACAGATCTTGAAAGGTATTCATCACAAGGTTAGTCTGTACGAACTTATAAGGATGGATTCAAAAATAAGAAGTGACTTATTGAAGATTATACACACTGCTCACTTAATCCAATCACCCAGTATAGATGGTTTCATGGTTGATTTTCCCCCTGCACCCTTGGCAGACTACCAAAGCTCAAGATTATCTGTTTGTATAAAGGATGAAGCTCTCACAGGTGTGATCATAGATGGAGGCTCTGGTATCAATTTGATGCCAGATTTCACAATGAAGAAACTGAATTTGAACCCCACCAAGATGGCACCATTCACAGTTACACTAGCAGATCAACATCGGGTTGCGCCTCTTGGCATTATTGAAAAGGTACTGATGATAGTACAAGGTTGCCACTTTGTTCTAGATTTTGTTGTTATTGCACTTCCACAGGAGACTTCTTACCCTTTACTCCCGGGGAGACCTTGGTTGAGGCAAGCAAAAGCTTTGCAAGATTGGAGGAAAAACAAACCATGGATTTCAACTAGCACCAATAACCAACTGCAGCTACATTTGGAAGAAGGATTTGACTCAGGGAAAACTACTGGGTATACTGTGGACACGCAGGTAATGCCCTCTCTACCCCAAGAAGAAGATACATTATTGAATTGGATGATGGAAAGTGCAGAGTGTTGCACGGTGGAAATCAGTGAAATAGAAGAAGAAGTTGCGGATGAAGGAGTTGCAGGAAAAGGCCATGAAGTTCCCAAGGAGTTGAAGAATGGAAGTTTGCAGGAGAATACAAACATCGTAGGGGAAACAACTATAGAAGTTCCAGAAAAGGAAAGTTATGAGCCTGAATGCAGAGAGGATCTCCCCTTTTCGGATATACCTCAAGGATGGACCAGGGAACATATTGCGGAATATAAGCTAAATTCCACTCTTGCATATAGTGGAGATGATTTCTCAAGTAAGACCGGTCCTAAAATACTGGTTCAAGAAATAAATTTAGGGGATGAAGAGAATCCTCAAGTAGTCCACTTGGCCTCTTGGCTATGGCATTATCCTCCTTTACTGTAGAAGGTAACTTCTTTACTTTTTGCTTATAAAAATGTCTTCGCATGGTCCTACAAAGATCTAACGGGGATACCAGAGGAGCTTGGATTACACAGAATACCCTTAGTTGAGGGAGCCGTGCGTGCAAGAAGTAGGCCGTATCGACTCAATCCAAAATATGCAGAGGCGGTAAAGTTGGAAGTTACAAAACTAGAAGAAGCAGGTATAATTGTTCCAGTAGAACATTCCAGGTGGCTTTCTTCTATGGTTATTGTACCCAAGAAAAATAGTGGAAAAATAAGATTGAAGTACTTGATAAACAAGCCTAGAGTAGCTGGAAGGATTTGGAGATGGTTACTCCTCTTTCAAGAATTCAACTTTGATATTCACATTAAGCCAGGAAGGGAGCACTACATGGAAGATCAAGTGTCCAGGACTGCAATGAGCGAGAAGGCAACAGGTATTAATGATGAACTGGTGGATAGTAATCTCTTCCTAGTAGCAATTCAGATTGATTGGTATGATGGAGTTCTCAATTTTCTTACTACTAGAAAACTCCCAGAGCATTTGAAACCCATAGAAAAGAGAATATTACTCCTTAAAACCAAAGCATACTCACTTATAAGTGGAAATTTATATAGATATTGTCAAGATGGTATCTTGAGCAAGTGTGTTTATCCAGAGGAGGTAACCTCTTTGCTAGAGGCAGCACACAGTGAAGGGCATCTAAAGGGGGAAGAATTGGGTCACAGGATCATCCACAAGGGACTATGGTGGCCTCATATTTACAAGGATGCGATCAAGTTTGCTAAAGAATGCCACATTTGCAAGAGATGTGCTCCTACGCCAACCAGATTGAATTTCCAACCATTAGTCATATCTACAGGATGGCTCCCATTTGAACGATGGGGTCTTGATTTCATAGGACCAATTAGTCCAACTAGTCAACCTAGGGGTAAGAAGTATATTTTGATGGCCACATGCTATGCAACTAAATGGATAGAAGCTAAAGCTACTGTGGACTGCACGGCCTTAACAATAGCTAAGTTCTTGTATAAACGTATTTTCTCAAGATTTGGTTGCCCACTGGAAATCACTAGTGATAGGGGAACACATTTTGTAAACCAGCTGCTCCAATTTATATTTGATAGGTACAAGGTCTTCCATAAAAAATCTTGTGCCTACTATCCAAGGGCAAATGGCCAAGCAGAGAGCTCCAATAAGATTTTAATCGGGTTGCTGTGCAAATTATCTTTTGATCATCAAATATTTTGGCCACAAGCATTGATCGGTGCAATTTGGGCTTTCAGAACTACAAGAAGGGGAACCACTGGTGAGAGTCCATTTCGCTTAGTATATGGAAAAGAGGCATTGGCCCCATTTGAATTCATTATCAAAAAGGAAATGGGAGCCAAAACCATTGGAATTGAACCTCCCATTGAGAGATTGGTGGCATTAGAAGAATACAGAGAAGGAGCAATGCAAAAACTTCAGGTAACACAAGAAGAGCGCAAGAGACTGCATGACAGGTATCTGAGGTCCAATGAGGTACAGGAAGGATCCATGGTTTTAGTGCATCAGGTCCCAGCAATTTGAACCAAAATGGCACCCAAATGGATAGGACCTTACACGGTGGTAAAGGTATTACCTCATGGAGCAGTACATCTCGAGGATTTGTAGGGTAAGAGGATACCCTTGGTCAATATCGCTAGGGTGAAGAAGTACCTGAATTAAGGTAAATTGGAAGCATTTCATTCACCGTACCTATCGTATTTCATTCAGTGATTGCATTTTATTATATATATATATATATATATATATATATATATATATATATATATATATATATATATATATATATATATATATATATATATATATATATATATATATATATATATATATATATATATATATAAGAGTGAAAAAAAAATGAAAAAAAAAGTGAAAAAAAAACCTGGTCAATATCTCCAGGGTAAAGAATTACCTGAATTAAGTCAAGGAGGAAGAACTTCCTTCACTATCTTGTTTTCAGCTTCGGGAATTGCATCGGGACGGTGCAAAGACTTGATGTGGGGGGTCTGTATCGCGGCATTTCCCTCTCGCTCTCTTTCTCTCTCTCTCCCCCGCAACCCCCTCCAACCCCACCGTCCCCTCCTCTTTTCCCCCACCACCACCCCGACCCCCACCATCACCATGACCCCCTCCAACCCCACCGTCCCCTCATCTTTTCCCCCACCACCCCCGCAACCCCGCACCCCTCCATGACCCCTCACAAACACCACAAACCCCACAAGCACCACAAACCCCACAAACCCCACACCCCTCCATGGCCCCCCACAAACCCCTCAAACCCCACAAACCCCACACCCCTCCACAACCCCCCACAAACCCCACACCCCTACACGACCCTCCACAAACCCCACAAACCCCACAAACACCACAAACCCCACAACTCTCCACAACCCCCCACAAACCCCACAAACACCACAAACCCCAAACCCCTCCACAACCCCCCACAAACCCCACACCCCTCCATGATCCCCCACAAACCCCACAAACCCCTCCACAACCCCCCACAAACCCCACAAACACCACACCCCTCCACGACCCACCACAAACCCCACACCCCTCCACAACCCCCCACAAACCCCACAAACACCACAAACCCCACAAACCCCACACCCCTCCACAACCCCCCACAAACCCCACAAACCCCACACCCCTCCACGACCCGCCACAAACCCCACAAACCCCACAAACACCACAAACTCCACAAACCCCACAACCCTCCACAACCCTCCACAACCCCCCACAAACCCCACAAACACCACAAACCCCACAAACCGCACACTCCTCCACGACCCCCCACAAACCCCACAACCCTCCACAACCCCCCACAAACCCCACAAACCCCACAAACCCCACAAACACCACAAACCCCACACCCCTCCACGACCCCCCACAAACACCACAAACCCCACAACCCTCCACAACCCCCCACAAACCCCACAAACCCCACAAACACCACAAACCCCACACCCCTCCACAACCCCCCACAAACCCCACAAACACCACAAACCCCACAAACCCCACAACCCTCCACAACCCCCCACAAACCCCACAAACACCACAAACCCCACACCCCTCCACGACCCCCCACAAACCCCACAAACACCACAAACCCCACAAGCCCCACAAACACCACAAACCACACAAACCCCACAACCCTCCACAACCCCCCACAAACCCCACAAACACCACAAATCCCACACCCCTCCACGACCCCCCACAAACCCCACACCCCTCGAAGACCCCCCACGAAGCCCACAAACCCCACAAATACCACAAACCCCACACCCCTCCACGACCCCCCACAAAGCCCACAAACCTCACAAACCCCACGACCCCCACAAACCCCACAAACACCAGAAACCCCACAAATACCACAAACCCCACAACCCCCCACAAACCCCACAAACCCCACACCCCTCCACGACCCCCCACAAACACCACAAACCCCACACCCCCAAGACCCCCCACAAACCCCACAAATCCCACAATTTCCCAGGACCTCCTCCCACACCCCCCGTAATCTCCCTCAACTTCCCACAACTCACCTCCCACACCGCCCACTTAATATGTAAGGATCAAAAGCTACTACAAAAATTAGGTGAAGGATGTGCTTCTCAGGGCCATTCAAATATCACGGGCGGCACAAAATGAGGATCTCAGCTTGCATTCAAAGTGATAGTAAAAGTGTAAGTGGTAAAAATGAAAGTGGAGAAATGACTGTTGCCGCCAACCATTCATGATGACTGCCTATTTTTGAGGATCCAATTCAAGATTGGTGGCATATTTGATCTACCCCTCCAATTATGGGCAATCAATCGGTGCATGATCAGTGGACGTGAGGAATCGGCAAGGCCCTCTTGGCCTATTGGAGCCTATAAAAGCAATGGATTTGTGTTCATTTGGGACACACATATACTTATATGCATACAGGGGTCCTCTCTTTGCACTCTGTGGTTACAAGCCTACTGTAGGAAGTCACTCTATGGTGCGGATGTAGAGCGTGGGCTTCCTAGTGGAGGGCTAATAGCACTATAATGTGAAGAGAGTGGCCTGGCTTTGTCTTTCAGTGTGAGTCAGTGGTATTTTTATGCTCTTTTCCTTAGAGCAATTCTTCAGACTTTGTATTGATCAGTGCTAATCTGCATCTAGTTGTGTCCATTGTACGGATTGGATGAATCCCTTATATTGATGTTGTTTAGTTTTGGAGTGGCATGTTAGCCCAGAGCATGAACTTTTGAGCATCTCTTTGGCCTATGTTGTAATCATCTGATTCGAACTAAGGAGTGGATGGTCTTCCATTATTGTCATTTTGTCATTAATATTTTCTTGAGTATTCACAAATCTGTGCAATCATTGATATCTGCCTACTCACAGAAGTGTTAAAGGGTATATTTCCCTAAGAAGAACCTCCCTTGAGTAGGTGAAGTACTGGAATACTTGTTGCATGCTCCTGTTAAAAGTAGATACCCCAGTACCTCCTCTACACCAATGCATATACCGACGCTTATACTGACACCTATATCGGCGTCTATACTAACCGGATGCTTTTAACATAACTGAACCCGAGAGCAAAAAGTCAACATTTGCTACTGTTTTGAACTGCGAACTACTAGTGTCGAGTTTTCATACATGTGTACATTGTGCTCGTCCACCTGCATTGTGATGGTATTGTGCACACACACACACAGATCTCTCTCTCTACACACATATCTCTCTCTCTAGATCTCAGCTCTTGGTAAGTGATGCATGTACTTTCATCCATTCTCTTTCTCTATGTTTTCTCTTTTCTAGATTCTCTTTTCTTTGGTTTTGCAAGAGCTTTTTGGCATCGATTCTTTGCTATTTGATGAGAGATGATGTTGATTGGGCTTTGATGATAGCAATCCAAAGAATTACATCGACGTAAGTGATTTTTTTCTCTATTAGAGAGAGAGAGATGAAAGAGAGAGAAATTAAGAGAGTGAGAGAGAGAGATGAAAGAGAGAGAGAGAGAGTGATGAAAGAAAGAGAGAATGAGAGAGAGAGAGAAATCTAGAGAGACATACACACACATAGATGTAAGTGATTGTTATGTTCTTTATTAGAAATAGAGATAGAGAGAGAAAGAGACAGGGAGAGATGAAAGAGAGAGATAAAGAGAGAGAGAGAGATAAAAGAGAGAGAGAGAGAGAGAAAGAGAGAGAAAGAGAGAGAAAGAGAGAGAAAGAGAGAGATATAGAGATACATACACACACATGCATACTCATGTATATGCATGTATACATACACACACATATACACACATGCATATGCATACATACACACACACACATATACATATGCATACACATACATGTGCATACATACATACACACACATACATATGCATATGTTACATACACTCTCACATGCATACACATACACACACACACATACACATATCCATACACATATACTCTCACATGCATATACACATAAGAGAGACATATACATACACACACACACACAAATATTCATACACACACTTTTTCACACATGCGCACATATATACATACACACATATACACACACTCACATACACACATATATACACAAATGTTTTATATCTAGGTCTTTAAGATTAGGCTTTTAGGTTTTTTACATACATACACACATGCGTACACACATATATACATACATACATACACACACACACACATATATATATATATGTGTGTGTGTGTGTGTGCATACATGCACATACACATACACATACACACACATCACATATATGTACACATATATACATGTTTTAGGGTTAGGGTTTTAGGCTTTTACATACATACACACATATACACCTATACACACATAATACATATACACATACACATTTATACACATGCATGCACACATATTCATGCTTTAGGTCTATGTCTTTAGGATTAGGGTTTTAGGGTTTTTACATATGCATACACATATATACATATATGCACACATAATACATATACACATACACATGTATATACACATGCATACACACATATCCATGTTTTAGGCCTAGGTTGTTAGGATTAGGGTTTTAGGGTTTTTACACATGCATACACATATAATACGTATACACATACACATGTATATACATAGGCATACACTCATATACATGTTTTACGTCTAAGTCTTTAGGATTAGGGTTTAAGGGTTTTTGCACATGCATACACACATATACATACACACATGTACACACACATATGCATACACACATGCATATGCATACATACATACACATATGCATACACATATATATATATACATACATACACACACACACATATATATATATGTGTGTGTGTGTGTGTGTGTGTGTATATATATATATATATATATATATATATATATATATATATATATATATATATATATATATATATATAAGGAAAAAAAGTGCAATATAGAACTAAATATATATAAAAATTAGGATTTTAGTATAGATAAATAAATATGAAAAGATCTAGGATTTTTCAATTAAACTAAATATATATAATTGAATATATAGAAAATAGGATTTTAGGGTTTTTTAATTAAATCAAATATATATAATTAAATATTAGTATATGTAATCATATATTTATAAAATCAGAAAAGAAAGTATAATATATAATGAAATGTACTATGTATAATTAAATACATAAGAAATAATTTTTTTTAATTAAATTAAATATATAAAAAATAAGATTTTTTATTTAATAAAAAAATAGGGTTTTAGACTTAAATGTCCTAACATGCCCACATGGTATCAGATGGCATCTTTGGATCTAGAGGAGAGAATGGCATGTCTTTGCACCCAGTGTAAGTATCAAATTTATAAAAAATGATGGATTTGTATTGCACATATTAGAGAATATGGATCCTTTAATAAAAATCAACTACAAAACCTATGCTGCCATTCGCATGGTCCCCCTGGTGAGCAGGTGAACCCAAACGACATTGCATCGATAATCTCTCATGGATAGAAGAGAACGAAGAGGGAGGTAGAAATACAAGGTAATGGTAGCATTACACAAAATGAACACATGGAAGAAATGCTCAAGGTGTTTTATGAGATGGACAAAGATCACAATGGTGGAGAAGATGTCATGGGTTCCCTGGACACGACAGAATTTCCATGATCAGAAGCTGGCCAAGAATACCAGAACATGCAAAGACTAGCCCTTTTACCACTATACATTGGGGCAAAGATATTTGTACTATGTGCATGGCTTGCGATGCTCAATCTTCAATCCATTTATGGATGGTCAGATAGTAGTGTCTCTGAATTTTTCAGGTAAGTGGATTTGAAATAAACTCTCATTGTTGTATCAAAATAACTTTCTTCACTAATATTGTTCTAATTGCTTATCATAGGCTTCTTAAAGATCATTTTTTTCTAGATGGAAATGACATGCCTCCAACACCCAGAATGAGTATGAGCATCTCCACATATGTCCAAAGTGTGGAGTGAACATGTTTAGACAAAATCTTGTGGGCAAAGCAGTCCTCGCAAACATTCTTCGCCACTTTCCTATCATTCCAAGAATTAAGAGCATGTTTAGTGCAATTCCATAGCTCAGTTAATGTCATGGCATGTAAAGAGCAAGTCTAGAGATGGTGTAATGTGAGTGCCAGTTGACTTTGATGCTTGGAAACACATAGATAGTAATTGCTAGTGAGCCTCAGAACTTTCGTCTAGGCTTAGCTATGGACGGACAAAATCCATTTGGTTTATGTAGCTCTTCATGGAGCACATCGCCTATATATTTGGTTAATTTTAACATCCCTCCATGGTTGGCCATAAAAAAGGGCCATTTGTTATTAGCTCTCATTGTGTCAGGTAAGTATAAGGTTAAAAAAAATGGATGTATACCTTGCACCACTTGTGGAAGAGCTATGCACTTTATGGGATGGTATTACTATGCACAACATGTCTCAACCTATAAGAAGACAGGACATGTGAGTGCAAGGCATACTTATGTGGACAATGCATGACTAGCCTGGTTATGCTGGATGTTTAGGTTTATCGATATCAGATTACCATGCTTGTCCCTATGTGGACCATGACTCGAAGCACTCTACTCCAAAGCACTTTGGAAAACTATCTATGAAGGACATCATAGATATTTTCCTAATAGACAGGTTTTACGTGAAGGGTAAATTGGTTGACAAGCGCAATGCCAAATGAAAGCAAGTGATTGAAAGTAGCTATGGGATGGAGAAACACCAGTCATTGGCATGAAACAGTTGTCGATCTTTCATGAACTCCCTTATTAGAGTGAGTTATTGATCAATCATTTGGTAGACTTGATGCATATTTTCAAGAATGTGGGAGAGATTCTCTAGAAGACTTTGATTGAAAAGAAAGAAAGCAAAGCACAAAGGGAGGACTTGGAAGAGCCAGGTCATATGAAAGAGCTGCGGGCTATTACCAAGCCCAACGGAATAGTGTCACTACCAAGAACTCCTTAGATGCTTCGCAAGATGGAAGAGCAACAAGTGAAGAAGGTGATTTTAGAGTTTCAAACACCTATTGATTGCATGAGGTGTCTAAAGACTACCTTCATAGCAAACGACAATCTCGAAGAGCTCAAGTCTCATGGTTTGGGGTTTGTGGTCACTGTATCTCTAAAAGATTGCCTTTCGGAGGATGTGCGAACAACCATTTATAAAATCAGTTCCTTGGTACGATGGATCTCTTCTAAAGAAATAAGGAGAGATAGCATAGAGAGTGTGAAACTCAATGCTATAGAGGTTGTCTGTATGGTAGAGAAATACTTTCCCACAAGTATTCTCACAATTCAGCTTCATTTATTGAATTATGTGGTTGATGAAGTTGCAATAGCAGGAACTGTCCATAGTCGATGGATGTTCTTCTTAGAGCGCTTCATAAAGACATTAAAAGCGTTTGTTCATCAAAGAGCATGTCTAGAGGATAGAATGGTAGAGGGATAGCTCATACAAGAGTCTCTTGTATTCATAACAGAGTTTCTAGGCATGTCAGACCCCTCGCTTATGGAGCAATGATGAACATGTTCGTCTTGCAGGCGATGAACCTCAAGGTAAAGGGATGCAAAGAGAAATGGATGCAACTTTTAGAGAGAATGCAATGAAGTTTTGCACCATTAGTATGAGCTACCAAAATAGGAAAGCTTGCTTGTTTTAGCCGAAATTACATCCCTATATTGCAAATTTGATGCCTAGCATCGACTTGGTGCATAAAAGTCCACTTTTCAGCAATAATTTGATGCCGACCATCGACTTCCCACATAAAACCTCACTTTTTCAAGCACAAAATCATTATGTGAATCACATAGGCATAGAAAATAAGAACTTATTAACTACAACTCCATGCCAGGCATCGAATTGGTCCAACAACCTTCTATTTTGAAAACCTTTACAACAGTAGTTGAAAAAATAGATAAAACAATGACTTATCATCTCAATCTCGATGCCACGCATCGACTTGCTTGGAAAACTTGATGTTTTGAGAACATTACACAATAGGCAAAGTATAAAGATGGAGGAGAGAATCTCATACATAGAACTTCTATTAATGTTTCTCATAGCTATGGAGTTTCAAAAATTTACGGGTGCTTTCTCACTCAGAGAAGCCCGACTATACTCACTCATACAAAATCTCTCATTCTAAAATTCTCTCTCTCTCTCTCTCTGCATCAGTTGATACAAACTAACTTATATAGATTTTCTCAATCTCATGGCTTTTGAAAATTATAGACCTAAAGCTAAGTCTAACTTTGCAAATATAGTACATGTGTGAAATTGTCCCTTCACATAGGCATGTTCTTTTCTTCTTAGACTTTGACCTTCAAATTTATGTCCGATTTGTGATTGGTTCTCCAACAATCAAGATAACAATAATGGACATACTTGGTATTGTAGATCTATAAAATCAAACCATTGCCTATTGAAGCCTCTCTAAATCAATGAATATGTTGTTGTACTTTGTGTAAGGAAATCCCTTCTCATATTAGCTTCTCAACTCTGTTTTGGATGTAGCTAAATGCTAAATTGACATAGGCATAATATCTCTATATATAAGTAGTGTCCAAAAATACTATTTACATCCTCATTGGATGTCAACTTTTTTGAGATATATCTTGTAAGTGCATGGAAAAATATTATGGAAAATGTGTTTTCTTTGTAATGCATGCTTCAAAAGATTGTACAATGCTCTGTATCCTCTAGTACTAATGCGTGCTTCATCATATACCATTTGCACATCTCCAAGAGTGACAATATCTTGTAATTTTCCTATAAAATCTTTAATCACTTGCACCTTGGTAAGGTTTCCTGTTGGTGACTCCAAAATACTAAGCACATGCTTGTTGCTCAAAAAAATTTAATAATTTGAATTGATCCTCTATTATTGATGAAGCACTCAGATCTTCAACAAATGACCTACATAATATAAAAATGAATATGAAACTCTCAAAAAAAAGAACAAATGCAAGATAAAAGTCACTGTCAAAATTTTCCCATCATTTGCATGCTTTGCCAGCAACTGAAAGAGAGTGAAAGGATGCTAATGATCCTTTGCTATATCACATTCCAAGTGGAGCCTCTCTCAACTATTGGAGACTGATTTTTAATTTCTCAATTATGCTCTCCTTTTCTTCCATATGCTTTTCAAGCTCTACAAATTGTTCTTGTAAAGATGTGATTGTGCTCTCTAAAGTGACCATCCTTGTATGATAGACCTATTATTGTTAAATTCAATACTTAATAGTAGAATTTGAATGTGTAGATAATTATTGGAAATAACCTAAGAGTTCAGTTTTACCGACACCAATGAACAAAAGTAAAGTTGATAGGTTATGGAATGTTGGATTGTAAGAAGTCATTCGATGAGAAGGATACAGTGAATGAGAGTCCAAAGGTCAATTCTCTTTTCTAGAGGTGCATGACATTCATTTTGAGAGTTCATAGCATTGTTGCACAATATATTTGGAGCAAACTCTTTAGGCACACAGACATGGATATTTTTTGATGCATGGGCATGAGGACGTCCCAATCTGAGGTTTGTAATAGGTTAGCACCATCTTTGCCAACAAGTACAAGATTATGAGAAATGGAGGATAAATTTGGTTGGAAGGGACTCTAAAGCATGAGTTTGGTAGGGAAATTTTGTTTTCTTGGATGTGGATGAATCAAAGTGTACACTTAGGAAGTAAAAAGAAGCATATTTGTTTCGAAAGGTCACTCGATCATACACCCTATTAGTTCACAAATAATAGATAATACTGAATATAACAATGCTTCATTCAATACTGAGTTCAAATTAGAGAATCTTGTAGGGACTAAATTCTTTAAAGCTTTTGTCTATGATAAAAAAGATTTTATTTCATAAAGTAACCTTCTATCCAAGGAATTTTTCTCAGTTATAGTTAATGATTGGAATTTTTTCTGCCTAGACGATAAAAGAGATATGTTGGTTATATCATTTGGAAGTAAAAGCGTGACAATCCCTATTTCTATATATAACGTTATGCCTGAATTCAACTAAGTTGGCGGGCTTCCTATTGTACATAGATACTATGAATTTTTCTTTTAATAAAAGCATCGCTTATATAAATGGGTAGTTTTTTGTACGAAGAAGTAGTAAAAAAAAAGGATAGACCCTTGTGATTTTGTTTTGAGAATAGACTCTTGTGATTTTTAATATTTCAAAACAATAAATGCAAAAGCTAGGTAGAAATCTATATAGAAAACGTGAAAATTGTTTCTACATTTTTTTTTGGAAGATTACGTGAATAGAAAATATCTGATTGTTTTTTATGTCTTATCAGTTTATGAATTCTCACTCTAAGTTTAAGGGAAATCGCACAGCGTGATCTCCATGCCCATTTTCCCAATATTAAAGTATTTCCTAGCATTGATTTAAGATTTCTGGTTTCTGAAATTCAAGACTGCACTGTAGATAGAGTGATAATATTAAACACTCTGATGGAAAAGTGGCCGCCTACAGTCTATAAGTGTTTGTATCATGATTGTCATCTTGTCACTTAAATTAATCACTATGTCTTTGGATGTAGCTTAATCATAAATGGACATAGGCATAATATCTTTTATATATAAGTAGTGTCCAACAATAATAACTACATCCTCATTGAATGTCAACTTCTTTAAGAGATACCTTGTAAAGGCATGGAAAATATTATACAAAATGCTTTTTGTTTGTAATGTATGCTTCAAAATATTGTACAATGCACTATATCTTTTAGTACTAATGCCTATTTCATCATATACCATCTCCACATCTCTAGGAGTGATAATATCTTGTAATTTTCCTATAAAATCTCTAATCACTTGTATCCATTGGTGACTCCAGAATACTAACACATGCTTATTGGTCAAACAAGAAATTGATAAATTGAATTGATCCTCTCTTATTGATGAAACGCTCATATCTTCAATGATTGATCTACATAATATAAAAATGAATATGAAAGTCTAAAAAAAAAACAAATGCAAGACAAAACTCATTGCCAAAACTCGTCATTTGCATGCTCCACCACCAACTGAAAGAGAGTCAAGGGATGCTAACGATCATTTTCTATATCACATTCCAAGTGGAGTCTCTCCCAACTGATGGACATTATTTTTAATTTCTCAATTATGCTCTCCTTTTCTTCCATATGCTTTTCAAGCTCTACAAGTTGTTCTTCTAAAGATGTGATTGCGTTTTCTAAAGTGACCACCCTTGTATGATAACCTGACATTGTTGGATCCAATACTTAGTAGTAGAATTTGAATGTGTAGATAATCATTGGCAATAACGTAAGAGTCTAGCTTTACTGACACCGATGAACAGAAGTAAAGTTGATACGTTATGGTATGTTGAATTGTAAGAAGGCATTGAATGACAAGGATATAGTGAACTAGATTCCAATGGTCTATACACTTTTTTATAGCTGTATGACATTCATTTTGGGAGTTCACATCATTGTTGCACTTTGTAATTGGAGCAAATTCTCTAGACACGTGGACATGGATACTTGTTGATGCAGGGGTATGAGGACGTCTCAATGTGAGGTTTGTACTAGGTCAACACCATCATTTCCAACAAGTAAGAGATTATGAGAAATGAAGTATAAATTTGGTCGGGACGGACTCTAGAGCATGAGTTTTATAGGGAAATATTGTTTTCTTGGATGTAGATGGATCGAAGTGTATTTTTCCATTGAGTATGGCATAGGGAGGCCAAAAAGGACCCTACCACATAATTGTGAGAAACTGCAAAGCCATGTCCCGCATTTTTTAATAGGGTTGTTTTTGGCCTTCCCATGCCATTTAGGGATATGTAAATACATAATGACACATCAAAATAGATGTTTCAAGCATGTTTTAGGCATCATAATGGCTAATTGATCCCAAGCGACTTTACAATTTGACTGCACAATCTATCCATGGCATAAAGACATAAAAAGCACTCTATCAATATCCCAAGTGATCCCAAACATTTTACAAGCCAAAAGCCATAGATCCACGAGAGAAGCCACTCCAAAGCATTTGCAGTGGCTTCTCTAGTGTTTCTGTGGCTAGGCCTTTTTTAGCCTATACACCATTGCACAATGCTCCTAGTGACGTACTTGATGGTAGCTTGCCAGTACTTTATGACATGTGAGATTACAATAGAAAAACACATGGAAAGAGATAATCAAGAGAATAATAGAGAAATTGCTCATGTTTCATTCAAAATAGTCAAAGTTATAAAATCTCTCTTTTATGGAAAGATCAATTTACAAGTCTTAGCTACAATCACCCCTAATCCTCATAGATAACTGTATGTCCTTCAGATTCATAGTAACCCTCTTAGCATGGATGGAACATAGGTTGGAATCCTCCAACATTGATATCAAATATGCTTCAACTACCTCTTGTAAAGCTTCTAAAGCTAGAGCTTGGAACCATAATCTCGCATAATATCTTTGTAACTCTTCTTTAACCACCCTTGTAAAAGGTCTTTTAGGTATCAAAAGCTCATCTATCTTTTGAAAGCACCTTGTCTTTGCAAATGCCTGCGTATATCTTCTTCTTCATTATGGTGTTCTTACTTGTAGTGTTGGAGGTCTTTGTTGGACATTTTGTTGTGGTCTTGGTTGGGGTGGTATATGAAGGGGTTTAAAAACCTTCTTTTTACATTGCACACATCTTGAGCTTTATCCTTGTTATAAATGTTGGTGTTGGCTTTGCTTCCTCTCTTCATCATTTGGTATGGCTACTTGATTCATTGGTATAGTGTCCTTCCAACTATCTTCACCCTATGATTTGATGGTATTTTTTAGTTTACCATCACTTGACTCAAAAGCTTGTGGAGGAGTTATATGTTGTTGCAAACCATCCTCTAGAGACTCATCGAAATAGTCAGAGATCACTTTGGCAATTATTTATGCCACTTGCTTTGCGATGGGACGTGGAATGTGATACAATATATGTGGTCTTTTGTGGGTGTTTATACATGATGGTTTTTGAGTGCCTTGCACATGGTTAGGAAAGTTAATGGGATCCTTCTGTGAGCCACCGGAATGTATTATGTAATCCTGAAAAGTTGCATGCATACCAAAAGGGCGTAGCGCAATAATTGTAACCTTTGATTAATAAAAGAAGCGTGCATAAACAAAAGGCATGTCATCGTCGGACTGTGGCCTGCGCGAATGCTGGAAGTGGAGCGTATCGCCTTGTTGAAACTCTGAGTCACTTGTCTCTCTGTTAGTTGAGTTCAGTATGTATTGATGAAGTATTAAGTTAAGTGACATCTCGGCGAAGTAACGAAGTGCATGTTTATGTGTCTGGTGGTGAAGTACATTGTATTGCACAGTTAACTGTCTTGTGTTGAAGTATGTTGTAATGCACAAATAGATAGTAGTTGAAGGATCCTCTGTTTTACAGACCCCTAACCATCCCAAGAACCCAAAATCGATAACAGATTAAACAATAAGTTTAACACTGGCACCGTCTATGGGAAATGGAGTAGCCAGTTGAAGAAAAGAGATTAAAGATCGACAAAGAATCCTTTGATATATGTCGGTAACATGCTCCGGCGAATCATATCCCAAATACCGAAGTGATCCACATCCCTGGGTAGTTCCAAATTTTTTAGGAACACCCTCGGGTGGTAGAAGTGAAGAACAATCAAGTTCAGTTGCAAAAGGTTCAATTCAACAAGCAAGGGGCAATTCTGATGGCAGTTCGGTGCTGTGCAGAAGCAGTTCGGTAGAGTGGGGCAGTAATGCGGTGTGTTCTGGTGAAAGTCCGATACATCCTGAAGATAGCACGTTAGTTTCTGGTGGTATTTTGGTGCTGTCCGATGACAATTCAGCATTGTCCAAAGACAATTCGATGATTTTTTGTGACAGTTCGGTATTGTCCGATGATAATTTGGTGCTCTTCGATGACAATTCGATGATTCAATGATAATGCGCTATTGTTCGACAAGAATTTATTGCATTCATCGTTTTTAGGTGCAAGTTTAGCCAATTTTGACACTAAGGATGAGAAAGGGCTGTTAGATTTTGAGTTAAGTAATCGGTTTAGAGACATTTTTGGACCAGAAACTTGGCAAAGTGACCATACGGGTCAGGAACATCAAGAAATCCATCCCCAAAATTCAGGCAACATGAGTAGTTCACATCAATAACAACAACAACAACAACAACAACAACAGCAACAGATTGTTCCACTGCATCCGGTACCAGCCGGAGTCACCTACACAAAATTTGGAGGTTTTCCGGGAGATGATCCCGACGCGCATGTGCGGACATTTGAAATTAATTATGCAGTTTTGAATTACCCAGCATACCCTGCTTATAAAGCCATCGTGTTCCAATCAACTTTGGTTAATGAAGTTGCTCGCTCGTTAACCGAGTATGACTTGAATCATTTCCGACAGTATGATAATGTAAAGGATGCGTTTCTGCAACGATTCTAGTTAAAGAAAAACCCAGCAGAAATCTTTGATTACCTGCAGAATAACAGGCAGAAGCCACACCAGAATGTACAAGACTACGCCACTCTCTTTTGGACTCATTTCCGGCAGTTGCCACCAGTGCATGCCAACTTACCAAATGACATCATTACTCAGTGGTTCATAAACGGATTAAACTCCCAATTGAAACAAATCATGATCATACGATGTGTGGGTGGAATGACCTTGGATGCCGTAATTGCAATGGCTTTACAGTTAGAAAATAAAGTGGATGGATTCACTGAAGATCTAGAGTGGTTGAAGGCATCCAAGCATTCAAATCAGGACCCACTGAAATAAATTTATTGCACTAAATGTAAAAATGCGGGACACAGTAGCTCAACATGCGCTCTGAATCAGCTGTATTGTGCCATTTGCCATACAGCGGACCATACTACGGAGACATGTCCTTATAATGCAAAGATCTAGAGGAGAGCGGCTTTCAATGCCATTATTCAGGAACAAGGGCAACTGGCCAGTCATTATGTACCACCACAAATGAGGAATACTCCTTACCAAGGATACAAGGGTTATAGAGGAGCACAGTCAACTAACTTTGGACAAACTCGATGGAATGCGGGTCCGTCAAGTGAAGGTGCACCTCCTCCACCACCTAAATGCCATTTTTGCGGTGAAATAGGGCATATCCGTAGGTACTGTAAAGATGTGGCTGAGTACGACAAAAGGAAAAAGGAAAGACAACATCCTATGGCGAACATGGTGTACATTTCCGCAATCGACACCCAAACAGCAGCGGTACAAACACGTTCGGGAAAGCAGTTACAGCTAGCTGTGGAGATTTTTGAACCGAGAATTCGTGAACAGCAGAAGGTGTTTACTAAAGCAAGTAAGTGGGCAACCCAGGAACAAATTATTTTTCTTGATCTAGTTCCAATAACGAAGCAAGGCATACCGCAGGCAGTACCGGAAGGCAAAAATCTGACCCAAATCGTATCGGAGTCCCCATCGGACACCGTATCGGAAATAGCAAAATTTGATCCGATATGGGATGTCTTATACAAGGCATTTATTACACTTCCATTGGGACAACTATTGGCTTTCGTTCCTGGCGTGCATCAACAATTCCAGCAACAGGTTAGTCCAAGATCTTCATGTGCTCCTTCGACAGCCACAATTCAACGTGAACTTGATCCGACAATGAAAATTCTCCTATTATGACACATTAATGCTTTCCTTGACCAGTGGATGTTCTCCCGGCATGACCTCCCTGACTGGCCATCGTAAATTGGCCATGTATAGTCGACGATTATGGCTAATTGTAGGGCAGTTATATTACATGGATCACTCGGGAGTGCTACTAAGATGTGTTCCCCCACACGAAATTGCTTCAGTCATCACAATGGCTCATTCGACACCAGCTGGAGGCCATTTTGCGGTTGACATGACCCATCAGAAGATTCTGTAGAGTGCTTATGGTGGCCTACGATCTACCGTGATGTGACCCGTTTTGCCTCTCGAACCTTTTCAGAAATGGGGCTTGGATTTTATCGGACCAATCACACCTCCTGCGACACTTACCAGTAACAAATATATTCTTACCTGCACAGATTATGCAACTCGGTGGGCCGAAGCTTGGGCTCTACAATCCGCCACAACGATTGCGGTTGCTAAATGCTTGATGAAAGATATTTTTCCACGCTATGGTTTACCTTTGGAAATTGTGACTAATCAAGGTACGCAGTTTACCAACATATTAATGCAAGTGATGAACACAACCTTTCAGATTGTGCATAAGTTCAGTTCTCTGTACTATCCACGAGCGAATGGACTCATTGAGAGCACAAACAAATCTCTGTTGAACATCTTAAAGAAACTGGTATTAGATTGCCCGGAGAGATGGGACCAATTCCTACATGTCGTACTATGGCTTACCGTACAACATATAAAGAGGCGACCGAAACAACGCCCTTCAAGTTGGCTTATGGTTTGGAGGCAATTGCTCCTATGGAACTAGTGGTTCCTAGTCTGCAAGTGGCATTAGAGCATAAATTACTACCGAAAGAATCTTTCCCTTTCCGATTGGAGGCTTTACGGTCTCTGGATGAACAACGCCTTGAGAGCTTTTTGGTGTTGCAGGAAGTTCAGCTCAGACAAGCAAGAACTCACGATCGTTTCCTTAAAACCCCCGTGTTTACCATCAACCAATTAGTGCTCTTTTATAATGCTAAATCTAACCGATCCGCCGAAAAGTTTAAATTGTGCTGGTTCGGTACCTACTACATTGTCCAACAAGTGGGACTAGCAACTTTTTGGTTATCCACCCTAACTGGTACCCTTCTTCCTAAGGAGATCAATGGATCGAAGCTTCATCCCTATTATCCACCACCTTCATCCTCATGATGCATGATCAGTATTTTTACCCTTTTTTCTTTTCCCACTGTTCTCCCTCGACGTTCTTGTCCTCTCTGCGTAATTTCGGTTGATCGATTGACCGTAATCCTTTAGTTTTCTTAACTAATCCTGATTAGCAGCCGCCCTCTGTGTCTTCAGTTCTGTTAGTGCGTGCATGTCACCATTATACCTATATATTTCCAACACTGTGTGATGATTAGGTTTCTTTTCGTATGATTCTTCCAATGTTCTACTTAATCCTATTCTTTATGTTGCTATTCGCTATTGTGTCCTTGTGTTCTTGCTTTCATTCAAGAACTCCATTTTGTTGAGGTCTATACGACACTGTACACTGGTGTTTTATCCCACGTTCAGCCAGAAATGCATTAAAATCAAAAGACATATATTCCCCCCCTCGATCAGAATAGAGGGTGCCCATTTTACATGCTGACTGATTTTGAGCCAAAACCAAAAACTGTTTGAAGCACATGAACACTTCGGACTTTGCCTTCAGTCGATATACCCATGCATGCCTGGAAAAATCATCGATGAAAATCACGAAGTAAAGGTAGTTTCCAAAAGAAGGTGTTTGCATAGGAGCACAAACATCACTATGTACAAAGCTGCAATTTTTTAGTAGCCCGAACTGAACCATCTTTTGGAAAGGAAGAACGTTGCATTTTGCCCAAAATACAGCCTTCACAAACATGTTTCCCGGGTGCCTCAAGTTTGGGCAAAGAGATCACCATTTCTGATTTCTGCAGGCGTAGTAAACTAGCAAAATTCAGATGACCAAAGCATGCATGCCAAAGCTTTGCATCTGACATAGCCTGAGAATCATGAACTGCACATGCCGAATCATTTACAGATCTTTCATAGTCTATGAGCTTATATAGCCCACGACATAAAATGCGAGAAGCAATAATAACATCGCCATTTGATAGATCATGAACTGTACATCTGTCATTAACAAATTTCACGACCAAGCCAATCTTGGCTAATGCAGAAACTGATAACAAATTTTTCTTCATCCCTGGCACAAAAAAAGCATGTGACAAAGTGAAAGAACTACCATCAATAGTAGTCAAAATGATCTTACCAGCCTCCATAACAGGATAAGAGGAGTTGTTGGTGCATGTGACAGTATTCCCTGTAGGGGCAAGCTCGAGTGAAGGGAAGAAACTGTGCTGCGAGGTAATATGTTTGCTCGCCCCATTGTCAAAGTACCAAATATCTGAGTCTACTGTAGACATGCACTCCTCATGAGAAGATGGGTCAAAACTGCAGACAGTAGTGAATGCCCATTCTTCTTCCTACACAAGATTAGCAGACTCTATTTTTGGTGTAGAGGCCTCTGCAACAACCATTCCAGCCTCTTTCTTCTTTGCCTCTTTAGCAGCTAGTTTTGGAAAGTTCTTTATGATATGATCATTCCCTTTACAATACTTGCAAAACAATTTTTGCGTTTCTGATTTCTTCTCATCTTTATCTTCCTTCTTCGAATGTGCAGCATTTGCAGATTTCTGCTTATTAGTTGAAGAGCTCCATTTTCCTTTGCCCTTCTGACTAGCCAGGAAAGGTTGATCTACAACATGCATAATGGACCTATTCTGCCTGGATTGATCCTCCTGCAACAGAACAGAGACTAACTCCTCAAATGACAAGGCATTTGGATTGCCTTTCATCATCAACCGAAGAGTAGAAGCAAAACTCTGATATGAATTAGGAAGACCATTCAAAATGGTCTGCACAGTGAGCTATCTGGTATAACCTCATCAGCAGAAATCAACTGTTCCTTCAAGTCTTTGATCTTTGTTAGAAAATTGTCCATGGAATCACCTTCATTCATGTGCTCACTCTCCAATTGTTTTCAGAGGTAAGCAACACGAGCCTCATTCCTAGTTTGGTACAATGTGGTAAGAGTATCCCAAGCATCCTTAGCTGTTCTGCAAGAGCGTATGTGAGGAATAATGGCACGTTTGACAGACAAAGCTATCAATGCATGTGCCTGGGCATCTCTACCATCCCAACAAATCTGCTCTGCAGTAGCTGCAGCAAAAACTGCAATACGAATAGGAATATGCAGAATATCATCATCTTCAACACCTTCTGCATCAGCTTAAGTACCTGCAATTGTTGTAACACTTGCAGGTGTGATAGGACATTTTTCAACACCCTGCACAATGTTCCACAGTCCTTTTGCAACCAATACGTGTCGCATCATATAAGCCCATAACGGGTAGTTGGTACCATCCAACTTATTCTCAACAGCTAACATACGGAATACATCACTGCTTTCAGCCATGGTCGGTGACTAAAATAACTTGATGCAAAAAATTGACTGTATCTCAAAAAGTTGAACAGAACTGCCATGACGAATTCTATTAGACCTGTAGCAGACTTCGAGATGCTTATACTGGCGAACAAAAACTGGTATATACCTTTGGCACAAAACGATGAAATAGCCTGCACAAGCATTGTGATAGTGCATTCAGAGGCCGAAACAAGCTCAGATCGCGATTTTGGCACCACAAAGCGAAGTTGTTTTGATCTCGGAAACACTCTGAGTATGCTCACCAAAATTTGTGCGATTCAGAGATTGCAATCAAAGGAGTGTCAATGGCACCCTAGATGAAGCGACGACCTGCTCTGATACGAATTGTTGGAGATAGATGTCTGTAGAAGCACCCGAATAGCACAAGGAAGGAGAAGAAGCTTGGAGCACAATAGACAATACTAAATGTATTACTAGAGAATGTACAAAGATTAGTAGCCCATTAGGGCAATAGGCATATATACAAGCCGAGGGAAAAAAACCTCCTAAAGAGGGAAAAAAGTGGATTGGCGCTCCTAGAGTGTTCACACACATCACTACCTAAATATATCAACAAGGTTTTATGTGGGAAGTCAATGCTCGACATCGAATTATTGCTGAAAAGTGGACTTTTATGCACGAAGTCGATGCTAGGCATCGAATTTGCAATATAGGGACATACTTTTGGCTAAAGCAAGCAAGCTTTCCTATTTTGGTAGCTCATACAGGATCAACTTGTGAAGGTCATAACTTGGTGTGTGGTGCAAAGTATTTAGAAACTAATAGCTTGCTGGAAAGCTCTTCTCTATTTATGCTAAGAGAAATAAGCAAAAGAGTGAAGGTATGTCATTTCAGTGACGAGAAATTTCTGAAGAAGCAAAATTCTCAGATTAGGCAACCATTTCTCAAAGTTTCAAGAAGCATTGAGTTAATGGTGAACATAGAGGTTGTCTAGTGTCACATTAATTCGTTTCTTGTGATGTTTCATACATCAACATTGATATCCATTGTATTTTGATGTTATAAATTTTTTTGTAATTTATGCAAATTATAATACCAAATTTAAGTTTAGATTGAAGCTAAATGAATGTATAATCATAAAGGGATGATCAATGGAGAGATTGAGTTTGACACTCATGAATGTAGCTATGACACATGCCATATGTGATGAAAGTAATAACTCTAGCTCTAACTATACATATAGTGTTCAAATCACGAAAGATATATGGTAATTAGGTGTTATTGAAGTACCTAAAGAATCCAATGATGTTCTTTCATGGATTTTTAGTAGGAACCCATGGATCACTAAGGTAATAGCTTGCCAAATTCATGGTGCCAAACTCAACGTAGCAAAGTTAGGAAAATTTGAGATAGACTCGCACTTGTGGGGATTTAAAGACTATCAAATGCATGTTAGGTTGCAAGCAAGGTGCATCTTCTCTTTATCCGTGTCCATTTTGCACATGAGGTTATAAACTAAGAAAGGGACAACAAAAGAGACTATACGATTTAGATGAATACATAGATGCACCTACTGCTACGGAATGGCATATACCTTTGTAAAGAAGTCCAATGTTAGAAAAACCTAATCATGACACATTAGATAAGGATTGGAATCCCATTATTCCATTTCCATTAGTTAATGTTCACTTGTGCACATTGCATGCCTTCATGAGAATATTTGATAGACTATTGAAGCTCCATATAGAATATGCATTTTCCATGAAGCTAGTTGATAAATTTGTACAAGCCATCAAAAAGTTGGAAGACCTTCTTAATTCAATTGGTTGCATGGTGCTAACGTAACTCTAGTTGTCAAAAAACGTAATGAATCTCAATATAGTTTGCAAGAAGTATCGAGGATAAGGAAGGAGGCAATAAAATTTTTCAAAAGAGGTATAATCCATAAAAATAATGATTGTTGGGAGCTATGGAAAGACTTATGCATGTTCACATCCGATAATGATTTTCAAATTGGCCTTACTAATAGGTGAATGAAGGTTTGTTCATGCTTGAATAAGTTGGTATGCTTAATGAGTTTTACTAGATGCAACAAAAATGAGTGTCAATTGTTTCAAGTTACATTAACAGAGTTCACAAAAGTGTTTCATCCTATCTTGGGAGAGAGCAATATTACAAATTACATTGTAAGATTTCTTAATCTTTCTAATTTTTTGTTGATAAGATTTGTTATATATACTTACAATATTTCAACATATTTTATTTGCACATGGGGCATTTTTCATGCATCGATATGGATCATCACACATTTTTAGTACACAAGGAATGGAGAGTTCACATTACAAGGCTAGAGGTGTTTTAATCCAAAACACATGACCTAATGGTGGTGCAGCGCACTCAAATTATATGGAAAAGATGCTTAATTGGTTTTATCATACTACATTTTCAAGGATACATGCTATGAAATGAGCCAAGGAGACCAAAATTGTAAAATCTATAAGAATTAATCAGCACAACATGCCTAGCAAAAAATGGAAGTCAACATTCGATGTTTACATCATGCTTAATGGTGGGTTACAAGAATACAAGAGGGTTCTTCTTGGAAATGAAGTTATTTGATCCATTCATGGTATTTTTTTGATAAATCATAAGGTCCCCAATACACTCTTCTCTATTTTGCAATTTTTTAAGGAAAAAAATTGTTTTTAAGCTATTTCTATCCATTCAAATATGATTAGAACCTTGTTAAGTGAAAATTTATAACAAGAGACTCGTTGTCTCATTTTATAATTCTCGCACAAACAAAGAAAACTTCTAGGAAGGATCCCATTAACTTTCCTAGCCATGTGCAAGGCACTCAATAACCACCATGGACAAATACCCACAAAGACCACATAGTGTATCGCGCTCCACGTCTCATCGCAAAACAAGTGGCATAAAAAATAATTGCCAAAGTGATCTCTGACTATTCTCATGAGTCTCTAGAGGATAGTTTGCAACAAGATAGAACTCTTCCACAAGCTTTAGAGATAAGTGAGGAGATTCATATAGAGGCATCATGGGTAAACTAAAAAGTACCATCAAATCATGGGGTGAAGATAGCTGGAAAGACACTACACTACCAATGAATCAAGGAGCCATACCAAATGATGAAGAGAGGAAGCAAAGCCAACACCAACATTTAGAACAAGGATAAATCTCAAGATGTGTGCAACGTAAAAGGAAGGTCTTCAAACCCCTTCATATGCCACCCCAACCAAGACCACAACAAAATGTCCAACAAAGATCTGCAACACCACAAGTAAGAGCACCATAATGAAGAAGAAGATATACGCGAGCATTTGCAAAGACAAGGTGCTATCAAAAGATAGCTGAGCTTTTGATACCTAAAAGACCTTTTGCAAGGGTGGTGGTTAAGGAAGAGTTACAAAGATATTATGCGAGATTAAGGTTCCAAGCTCTAGCGTTAGAAGCTTTACAAGAGGTAGTTGAAGCATATTTGGTATCAATGTTGGAGGATTCCAACCTATGTTCCATCCATGCTAAGAGGGTTACTATGAAGCTGAAGGACATACAGTTAGCTAGGAGGATTAGGGGTGATTTCAGCTAAGACTTGTAAATTGATCTTTCCATAAAAGAGAGATTTTATAACTTTGACTATTTTGAATTAAACATGAGCATTTCTTCTCCATTATCTCTCGATTATCTCTTTCCATGTGTTTTCTATTGTAATCTCACATGTCATAAAGTATTGGAAAGCTACCTTGAAGTATGTCACTAGGAGCATTGTGCAATGGTGTATAGGCTAAAAAAGGCCTAGCCACAGAAACACTAGAGAAGCCACTGCAAATTCTTTGGAGTGGCTTCTCCCGTGAATCTATGGCTTTTGGCTTGTAAAATGTTTGGGATCACTTGGGGTATTGATAGAGTGCATTTTATGTCTTTATGCCATGAATAGATTGTGCAGTCAAATTGTAAAGTCGCTTGGGATCACTTAGCCGTTATGATGCCTAAAACATGCTTGAAACATCTATTTTGATGTGCCCACATGTATATACATGTCCCTAAATGGCATGGGAAGGCAAAAAAAAAAACTATCCAAAAATGCAAGATATGGCTTTGCAAATTTCTTGCAAGGGCTTTTCTCGCAATCATGTGGTAGGGTCCTTTCTGGCCTCCCTATGCCATACTCAATGGAAAAATACACTTCCATCCATCCACATCCAAGAAAACAATATTTCCCTATAAAACTCTAGAGTCCCTCCCAACCAAATTTATACTTCGGTTTTCATAATCTTGTACTTGTTGGCAACGACGATGTTGACCTAGTACAAACCTCACATTGGGATGTCCTCATACCCCTGCATCAACAAGTATCCATGTCCACGTGCCTAGAGAGTATGCTCCAAATACAAAGTGCAACAATGATGTGAACTCTCAAAATGAATGTCATGCAACTGTAGAAAAGTGTATTGACCATTGGAATCTAGTTCACTATATCCTTCTCATCCAGTGTCTTCTTACAATTCCACATTCCATAACATATTAGCTTTACTTCTGTTCATTGGTGTCGGTAAATCTAGACTCTTACGTTATTGCCAATGATTATCTACACATTCAAATTCTACTACTAAGTTTTGGATCCAACAATGTCAGGTTATCATACAAGGGTGGAAACTTTAGAACGCACAATCACATCTTTAGAAGAACAACTTGTAGAGCTTGAAAAGCATATGGAAGAAAAGAAGAGCATAATTGAGAAATTAAAAATCAATCTCCAACAGTTGAGAGAGACTCCACTTGGAATGTGATATAGAAAATGATCGTTAGCATCCCTTGACTCTCTTTCAATTGGTGGTGAAGCACGCAAATGACGAGTTTTGGCAATGAGTTTTGTCTTGCATTTGTTTTTTTTTTAGACTTTCATATTCATTTTTATATTATGTAGATCAAGCATTGAAGATATGAGTACTTCATCAATAAGAGAGGGTCAATTCAATTTATCAAATTCTTGCTTGACCAACAAGCATTCGGTTAGTATTCTGAAGTCACCAATAAATGCAAGTGATTAAAGATTTTATAGGAAAATTACAAGATATTATCACTCCTAAGGATGTGTCGATGGTATGTGATGAAATAGGCATTAGTACTAAAAGATATAGTGCATTGTACAATCTTTTGAAGCATGCATTACAAAAAGAAAGCATTTTGTATAATATCTTCCATGCCTTTACAAGGTATCTCTTAAAGAAGTTGACATCCAATGACGATGTAGCTATTATTCTTGGACACTACTTATATATAAAGGATATTATGCCTATGTCCATTTATGATTAAGCTACATCAAAGACATAGTGATTAATTTAAGTGACAAGATGACAATCATGATACAAACACTTATAGACTGTAGGCGGCCACTTTTCCATCAGAGTGTTTAATATTATCACTCTATCTGCAGTGCAGTCTTGGATTTGAGAAACGAGAAATCTTAAATCAATGCTAGGAAATACTTTAATATTGGGAAAATGGGCATGGAGATCACTGGCTGTGCGATTTCCCTTAAACTTAGAGTGAGAATTCATAAACTGATAAGACATAAAAAAGAATCAAATATTTTCTATTCACGTAATCTGCCAAAAAAAAAATGTAGAAACAATTTTCACGTTTTCTATATAGACCGGCTTCTAGCTAGCTTTTGCATTTATTGTTTTGAAATATTAAAAATCACAAGTCTATATAGGAGTCTATTCTAAAACAATAAGCTCAACTACCTTTTTTTTCTACTTCTTCATACAAAAACTACCCATTTAACTAAGCGATGCTTTTATTAAAAGAAAAACTCATAGTATCTATGTATAATAGGAAGCCTATCAACTTAGTTGAATTCAGGCATGACATCATATATAGAAATAGGGATTGTCACGCTTTTACTTCGGAATGATATAACCAACATATCTCATTTATCGTCTAGGCAGAAATAGTTTTTGATCCATGACTAGAATGATTAACTATAAATGAGAAAAATTCCTTGGGCAAAAGGTTAGTTCATGAAATAAAATCTTTTTTATCATAGCCAAAAGCTTTAAAAAAATTAATCCCTACAGGATTCTCTAATTTGAACTTAGTATTTAATGAAGCACTATTATATTCAGTATTATCTATTATTTGTGAACTAATAGGGTGTATGATCGAGTGACCCTTTGAAACGAATATGCTTCTTTTTACTTCCTAAGTGTACAGTTTGATCCATCCACATCCAAGAAAACAAAATTTCCCTACCAAACTCATGCTCTAAAGTCCCTCCCAACCAAACTTATACTCCGTTTCTCATAATCTTGTATTTGTTGGCAAAGATGGTGCTAACCTATTACAAACCTCACATTGGGACGTCCTCATGCCCATGCATCAACAAATATCCATGTCTCTGTGCCTAGAGAGTTTGCTCCAAATGCATTGTGCAACAATGCTATGAACTCTCAAAATGAATGTCATGCAACTCTAGAAAAGAGAATTGACATCTGGACTCTAGTTCACTATATCCTTCTCATCCAATGACTTCTTACAATCCAACATTCCATAACCTATCAACTTTACTTTTGTTCATTGGTGTCGGTAAAACTAGACTCTTAGGTTATTGCGAATAATTATCTACACATTCAAATTCTACTACTAAGTACTGGATTTAACAATATTAGAGCACAATCACATCTTTACAAGAACAATTTGTAGAGCTTGAAAAGCATATGGAAGAAAACGAGAGCATAATTGAGAAATTAAAAATCAGTCTCCAATAGTTGAGAGCGACTCCACTTGGAATGTGATATAGGAAAGGATCATTAGCATCCTTTCACTCTCTTTTAGTTGTTGGCAAAGCATGGAAATGATGGGAAAATTTTGACAATGACTTTTGTCTTGAATTTGTTTTTTTTTTTGAGACTTTCATATTCATTTTTATATTATGTAGGTCATTTGTTGAAGATATGAGTGCTTCATCAATAACAGAGGATCAATTCAAATTATTAAATTTTTTTTGAGCAACAAGCATGTGCTTAGTATTTTGGAGTCACCAATAGGAAACCTTACCAAGATGCAAGTGATTAAAGGTTTTATAGGAAAATTGCAAGATATTGTCACTCTTGGAGATGTGCAAATGCTATATGATGAAGCAAGCATTAGTACTAGAGGATACAGTGCATTGTACAATCTTTTGAAGCATGCATTACAAAGAAAACACATTTTCCATAATATTTTCCATGCACTTAGAAGATATCTCTCGAAAACATTGACATCCAATGAGGATGTAAATAGTATTTTTGGACACTACTTATACATAGAGATATTATGCCTATGTCCATTTAGCATTTAGCTACATCCAAAAAAGAGTTGAGAAGCTAATATGAGAAGGGATTTCCTTACACAAAGTACAACAGCATATTCATCAATTTAGAGAAGCTTCAACAAGCAATGGTTTGATTTTACAGATCTACAATACCAAGTATGTCCATTATTGTTATCGTGATTGTTGGAGAACAAATCACAAATTGGACATAAATTTGAAGGTCAAAGCCTAAGAAGAAAAGCACATGCCTATGTGAAGGGACAATTTCACACATGTAGTATATTTGTAAAGTTAGACTTAACTTTAGTTCTACACAAGATTGAGAAAATCTATATAAGTTAGTTTGTAGCTACACTTCTTCGAGCCACAAGCATGTGCTTAGTATTCTAGAGTCACCAATAGGAAACCTTATCAAGGTGCAAGTGATTAAAGATTTTATAGGAAAATTACAAGATATTGTCACTCTTGGAGATGTGCAAATGGTATATGATGAAGCAAGCATTAGTACTAGAGGATACAGTGCATTGTACAATCTTTTGAAGCATGCATTACAAAGAAAACACATTTTCCATAATATTTTTCCATGCACTTACAAGATATCTCTCAAAAAAGTTTACATCCAATGAGGATGTAAATAGTATTTTTGGACACTACTTATATATAGAGATATTATGCCTATGTCCATTTAGCTACATCCAAAAAAAGAGTTGAGAAGCTAATATGAGAAGGGATTTCCTTACACAAAGTACAACATCATATTCATCGATTTAGAGAGGCTTCAATAGGCAATGGTTTGATTTTACAGATCTACAATACCAAGTATGTCCATTATTGTTATCCTGATTGTTGGAGAACCAATCACAAATTGGACATAAATTTGAAGGTCAAAGTCTAAGAAGAAAAGCACATGCCTATGTGAAGGGACAAGTTCACACATGTACTATATTTGTGAAGTTATACTTAACTTTAGTTCTGAAACTTTCAAAAGTCATGAGAGAGAAAATCTATATAATTTAGTTTGTAGCAATTGATGCAGAGAAAGAGAGAGAGAGTGAATGTTAGAATGAGAGATTTTGTATGACTGAGTATAGTCCGGCTTCTCTGAGTGAGGAAGCACCTGTAAATTTTTGAGTTTGCATAGCTATCAAAAAGATTAATAGAAGTTTTGTGTATGAGACTCTCTCGTCCATCTTTGTACTTTGCCTACTGTGTAATGTTCTCAAAAGTTCAAGTTTTCCAATCAAGTCGATGCGTGGCATCGAGATTGAGATGTTAAGTCATTGTTTTATCTATTTTTTTCAACCACCGTTGTAAAGGTTTTCAAAATAGGAAATTGTTGGACCAATTTGATTCCTTGCATCGAGTTGTAGTTAATAACTTCTTATTTTCTATGCCTATGATTCACATGATGATTTTGTGCTTGAAAAAGTGAGGTTTTATGTGGGAAATCAATGCTCAACATCGACTTATTGCTGAAAAGTGGACTTTTATGCACCAAATCGATGCTAGGCATCGAATTTGCAATATAGGGAAATGAATTTGTTTGATCCATTCATGGTATTTTTTTGATAAATCATAAGGTCCCCAATACACTCTTCTCTAGTTTGCAATTTCTTAAGGAAATTGTATTTTTTTTTAGCTATTTCTATCCCTTCAAATATGATCAGAACCATTTTAAGTGAAAACTTATAACAAGAGACTCGTCTCATTTCAAAATTCTAGCACAAACAAAGAAATCTTCTAGAAAGAATCCCATTAACTTTCCTAGCTACGTGCAATGCACTCAACAACCACCATGGATAAGTACCCACAAAAGACCACATAGTATATCACGCTCCACGTCCCATCGCAAAACATGTGGCATAAATAATTGCCAAAGTGATCGTTGACTTTTTTTATGAGTCTCTAGAGGATGGTTTGCAACAACATAGAACTCCTCCACAAGCTTTAGAGTCAAGTGAGGGGATTCAGATGTAGGCATCATGTGTAAACTAAAAAATACCATCAAATCATAGGGTGAAGATAGCTGGAAAGACACTACACTACCAATGAATCAAGGAGCCATACCAAATGATGAAGAGAGGAAGCAAAGCCCAACACCAACATTTAGAACAAGGATAAATCTCAAGATGTGTGCAATGTAAAAGGAAGGTCTTCAAACCCCTTCATATACCACCCCAACCAAGACTACAACAAAATGTCCAACAAAGACCTCCAACACCACAAGTAAGAGCACCATAATGAAGAAGAAGATATATGCGGGCATTTGTGAAGACAAGGTGCTATCAAAAGATAGCTAAGCTTTTGATACCAAAAAGACATTTTGCAAGGGTGGTTAAAGAAGAGTTACAAAGATATTATGCGAGATTAAGGTTCCAAGCTCTAGCTTTAGAAGCTTTACAAGAGGCAGTTGAAGCATATTTGATATCAATGTTGGAGGAAAAGCTTCTTAATTCAATTGGTTTTCATGGTGCCAATGTAACTCTAGTTGTCAAAAACCTTGTGAATCTCAAGATAGTTTGCAACAAGTATCAATGATAGGGAAGGAGGCAAGAAAATTTTTCAGAAGAGGTATCATCCCTAAAAATAATGATTGTGAGGAGCTATGGAAAGACTTATGCATGTTCACAACTGATAATGATTCTCAAATTCAACTCATTAATAAGTGAATGAAGTTTTGGTCATGCTTGGATAAGTTGGTATTCTTAATGAGTTTTACTAGATCCAAAAAAAAATGAGCGTTATTTGATATCAATGTTGGAGGATTCCAACCTATGTGCCATCCATGCTAAGAGGGTTACTATGCAACCCAAGGACATATAATTAGCTAGGAGGATTAGGGGTGATTGTAGATAAGGATTATAAATTGATCTTTCCATACAAGAGAGTTTTTGTAACTTTGACTATTTTGAATGAAACATAAGCAATTTTTCTCCATTAGTCTATCTATTATCTCTTTCCATGTTGTTTTCTATTGTAATCTCACATGTCATAAATTATTGGCAAGCTACCAAAAGTATGTCACTGGGAGCATATTGCCATGGTGTATAGGCAAAAAAAGGCATAGCCATAGAAACATGGGAGAAGCCACTCCAAATGCTTCTCTTATGAATATCTGGTTGTGCTTTTTTTGGCCTTTAAAATGTTTGGGATCAACTGGGGTACTTATAGAGTGCTTTTTATGTATTTATGTCATGGATAGCTTGTGCACTCAAATTATAATATACCTTTGTGAAGGTATCCAATGCTAGAAAAATCTAATCATTACACATTAGATAGGGATTGGAATCCCATTATTCCATTTCCATTAGTGAATGTTCACTTTTGCACATTGCATGCCTTCATGAGAATATTTGATAGATTATTGAAGCTCCATATAGAATATGCATTTGCCATGAAGCAAGTTGATAAATTTGTACAAGCCATCAAAAAGTTGGAAGAGCTTCTTAATTCAATCGGTTTTTCATGGTGCTAATGTAACTCTAGTTGTTAAAAGACCTAGTGAATCCCAAGATAGTTTGCAACAAGTATCGACGTTAGGGAAGGAGGCAAGAATTTTTCTTTAGAAGAAGTGTAATCCCTAAAAATAATGATTGTAGGGAGCTATGGAAAGACTTATGCATGTTCATAATTGATAATGATTCTCAAATTAACCTTATTAGTAGGTGAATGAAGGTTTGGTCATGCTTGGACAAGTTGATAGGTTGAATGAGTCTTACTAGATCCAACAAAAATGAGCATAAGTTGTTTCAAGATACATTAGCAGAGTTCACAAAGTGTTTTATCCTAACTTGGGAGAGAGCAATAGTACACATTACATTGTAAGCTTTCTTAATCTTTCTAAGTTTTTGTTGATAAGGGTTTTTCATATGTACGTACATTGTTTCAACATATTTTATTCTCAAATTCATGCATCGCTATGGATCATCGGAGATTTTTAGTAGACAAGGAATGGAGAAGTCACACTTCAGGGCTAGAAGTGTTTACTTCAAAAACATATGGCATAATGGTGGTGCAATGCAATCAAACTATACGGAAGAGATGTTTAATTGGTTTTATCATATAACATTTTCAAGGACATATGTTATGGAACGAGCCAAGGAGTCCAAAATTGCAAAAGCTACAAGAATTAATTAGCACAACATGCCTAGTGAAAAATGGAAGTCAATGTTGCGACATTTACATCATGCTCAATGGCGGGTTACGAGAATACAAACGGGTTTGTCTTGGAAGTGAAGTTGTTTAATCCATTCATGGTATTTTTTTGATGAATCATAAGGTTCCCGATACACTCTTCTCTAGTTTGAAATTTTTCAAGGAAAAAAATTTGTTTTTTAGCTATTTCTATCCATTAATATACGATCAGACCTTTTTAAATGAACACCTATAAGAACAGGCTCATTGTCTGATTTCAACATTCTAGCACAAAAAAAGCAAACTTCTAGGAAGGATCCCATTAACTTTCCTAGCTACGTGCAAGGCACTCAAAAAAACCATGGATGAATCCCCACGAAAGACCACGTAGTGTATCATGTTCCACATCCCATCTCAAAACAGGTGGTAGAAATAACTCCCAAAGTGATCTCTGACTATTCTGATGAGTCTCTAGAGGATGATTTGCGACAATATAGAACTCCTCCACAAGCTTTAGATTCAAGTGAGGAGATGCATACAGAGGCATCATGGGTAAACTAAGAAATACCATCAAATCATAGGGTGATCGTAGCTGGCAAGACACTACTAATGAATCTAGGAGCCATACCAAATGATGAAAAGAGGGAGCAAAGCCAACAACAATGTTTAGAGCAAGGATAAAGCTCAAGATGTGTGGAATGTAAAAGGAAGGTCTTTTAACCCCATGATATACCACTCCAACCAAGACCACAACAAAATGTCCAACAAAGACCTCCAACACCACAAGGAAGAGCACTTTAACAAAGCAGAAGGTATACGTGAACATTTGCAGGATAAGGTGCTATCAAAAGATAGCTGAGCTTTTGACACCTAGAAGACCTTTTGCAAGATTGGTTAAAGACAAGTTACAAAGATATTATGCGGGATTAAGGATCCAAGATCTAGCTTTAGAATCTTTACAAGAGGTAGTTGAAGCATATTTGATATCAACATTGGATGATTCCAACCTACATGCCATCCTTGCTAAGAGGGTTACTATGCAACCCAAGGACATACAATTAACTAGGAGGATTAGGGGTGATTGTAACTAAGACTTGTAGATTGATCTTTCCATACAAGAGATTTTTTGTAACTTTGACTATTTTGAATGAAACATGAGCATTTTTTCTCCATTATTCTATCTATTATCTCTTTCCATGTTGTTTTCTATTGTAATCTCACATGTCATAAAGTATTGGCAAGCTACCATCAAGTATGTCATTAGGAGCATTGATTCATGGTGTATAGGCTAAAAAGGACCTAGCCACAGAAACATGGGAGAAGCCACTCCAAATGCTTTGGAGTGGCTTCTCCCACGAATATTTGGCTGGGCCTTTTTTGGCCTTTAAAATGTTTGGGATCACTTGGGGTATTGATAGAGTGCTTTTCATGTCTTTATGCCATGAATAGCTTATGAATGCAAATTGTAAAGTAACTTGGGATCACTTAACCATTATAATTCCTAAAACATGCTTGAAACATCTATTCAATGTGCCCATATGTATTTGCATGTCCTTAAATGGCATAGGAAGGGCAAAAACAACCCTGCCACAGAAACACGGGACATGGCTCTGCAAATTGCTTGCAAGGGCTTTTCTTGTGATTTTGTGGCAAGGCCCTTTTTGATGTCCCCATGCCATGGATTACATATCGAGTATCATATACATACAAATCATGGGTTGAAATTGTATCTTATGGCAAAGAAAAACCAAATATCTTGAAAATCTCATATACAAAACAATTTCAAGACCTTTGTCATTGTGATGCTTGAAACATCCATGTGATGTGCCTATATTATTCATTATGTTTGTATAGGGCATGGTAAGGCCAAAAAAAGCCCTACCAGAGAAATGCAGGAGAAGGCTGTGCAAATGTTTTGCATGCCCTTCTCCCGCATCTCGATGGCAGGGTTTTTTTTTGCCTCCCAATGCCATGGATTGCACAATGGTCATATATACACAAAATATGTCTAGAAAATGATCTATAAGACAAGGATAATCCAAACAACTTTCAAATATGATATACAAAATAATTTCATGAGAAAAAAGCAAAAGAATATAGCAAAGTGTAATTTTCTCATTAATTGATTTGATTACTTAAATTGGCTTTGAACTTCTCAATGACTCTCTTTTGAGGCTCCAAAGCCATAGGTAGGGTCTAAGTCAAAATTGACCTTGCTATACCATCACTATTTTTCACCCCTAGCCCTAGAGATATACCTATTTAACCTAATACTTTTTCACAAAAGTTGGAACCTAAACTCATAATTGCAAGGGACTTTTTAATTTAAAAGAAATAATTGGTCCCTTGAGTTATGGTTGATATACAAAGAAATTTATTTAAGGCTTTCAAAAACCATGCCATGAAGTGGCCTTGAGGACTATAGTCTTTATGGATAATTACAAAATGTTCTTTGGTAAGTTTCCCAATGTAGCTTGCAAGGGATGAACCACCTCCACGAGACACTCAATCCCCTCCACTCCTAGCTTCAAACTTGTCAACTTCGATCACCTCCTACAAAAATTCTTGTGATTAATATTTGCATGTGGCTGTAAGAATGCATGTCATCAATTGAAAATACTTACATCTTGAACTCTATCTTCATCTTCTCCTCTCTCTAGAAGATGTAAATTAATGCTAGAGTGGGACATCCCACTCTACTCGATGACTAGTGAGCTGAGAAACTTTGATTCCAATATCCGGGCTTACGCATGATTGAATTCTTCTTTGGTGATGTGTTGATGTTCATTTGTAAGTATGTCATCACAAAACAATTTTATTGTGCATGTCACTGAATCACCAAATGGCAAATAATTTTTCTGTTGTGAATTATGGAATATGTTGAACAAGGAATTGTTGGAGTGTTAATTTATTAATGTATTAATGTGTTTTGATGTTTTTGATATAGCAGCTGAAGGTTCGTGAGGAGCATGAAAGTCATGAAAGGGTGGACATCAATAATCCGACTTATAATTTATTTGGTTTGTAAATAAACCCGTGTAGAAGGTTCTATTGTCAGAAACAGTTAGAATAAGGGTCATTGTAGACTGCAATTTCTAATACTGAAAGCAAAGGCTTTCTACAAAAGTTACCAACTTTTAGTTTCACACATGCTTTTCGAAGCCGCTCTCATGTAACTACTCTTTTCGATATAATAAAAAATTCCTATAAATACATGCACTCTATGGACTGTCGAAACAGAGTGCATGGGGGGAGATTGTGTGTTGTGTCTCATCTCTTGGCATGTCTATTTCTCTGTGTTTTTCAACATTCATAACCTCTATGTGGAGGTGAGTTAAGATCCTGATAACAGTGGTATTAGATCCTTGCATGCGTCGATACGGAGGGGTCTATTTCATTGTTCTCTGTTCGTGATTCCGATTCCGATTTCTGTTTTCGTTTCCGGTTCCTGTTCCTGTTCCTGTTCTTGCTTCAGTTTCTGGTTTTTGTTTCTATTCCAGTTCCATAACCAAAACCTACATTTACACCAATGTTTACTCCTATGTTTACACGTACATTTACTCCAAGGCGTCGACTAAGGCATAGAACTTAGGCATAACTAAGGCATAACTAATGAATTACTTTTGCATCCAAGGCTCCCTTGGCGATCGTTGGTAGCCGTTGGCTACGCGCAAACCAATTTTAATTTATGAGTGGCAATAAGGAGTTTTAGATTCACCAAGGTGGGAGGATTTGAACCCACAAGCTCATTCTCACAAGGGAAGTGCTTTACCACTACACTCTCTCTTTGTGTTGTCACTCTAGTTCTCTCCTATTATATTTAACACAAGTTGCATCTCTTTCTTACTATCTCCATGAACATTTCCATGCATGTGTTTAAACATGGAACATGCTTATTGTTGTTCAGTGATGGAACATGTGATTGGCTATCCATGTTTATTATTTTATCAACTGAGTTCAATTGCTTTTTCAACCGAGGGGCATGTTATGAATTATGAAATATGTTGAACAAGGAATTGTTGGAGTGTTAATTTATTAATGTATTAATGTGCTTTGATGTTTTTGATATAGCAGCTGAAAGGTTCGTGAGAAGAATGAAAGTCGTGAAAGGGCGGACATCAATAATCCGACTTATAATTTATTTGGTCTGTAAATAAACCCGCATAGAAGGTTCTATTGTTAGAAACAATTAGAAAAGTAGTGGTTAGAATAAGGATCATTGTAGACCACATATTCTGATATTGAAAGCAAAGGCTTTCTATAAAAGTTACCAACTTTTAGTTTCACAAATGCTTTCCGAAGCCGCTTTCATGTAGACACTCTTTTCGACATAATAAAAAATTCCTATAAATACATGCACTCTGTGGACTGTCGAAGCAGAGTGCATGGAGGGAGATTGCACCCAATATTGTGTTCTGTCTCGTCTCTTGGCATGTCTATTTCTTTGTGTTTTTCAACATTCATAACCTCTATGTGCGCGTAAGTTAAGATCCGGATAACATTTTCTCCAATAATTCAGAGCTACTATGCAAAGGAAATTTTGATACAGTACAAAATAAACTTAGGCATTCATCGAGTCGTAACCCGAATGTCTTTTTGATGTCACGTAGTCTCTCTCTAATAAGAGATTGAAGGGTTATTGGGGTGGTTCCTTTATATCATCAACAAAAACACCCATAAGAAGATGGGGGATGTCGTGAGGAGTGGGATCTAGTTCTTCGTTCACAATGAAAATTGTGGCAGCAATGATAGATGTTGATATATTTAGGTAGTGATGTGTGTGAACAGGGCACTTTTTTCCCTCTTTAGGAGGTTTTTTTTCCCTCAGCTTGTATATACGCCTATACCCCTAATGGGTAACTTATCTTTGAAAATTCTAGTGGTAATACATTCAGAATTTTGTGTTGTGCTCCAAGCTTCTTCTTCTTCCTTGTGTTGTTTGCGTGCTTTCACAGACCTTAAACTCCAATAATTGGTATCAAAGCAGGTCATAGCTTCATCTAGGGCATCGTCGACACCCGTTCGGTCATAGTCTCAGAATTGCATGAAAATTGGTGAGCATACTCAAGATGATTAAGAGTTCAAAATTGCTTTGTTTTGTGGTTTCCAAATTGCAATCTGAGCTCATTTCACCCTTCAGATGCACTATCGTAGTGCTTATGCAAGCAATTTTGTCTTTCTATGCCAAGATATATACAATTTTTGGTTCACCAATATAAGCATCTCAAAGTCTGCTATAGGTTTAGCAGAACTTGATAGGGTAGTTCTATTCAACTTTTTGAGATACAATCATTTTTTTGCATCAAGATATTTTAGTTAGTGGCCATGGCTGAAAGCAGTGATGTATTCTGTATGTTGGCTATTGAGGATAAGTTGGATAGTACCAATTACCCATTATGGGCTTATATGATGCATCATGTATTGATTGCAAAAGGACTATGCAATATTGTGCATGGTGTTGAAAAACATCCTATTACACTTGCAAACATAGTTGCTGAAGGTGATGCAAACAATGTTGAAGATGGTGATATTCTTCAGATTCTTGTTTGTGTTGCGGTTCTTGCTGCCCCTACTATAGAGCAACTTTGTTGGGATGGCAGGGATGCTCAGGCACATGTGTTGATAGCCTTGTTTGTCGAACGTGCCAACATTCCCCACATTTGCTCCTGCAAAACAACAAAGGATGCTTGGGATACATTAACCACTTTGTACCAGGCAAGGAATGAGGCTCGTGTTGCTTACCTTTGACAACAGTTGGAGAGTGAGCAAATGAATGAAGGACATTCCATGGATAATTTCTTGACAAAGATCAAAGATTTGAAGGAGCAGTTCATTTCTGCTGATGAAGGCTTGCCTGACAGTTCACTTGTGGAGACTGTTCTGAATGGTCTTCTAGATTCATATCAGAGTTTTTCTTCTACTCTTCAAGTGATGGTGAAAGGCAATCCAAATTCCTTAACATTTGAGGAGTTAGTCTCTGTTCTATTGCACGAAGATCAGCCTAGACAAAACAAGTCCATTATGCATGTTTCAAATCAAGTGTTCTTGGCTAGTCAGAAGGGCAAAGGTAAATGGAGCTCTTCTAGTAGTGATAGAGACGAGAGGAAAACAAAAAAGAAAAAATTGTTTTGCAAATACTGTAAAGGAAATGATCATGTCATAAAGATTTGTCCAAAACTAGCTTCTAAAGAGGCAAGGAAGAAAGAGGTTGGAATGGTTGTTGCAGAGCCCTCTACACCCAAAACATAGTCTACTAATCTTGTGGAGAATGAAGAATGAGCATTTACCAAAATTTGCAGTTATGATCCATCTTCTCATGAATAGTGTATGTTTGCAGTAGACTCAGATGTTTGGTACTTTGATAGTGGGACAACCAAACATATTACCTCACATCATAGTTTCTTCACTTCACTTGAGCTTGCCCCTACAAAGAATACTATCGCATGCGCCAGCAACTCCTCTTATCCTGTCATGGGATTTGGTAAGATCATTTTGACTATTGTTGATGGTAGTTCTTTTACATTGTCGGATGCTTTCTTTGTTCCAAGGATCAAGAAGAATCTGTTATTAGTTTCAGCTTTAGCCAAGATTGGCTTGGTTCTGAAATTTGTTGATGATAGATGTATAATTCATGATCTATCAAATGGCAATGTCACTATTGCTTCTAGCATTTTATGTCGTGGGTTGTATAAGCTCATAGACTATGAAAAATCTATGAATGATTCAACATGTGCAATAGATGATTCTCACGCTTTGTCAGATGCAAAGCTTTGGCATGTGGGCTTTGGTCATCTGAATTTCGCTAGTTTACTACACCTGCAGAAATCTGAAATGGTGTCCTCTCTGCCCAAACTTAAGGCACCTGGTAAACATACCTGTGAAGGCTGTATTTTGGGCAAAATGCAGCACTCCTTGTTCCCAAAAGATGGTTCAATTCGAGCAACTAAAAAATTACAGCTTGTTCACAATGATGTTTGTGGTCCTATGCAAACACCCTCTTTTGGAAACTATCTTTACTTCGTGACTTTCATTGATGATTTTTTGAGGAATGCATGGTTATATCCATTGAAAGCAAAGTCCAAAGTGTTTATGTGCTTCAAACAGTTTCTGGTTTTGGCTAAAAATATGTCAGCATGTAAAATGGGAACCCTCCGTTTTGATCGAGGGTGGAATATATGTCTTCTGATTTTAATGCATTTCTGGCTAAATGTGGGATAAAACATTAGTGTACAATGCCATATACACCTCAATATAATGTAGTTGTTGAATGAAAGAGCAGGTCACTCATGGAGATGGCAAGGTGTATGGTCAAGAGTCACGCTTTACCACATAGTTTTTGGCTTGAGGTTGTTATGTGTGCAACATATGTACTTAACAGGTGTCCCACTAAAGCATTGCAGTCTATCACTCCATATGAGGCTTGGCATGGTCACAAGCCATCTATTGCTCATCTATGTGTTTTTGGTTGTCTAGCATCTGCATTAGTGCCTGAACAACAACATAGGAAATTGGATGATAAAGTAGTGAAATGCATGTTTGTTGGGTACAATTCTGAAAGCAAAGGCTATCATCTGTATCATCCACAGACTAAACACATTTTGGTTAGCTGTGATGTTGTTTTTGTGGAAGGTGTTATTCAACCATTACTTTCATGCACTACGGAGACATCAATCAACTCCAAAGACATGTATGACACCTTACTGCCTCTTTTTCCAGGTGGATAGTCTAGTGCTGGTCCAAATGAGGCAACTTTTCAACCTTTATAGGTTTCATGTGATGATGTAGATCAGTTCATTTCTGATGCAGATTTACATGATGCACTTGTTGATGAGAGAATTGATATAAAGGAGGCAAAAACTATGCCTAAATGATTGGTGCAGACTTTGCGAGATAGAAAATTAGATGTACCTCTATCATATCATACTCATTCAGGTGCTCATAGTGCTTGTTTTGCATAAGATTGCTATGCTATGGTTGTCTTTGGTCTCTGTGATGAGATTGAGCCAGTTTCATTTGATGAAGCAAAAAATTCTAAAAATTGGATGCCTGCCATGCAATCATAATATGATGCTATTATGAAAAATGATACTTGGTCTTTATGTGACTTGCCTCCTGGCAAGAAGGCCATTGGCACTAAGTGGGTATACAAGCTGAAGTGTAAGCCTGATGGAACAATTGCTAGGTATAAGGCTAGCCTTGTTGCAAAGGCTTATGCTCAGGAAAGAGGCATTGATTTTGATGAGACCTTTGCTCCTACATGTTGAATGACTACTGTTCATAGCATTTGTGCACTTGTAGCTCATCATGGTTGGAATGTACATCATTTGGACATTAAAACTGCATTTATGAATTGTGACTTGCATGAAGAAGTGTATGTTGTGAAGCCCCGTGGCTTTGTGCAGAAAGGGCATGAAAACCAAGTGTGCACGTTGAAAAAGGCATTATATGGTTTGGAGCAAGCAACACGTGCTTGGTATGAAAAGATACATGCCTACCTGATTGCACATGGTTTTGAGAACTGTCCAACTGAGAGCACCTTATATGTTAAGCATGCAAATGATGTGATTCTGATGATTGTTCTGTATGTTGATGACATGCTGCTCACTAGTCCTCATGAGAGGCATATTGATGATTTTAAGGATGATCTGCATGCCTCATTTGAGATGTCAAAATTGGGGCATTTGCATCATTATTTGGGCATTTAGTTTATGCAAGTTGATGGTGGAATAGCTTTGTGACAAAAAAAAATGTATCGACACATTATTGCAGTTCTTTGGCCTTGAAGATTGCAAATCTATTGCCACTCCTATGGAGACAGGTTTAGGATTGATTCTTCATGATGCTGGAGATGCATTTGATGTTGTTCTCTATCAGCAGGTTGTTGGATGATTGATTGAGTTTGTTTGTCTCATAGATGAGCAAGTTTATTTATTGCCCAAGTGTCAAACATTGGTAGGCAGTTAAGCACATCTTTCGCTACTTGAGTGGTACACGACTACTTCGATTGTTTTATCCCAAGGGGGGATCACTACCACCAGAATTACATGTTTTTTCTCACTCTGACTAGGTTGGTTGCTATGACACTTGTGTATCCACCAGTGGTTTTGGCTTCATGCTTGGTAGCTCATGCATATCTTGGTTGAGCAAGAAGCAGCCTACTATGGCCACTTCTAGTTGTGAGGATGAGTATACGACAACTTTCAGAGTGACTATTGAGTGTGTGTGGCTCAGATGCCTTATGGCTGATTGGGTGTTGGTCAATCTTCTACCACCACCATCTTCACTGACAATCAGAGCACATTGACAGTTGCAAGGAATCCTATGTTCCATGCTTGCACTAAGCACATTGAGGTGCACTATCAATATGTCACGGAGAGGGTTTTTGCTGGAGAGGTTAGCTTGGCATATGTGCCCACATAGGAGAACATTGCAGACCTTTTCACAAAGGCTCTGCCTAGGGAGAAGTTTGAAGCTTTTTGCAAAGCTTTGGGCTTACTTCCTTTTGTGGATTGATTCCACATAGCCTGGCACTTCCTTATACTTGAGTGTCAGCTTCTTGTTCATCATATCACTCCCAGGAGGGATTTGCTGATATATTTAGGTATTGATGTGTGAGGGCCATCGGAGCACTTTTTAACTCATTAGGAGGTTTTTTGACCCCGGCTTGTATATACACCTATAGCCCTAATGGGTCACTTATCTTTGTACATTCTAGTGCTAATACATTCAATATTGTGTGTTGTGCGTCAAGCTTCTTCTTCTTCCTTGTGTTGTTCGCATGCTTCCATAGACCTCAAACTCCAACAAAAGATAGGTATTTTGCACCCATCTTGCGTTTCCTATTTAACTTTTTGATTAGTGGAATGGTCTCATCAAGGAGGTGCCCTACTTCCTCTTCAATTGCTTGCAATCGCTTCAAATATTTTGCAAATGCCTCATCACCATTGTGAATGTAGATGAGAAGGTCCCAAGGAACCCATTTCCCATCATGTGGTGGTATTTTGATAGAGAAACACAATATATGAGCTTGCATATATTGAAGTAGCTCCTCTAAGGCATATGTGTTCATTTTCACAGTACGTGGAGGTCACAAAGCTTGGAGAGAAGATCATATAGGCCATGTTGGCCTTTATAATTTGAATCCTTCAAAAATTCTAGAAACTTTTGGCATGCACTCTTGGGAGTTACAAAGGTGGAAGACATAGCTTGCAAATACACAAATAAATAATCTATCGGTCTCTACATAGTTGCAAAAGTGAGAAATGAGGAGACAAGACTCCTATTTATAGATTTTCTAGGATTTTTAAATGATGGGCCCCACTTTTTAACATAAGTGAGTCTTCTTAAAATTAAAACTGAAGTGGGTTTTAGTAAGAAAAAAATGACATTTGACATCACAACAAAGAAAATAAACAATAAGAATGTTCTTACAAGCAAAATATTAAGAATGTATAGAAACAAGTAGAATGTGGCCAAAATCTTCATGAAGCAAATGTGAAAATATTTTCATTGCAAAAATAGTTTTGCACATGGGTTTCATATTTTCTTTACATAAAAAATGATAAAAATATTGAAAAAGAGCTATGACAATGAAATTTCAATCCCGTCCACGCTCCAATCTATGAGGACCTTGAATTTGTTTTCCATTCTCTTTCCAATTTGTGGACATGTCATAATAGAGTAAAACATTATGAAATTCATGAACAATAATGATAGAATAGGATATATATAAATGGAATCCGACTCTTAACTTATTCTGTATCAAAATTAGAAATCATGAAGATCCTCATCCCATGATAAGTAAGTGCTCTCTCAAGTTAGCCAAGTTCCAATGCTGATTAACTAAAACCACCTCCACATCATTGCTGAGTAATTGTACATTAATTTTAAATGAAACTAAAGATCCTTCATAGCTCTATAAAGGTATCCACTCTCCAAACTTACACATCCAATGATCATAGTAAAATCTAATGAACAAAGAGGTATGATGTTTTAAATAGAGAAAGCATAAACATGTGTCACCAATTTTACAATGATATCTATCCCCTTTTGACAATCCTTCCACTTAACCCCAATTTTATCCTAGTAAACCTTCTACTACCTCATATGTAATATCTTTACATAGGAATATTGTAGGAGTTTTTAAAAAAGTAAGACCTTGAAATATGAACACAAAGAAATGGATTGATAGAGTCCAATATAGACCTATTGATCTAGACACTCGTGTGAATTTCAAAGAGTTATGTATGTCCATTACCATCTTATCATTGAAAGATGATATGGACCAAAAGTTAGGTTGTTTCCACTCTAGAGTAAGAAGAGGATCAACTTTAATAATCTCTAACCCTCAATAATCATCATATGTAGAAGGAACAATGTATTTGTGAGTGTAAAAAGGAAATACTTTTACGAGTAAGTTTAGTAAGAGGTACATCTAGAGACACTTATGTCCCAATGTCTACATGAAATGCTTTGAAAGTGTCTATAAGACTGTGTAGTGGTTGCTCTTCCACTAAACTAGAAAGAAATATGATTGTAACAAAGAAAAACATACTGAGATCACCAAGTCAAACATTCGACACCATGAAGCATTGAAAATAGTATAGAAATACTCACAATGGATTGGATATCTAGTTCTATTAGAGTTTTCCAACTTCATGGTTGACACTGTGAAGACATGTTGTACAATAGCAACCATCCCACCATGTATTTGATGCTTAAATATTAAGAGCTTAACCCTCCAATGATGATCCAAATTTCCACTATCTCGAATAAGATGAGGACCAAATCCAAATGGTTGCATGTACATCCATGCACCTTTACGAAACTTTTGTGGTAGCCAATTTCCTTCCATTGTTTTGATGTTGTGGCATGTCATCGTGTGAACTTCATCTTTTGATCATCCACGAATTGTAAAGGTTTCCATGGGAGTCCAAGTTGTCGTAGTTCTTGCAAAAGTTGGATGAGAAAGATGGGAGGAGAAACATAGCTTCTATCATATGGTAGGGAGGGAATAGAGGTCAAAATTTATGACTTTTTGGGTTTTGGGTATGAGAGTGGGAGTTTGAGGAGGGAAAAGAGAGGTTTTTGATTTTTTTTTTTAAGTGACTTTTTTTAATCTCTAATCATGCATGAATTTTGAATTGAAAGTAGAAAAATAGAACTTTTAACCCAAAAAAGTGATAGGGGGTCATCTAATGATATTATGATGAGTTTTACAAATTTTGAGAACTTTTGAATTTTTGGGCCTAGCTTGATTATGATATTTTTTTCTCTATCTAGAAGACAAATGTGAACCTAAGGGAATCTTGTCCCCTCTTCCCCTTTCAACATAGTAATTTATAGGGTATAGACTGTGACCACGACCCTGATTGGTCCATCACTAATCTCTCCTTAATCTAAAAGGTCCATGGAGGGTTCATTTTTTTCCCTAACAAGTTTCCTATGGGAGAAGAATTGGTCCACATCTCAAAGGACCAAATATTCGAAGAAGAATATGAGGTACATCCTGCCATAGGTGGACATGTCACAAAAGAGGTCCAAGATGTGTTTGAGTTGCAAAGAGCTTTATGGGCCAAAGAAATTGAAGAGATTGGAAGAAACCACTATATGCAAGTTGAGGTACAACAGAAAGCCCTAACTTTAGTTGAAGACCGAATACTAAAATATGATTACTTTCAACGATTGGAAACCCGATGCCAAATTGTTACAGACAATTTACAGTTTTAATAAAATGCACATGTAGAGAGGATAGTCGACAAGGGGCTTACATTTTCCACATAGTTTGAGCCTAATGATTTTCCAATCACTACAAAGCAAGGAACAATTTTTTAGCCAAACTAGTAATTATTAAGAGATTATCTAGAAATGCTCCAGACATGGAGTAAATCACCATTATATATTATTTACAATCAACATTTTCTATTAAAGTAAAAAAGAACAAGAACTATGTCAATTGGATTAATTATCCATATTTCTCTTCATTGCACGGACCACCAATAGTGGCATACATGACAACTACTATTGGTCGTTGGCTCGTGAGACTCTCAAAGATGCCATATATTACAAGACAAATGTGCATAAATATATTTTATCTCATGCTAACGATATTTAAGGTATTTAAGAAAGTAAAGTACCATCATGTAAATGCACCTAGTTTCAAAAAGGCCAACCTAGATCTGGTATATGATATGAGTACAAATCCCCCAATCAGAGCCTCTCATGCATGGCATGTCCATATCAAATATTTGTGTGCATGCTAGAAATAGACCTTTCAAGATATGTTTGCTACAAGATTTTGGGAGTATCATTTTGAGATATCTAACTCAAAACTGACCAATCTGTTACATTTTTTTTGCATGTGAGACCATACAGTACTTCGAGCACTACCATAACATCCAACCCAACACATCTAGGGACATTGAATGGGAAAAGCTACATGTAGATCTTGCACAAAATTTACCCATAACAAAGCGATCATTAGCCATCGAACCATGAAAAACTACATTGAAAATTCCCAAGCTCCAACATCTATCAGGGATGACAGACGAGAAAGGGAGGGGAATGTTGCTCGAGGGCAAGGTGAAGCGAGTAGCTATGCTGAGGTGAGTATGCATTGGAGAAGAGGAAGCATGTAAACAAAAATTTGCAATTCAAATGTCTAACATTGAGTAAAATATGTAATTCCTATCACTCAATACAAAACAATGATTTTTATCACTAATCCATTGAATAAAAAACCCAATTTTATAAACACATGCTCCATTTCATGCAAGTTGAGGAGTCCTCTAAGTTGGGGAGCTTAGCTAGAAGCTACATATCAAATTTCATATTTTTTGGAGCTTGTTTGAGCCCTAGAATTAGCTTTAGCACATAATTTTTAACTCTAACAAACATTGTGTCTGAAACCTACCAAAATTAGGCAAAAACTATAAATAGAGCTGGAAAGCTCATTTTTGAGGCTAGTCTTTTTGGGAAAGAGAGTTTGTATGATCATCTAGATTACTTATAATTGAAGATAATTCAAATTCCATTGTTCCTACTCTTTGCCTCTACCTTGTGTGTGTGCATCTTGCATGCTTTTCACCTTCATCTTCATGCACATCACTCATTCACGATTGTCATATCATCCTCATGTCTCTGCGGACTCACAATTATGAGGTGGAGCTCCTTGGCATTGGTGCTCACCATTGTCCTAGAGAGACACAAATCAATGTATTCCAAATTGGCAAAAAAAATCTAAGAGTGTAGGACTAAATCAGTTTGATTATTCCCAAAAAGTGTGTCTTCAAGGTGAACCAAAGCAAGAATTTGGGACACATTGTTTGAAGGATCATAATCTCTACATATGGAGTCAAAATTCAAGAAATCCTATATCTACTTAGGTCGAGGAATGTAAAAAGGATTCAAGTATCTATGGGGACTTGTACATATTACCAAAGATTCATGCACATGTAGACTATCATAGCATAACACTTGTATGGCACAATATTAAATTTTGAGCATTGCACAATAGTAAATTTTGATCATATTGAGAATGATGAAAAATCATTTAAAGAATTTGAGAAAGTACAAAGTGTTGCATCCATTTTTAAGATGCAAGAATGAAAAAAAAACATGTTGATGCTTTAAATTAATCCATAATTGGCCCAAAAAATAAGTATAACAAATACTTTTTTATGCACGCACCACTCAATAGCATTGAGAGGAATTACGTCACAACTAAAAAAGAAGGATAAGGAGTGGTGCATGTTGTAAAGAATTTTAGACACTACTCATTAATAATTTTTAATTACTTGGATTTAAAAACTATGTGATCAAGAAAGATTCTTCATATATGGTTTCTATTGTTAATGGAATTTCAAAGTAGCTATCAAGGAAGGAAATATGCATATTCAAGCTAGCCTTTTGTCTGTATTCATCAATGGTGAAACTCCCTACGGAGTACTAGATAATTTACTTGATGCTTATTTGTTTACCCTAGAAGTTGATGTAAAATGGTTAATCTTATTCAAAAGTTTTCATATGGTCCAAATTTCATACATCTTCTTAAAGATTATAAGCCAATAAATGAAATAACATAGTAATAACTATACCTTAACGAGATGAAAATGGTTTATTCCTTATCTTATCACATGTTGGAGTTAGACGTCTGCGGAAGCACATGAACAACACAAGGAAGAAGAAGAAGCTTGGAGCACAACACACAATACTGAATGTATTACTAGAGAATGTACAAAGATGAGTAGCCCATTAGGGCAATAGGCATATATACAAGCTGGGGGAAAAACCTCCTAAAGAGGGAAAAAAGTGCCCGACAGTCCTAGCGTGATCACACACATCACTACCTAAATATATCAGCAAATCCCCCCTGGGAGTGATGCGGTGAACAAGGAGCTGGCACTCATGTATAAGGAAGTGCCAAGCTATGTGGAAATCCACAAAAGGAAGTAAGCCCAAAAAGCTTTGCGGAAAGCTTCAAACGTCTCCCTAGGCAGAGCCTTCGTGAAAAGGTCTGCAATGTTCTCATGTGTGGGTATATATGCCAAGCTGATCTCCCCAGCAGAGAACCTCTCCCTGACATAATGATAATGCACCTCAATGTGCTTAGTGCGAGCATGGAACATAGGGTTCCTCTCAACTACCAATGCGTTTTGACTGTCACAGAAGATGGTGGTGGCAGAAGACTGACCAACACCAAAATCAGCCATAAGGCGTCTGAGCCACACACACTCAACAGTCGCTGTGAAAGTTGCCCTATACTCAACCTCACAACTGGAAGTGGCCACAGTAGGCTGCTTCTTGCTCAACCAAGATATACATGAGCTACCAAGCATGAAGCAAAAGCCACTAGCAGACACACGAGTGTCATAGCAACCAACCCAATCAGAGTCAGAAAAAGCATGCAAATCTGGCGGTAGTGATCCCGCCTTGGGATAAAACAACCCAAGCAGTCGAGTACCACTCAAGTAGCGAAAGATACACTTAACCGCCTGCCAATGCTTGACTCGTGGGCAATGCATAAGCTTCCTCATCTGTGAGACAACAAACTGAATATCTGGTCGAGTAATGCATAAGTAAATCAAGCATCCAACAGCCTGCTGATAGAGAACAACATCAAGTGCATCTCCATCATCATGAAGACTCAGTCATAAACCTGTCTCCATAGGAGTGGCAATAGGTTTACATTCTTCAAGGCCAAAATGCTGCAATAATGTGTCAATATATTTCATTTGACACAAAGCCATTCCACCATCAACGTGCATACATTGAATGCCCAAATAGTGATGCAAATGCCCCAAATCAGATATCTCAAATGAGGCATGCAAATCAGCAATATGCCTCTAATGAGGACCAGTGAGCAACATGTCATCAACATAAACCACAATTATCATAAGCACATCATTAGGATGCTTAACATATAAGGTGCTTTTGGTTGGACTGTTCTCAAAACCATGGCATGTATCTTTTCATACCAAGCATGTGGTGCTTGCTTTAAACCATATAATGCCTTCTTTAACCTACACACTTGGTTTTCATGCCCTTTCTGCACAAAGCCACAGGGCTGAAAAACATACACTTCTTCATGCAAGTCACCATTCAGAAATGTTGTTTTAATGTCCAACTGATGTACATTCCAACCATGATGAGCTGCAAAGTGCACATATGCTACGAACAATAGTTACTTGGCAGGTAGGTGCAAAGGTCTCATCAAAATCAATGCCTCTTTCCTGCGCATAACCCTTTGCAACAAGCCTAGGCTTATACCTGTCAATTGTACCATCAGGTTTACGCTTCAGCTTGTATACCCACTTAGAGACAATGGCCTTCTAGCCATGAGGCAAGTCACATAAAGACCAAGTACCATTCTTCATTATAGCATCATATTAAGATTGCATAGCAGCCATCCAATTTTTTGAATTTTGTGCTTCTTCAAATTAAACAGGCTCATTCTCATCACAGAGAATAGATGCAGCCATAGCATAGCAATCTGATGCAAAAGAGGCACTATGAGAGCCTGAACGAGTACGATATGACAAAGGTGAATCTAATTTGCTGTCACGCGAAGTTTGCACCAGCCATTTTGGCATAGTTTTTGCCTGCTCAATATCAGCTCTCTCATCAATAAGTGCATCATGTAAATGTGCATAAAAAATGGAATGATCTCCATCATCACATGTAACCTACAAAGGCTGAGAAGTTGCCTCATTAGGACCAGCACTAGACTGTCCACCTATAAAAAGAGGCAGCAAAGTATCATACATGTCTTTGGAGCTAACAGATGTCTCCTTAGTACATGAACGCAATGGATGAATAGCATCCCACAAAAACAACATCACGGATAACCAAAATGCATTTAGTCTGTGGATGATACAGACAATAGCCTTTACTTTCAGAACTGTACCCAACAAAAATACATTTTACTGCTTTATCATCCAATTTTTTGTGATGTTGTTCTGTAGATGAGCAACAGATGGCTTGCGATCATGCCAAGCCTCATATGGAGTGATAGACTGTAGCGCTTTAGTGGGACACCTGTTAAGTAAATATGCTGCACACATGACAGCCTCAAGCCAGAAACTATGTGATAAAGCCTGACTCTTGACCATACACCTTGCCATCTCCATGAGTGATCTGTTCTTTTGTTCAGCTACTCCATTTTGTTGAGGCATATATGACATTGTACACTGGTGTTTTATCCCACATTCAACCAGAAATACATTAAGATCAGAAGATATATATTCCGCCCCTCGATCAAAACGGAGGGTGCCATTTTACATGTTGACAGATTTTCAGCCAAAACCAAAAGCTGTTTAAAGCACAAGAACACTTCGGACTTTGCTTTGAGTGGATATACCCATGCATGCCTGGAAAAATCATCAATGAAAGTCACGAAGTAAAGATAATTTTCCAAAAGAAGGTGTCTGCATAGGACCACATACATCACTATGTACAACTTGCAATTTCAGAGTAGCCCAAACTGCACCATCTTTTGGAAAGGATGAACACTGCATTTTGCCCAAGATACAACCTTCAGAAACATGTTTTCCAGGTGCCTCAAGTTTGGGCAAAGAGGACACCATTTTAGATTTCTGTAGGCATATCAAACTAGCAAAATTTAGATGACTAAAGCGTGCACGTCAAAGCTTTGCACCTAACATAGCTTGAGAATCATGTACTGCACATGCCGAATCATTTATAGATCTTTCATAGTCTATGAGCTTATACACCCCACGACATAAAATGCGAGAAGCAATAATCACGTCGCCATTTGATAGATTATGAACTGTACATCTGTCATCAACAAATTTCACAACCAAGCCAATCTTGGCTAATGCAGAAACTGATAACAAATTTTCCTTGATCCCTGGCACAAACAAAGCATCTGACAAAGTGAAAGAACTACCATCAGCAGTAGTCAAAATGATCTTACCAACTCCCATAACAGGATAAGAGGAGTTGTTATTGCATGTAACAATATTCCCTGTAGGGGCAGGCTCTAGTGAAGAGAAGAAACTGCGCTGCAAGGTAATATGTTTGGTCACCCCACTGTCAAAGTACCAAACATCCGAGTCTACTGTAGACATGCACTGCTCATGAGAAGATGGGTCAAAACTGCAAACAGTAGTAAACTCCCATTCTTCTTTCTGCACAAGATTAGTAGACTCTGTTTTTGGTGTAGAGGCCTCTGCAACAACCATTCCAGCCTCTTTCTTCTTTGCCTCTTTAGTAGCCAGTTTTGGACAGTTCTTTATGATGTGATCATTTCCTTTACAGTACTTGCAAAACAATTTTTGCTTTTCTGATTTCTTTTCATCTTTGTTTTCCCTCTTCGATTGTGCAGAATTAGTAGATTTCTACTTACTACTTGAAGAGCTCCATTTTCTTTTGCCCTTCTAACTAGCCAAGAAAGCTTGATCTGCAACACGTATAATGGACCTGTTCTGCCTGGACTGATCCTCCTGCAATAGAACAGAGATTAACTCCTCAGATGACAAGGCATTTGGATTGCCTTTCATCATCAACTGAAGAGTAGCAGCAACACTCTGATATGAATCAAGAAGACCATTCAGAACGGTCTCCACAAGTGAGCTATCTGGTATAACCTCATCAACAGAAATCAACTGTTCCTTCAAGTCTTTGTTCTTGTTAGAAAACTGTCCATAGAATCACCTTCATTCATGTGCTCACTCTCCAACTGTTTTTGGAGGTAAGCAACACGAGCCTCATTCTTAGCTTGGTACAATGTGGTAAGTGTATTCCAAGCATCCTTTGCTATTCTACAAGAGAGAGTGTGAGGAATAATGGTACGTTTGACAGACAAAGCTATCAATGCATGTGCCTGGGCATCTTTTCCATCCCAACGGATTTGCTCTGCAGTAGGTGCAGTTGAAACCGCAACACGAATAGGAATGCATAATATCATCATTTTCGACACCTTCTGCATCAGCTTTAGTACCTGCAATTGTAACAGTTGCAGATGTGATAGGATGTTTTTCAACACCCTGCACAATGTTATAGAGTCCTTTTGCAACCAATACATGTTGCATCATATAAGCCCATAACGGGTAGTTGGTACCATCTAACTTATCCTCAACAGCCAACATACGGAATACATCACTACTTTCAGCCATGGACGGCGACTAAAATACCTTGATGCAGAAAATTGATTGTATCTCAAAAAGTTGAACAGAACTGCCCAGACGAATTATGCTAGACATGTAGTAGACTTCAAGACGCTTATACTGATGAATCAAAACTGGTATATACCTTTGGCACAAAAAGATGAAATAGCCTGCACAAGCGCTATGATAGTGCATTCGGAGGCCGAAACGAGCTCAGATCGTGATTTCAGCACCAAAAAGCGAAGCCGTTTTGATCTCTAAAACACCCTGAGTGGCGACCTGCTCTGATACCAATTTTTGGAGTTAGACGTCTACGGAAGCACGCAAATAGCACAAGGAGGAAGAAGAAGCTTGGAGCACAACACACAATACTGAATGTATTACTAGAGAATGTACAAAGATAAGTAGGCCATTAGGGCAATAGGCATATATACAAGCCGGGGGAAAAAACCTCCTAAAGAGAGAAAAAAGTGCCCCGGCAGTGCTATTGTGATCATACACATCACTACCTAAATATATCAACATCACATAAACGATAAAGAAAGAAGCCATATGGTCTAAAAAGCCCTTGTAAGTTTGATATGATATCAATATCCAAAGATTAGGACAAAAATAAAGGAATCAAGTATACATTGACTCGAAATGAAAAGTATATTCAAAGGTAAATGGCCTTGAGTGGAGTCGGCTAAGAGTAAATGTTTTGAAAGACAAGCAATTGTGGTGAAAAGCTCCAGAGATACAAGTAAAGAGTATCAACAGAGTACAAGCTAACTTCTTAAGAATTTATATTCATAAAAGTGAATACTTGCATACTTTAAAGACGGCTCATGTTGGAGTTGAAGGAGGACATTTCTCCCTCAAAAAAGTATTGTATTAGTTCTATATCCAAGACTATGGAGGATCTATAGACCTTTTGTGAAAAGACGTGATATCTACCAACGAGCCAATTATTCATTAGAAGACATGAGTTTTTAGCAGACCAATGGTGGAAGGATGCATTTTTTTTAAGTGTGCTATAACATAATTATTTATATTTAAAAAGTTATCCAGGAAAGTTACCATATTTGCAATAAATAATCTCACAAAATGAGTAGAGCAAAGGGAAACACAAAAGAATGATGCACAAAATGTTGACAAAATCTTTTTCTAAATAGATCTTTAATTACAAATTGAAGTGCTGAGTGATAGAGGAACTAATTTCTTGAACGAAATGATTTGAGAATGATGAAAATAGAGTTTCTGAAGCGTACTAGTTCATAAAAAGCTAGCACCATATCATCACATGTTAATCTCTATTTTGAAAGTATAGAAAATACAAATATAACTAGTTTTAGAAAATTTATCCAATAACAAGTTGAATAATTAGAGAAATTATGAGAGACTAGGGTGAGAAGTTTAGAGAGGACATAAGATAAGGAAAAGAAGCATACCATGATATGCATATCACGAATAAGAATTTGAGAGAAGATGGGCATGTTAGCATACACATCGAAGTAACATGCAAAAGAATTTGCAAAAGAGGGGACATGACCCATTTTTCATTAGTGAGATATGCGCTAGTGGTGCAATCCAATTAGTTACTCTAGATGTTAATTGAGTCCATGTGTGATCCCTTTGAAGCCCTAATGTGAAGATAAAAGGGGTCCCTTCTTGTTGTTTATCATTGTGTCAAATTTTCTAGTAAGATCGAACTCGAAAAGAGAAAATTGGGGTATGACTTGTGAGTTTTTTTTTTTTAATATAAAGGAAGTTCGGCAATAGCCTACTCTTCCGGACTTGAATTAAATAAAGAAAAGTACAAGAGAAGGGGACTAGTGCCCACGGGACCACCCAAATCCCACAAAGCAGGGGAAGCTTTTTTAGAGCTTAGATGGCATTACAAAGAAGGCTAATCACCCTCTCATCACCCTCATGAGGGGCCCACTTGGGTTTAAGCTTGTTATTGATCAAAAGGAGTACTTGATGATGCCTGAAGGGGGGGGATTTCTTACAGTTGACAATCCTTTTGCCAAGGAGGAACAACGATTTCTCAATTGACCACTCTTTGGGGGAGTCACCAAAGTTGAAAGCACATCTTTCCCGCCAGATTTTCCATAGGACCTCCACTCTGATGGAGTTCCAGAGAGTCGCGGAGCAGCCGATTGCTTCTCCCAGCAGGGCCTGCTGCCAACTGAGATGTTTCTGAAGTCTAATTTTCTTTCCAACCATCTGCCAAAGTCTGTTGGAGTTGGGGCAGGTAAAGAAGATGTGTGGAAAATCTTCGATAGACCGGTAGCATCGTTTGCACCAGGGAGAAATCCCACAAATTTTGCTAGCCTTAAGGTTGGTCCAAATTCCATGATGAAGAATTTGCCATAAGAGGACAAACTTTTTGATTTCTATGAGGGGGTGCTAGATAGCCATGAATTTCATGTCCCACCGAAGCCGCGTCCATGATAGGCACCAGTTCTTGTTGAGGTTAACCTGATAGTCAATCGTTTGTTTGATGTTCGGGATTTTTGATAGGCTATTCCCATTGTGCCATTTGAGACCAAGTGAGCTCGACGTGTCGTGTCCCATGAGAAGGCGAACTTTGTGTCGGTCCCAGGCAAGACATCTACTTTGTAAAGTGTTCCATTCTTCGTACGAAACGTTGACGCAAGGGTCAATATCCTCGAAGTTGATCCAACGGTTGGTGTCTTGTTTCCAGAGATGTTTCCATTTTTTGAAGCCTTTGTTCCATAACTTCTTAGCATTTTGAATGTTCCAAGAATCCACACTCCGTATGCCATGGATCGGAAACCAGATAGAGTCGTTTTGTCTGATACCGGCTGCCCATTTCTAGTCTTCACTTACTCTTGTGTAGCTTTTGACTTTGTTCCAACTCTTCCATAGGGAGCACACGAGATTAGAGCCTTTCGGGAAGACGGGGATCAGGGAAAACAGCAGGGTCAAGATGTCAAGATTCTTCCAATTTGGGAGACCCATGAGAGCCAACTCATTCTTGTTTCTGAAAATCAACTTGGCCCATGAGGCCTCTTCGTTGCACCAAGCCTTGATCATCCATTTGGCCACCAGTTTGTTAGCCATGCACAAAATGTCCAGGATACCAAGTCCCCCACTATCTCTATGGCTGGTGCAGATAGACCATTTGATTTTAGGCACCCCCCTCCTATTGTGGTCGCCCGTCCACAAGAACTTTCTACAAATACTATCCAGTTTGAGCAGATCTTGCTCTTTCGGTCTCCAACAAGAAAGGAAATAAATGGTAGATGATAAGAGGAACGTGTTGATAACCATTGCACGACCATCAAGATTGATTTGCATACCTCTCCAATAGTTAAGCTTGTTTTCGAGTTTGGCTAGCACCCAATTCCACCGTTGTTCCATAGAGACGCCAAACCCCAAGGGAATCCCAAGAAGCCGAAAAATTTGGCCCTGCGGAATGATTTGACAGCCATGATCAATGAGAAGGTCGGGCTGTGACCCAACGATAGCTCTAAAGGCGGTCTTAGAGTGGTTGATTGTGGAACCAGAGGCTTCACAAAAAGTAGCCAGACACCTCCAGAATGTCTCTAGGCTAGTATTATCATTGTGAATAAACACATTCATATCATCGGCAAAAAGTCTCATGGTGATCTAACTATGGTCATGAGGCAAACGGAGGCCTTTCATATTACCAGCTTCCACTTGGTGCTCCACCAGCCTGCTAAGCCCTTTTGTGGCAATGGCACAGAGAAGGGGAGCCAATGGGCACCCTTGTCTGATAGATCTTCTAAGTTTGATCACCTTCAAAAGTTTGCCATTAATGTTAATTTGGGTCGATGCGTTTCCGAGAAGGGTCGCGATCATCTTGGTGAATTTCTGACTACATCCAAGATCTTGGGGCGACTGTAGAATAAAGTCCCATTCAAGCCTGTCGTAGGCTTTATCAAAGTCGATCTTGAGGAAGACCACGTCTTGTTTAGACTCATTTGCAAATTCAAGACCTTCCCAGATGTCTATAATGGTTTCCAAAATTGACCTGCCTTTGATGAAACCTTTTTGGTCCTCGCTTAACCACGCTCTCAAGTGGCAGGAGATTCTGTTGGCAATGAATTTGGAAATGATCTTGTATCCTGTTTGGAGCATCGTAATAGGACGCCAATTCTCTATTATGTTCTTTTCCCCTTTTTTGTGTATTAGCTTGATAATGCCATTGTTGAGACAAGAAGGAAGCGCGCCAAACATGAGTGGCTCTTGCCAAACAAGACGAAGAGGGGTGGCAACCACCAACTTGAAGGATTTAAAGAACTCATTAGTGAGCCCGTCGGGTCCTGGGCTTTTACCAGAAGGGAGGGCATCAATGACCTCAATGATTTCTGCTTCAGAGATAGGGGCATGTAGCAGGGAGCGAAGGTTGAGTGGTATCCTGTGGGGGGAAACCCTAGATATGGCTACCATACAATCCCTTCTATGGTGGGAGAGGGGGTTCGAGATCCCCAAGAGTCTCGTGAAGTGCCCCTCGATGATCCCAAAATTATCTTCTTCCGTATTGCATACATTGCCATTTAAGTTTAGCAGGAAGGGGATCGATTCTCTATTATGTTTCCTTTTAAGGATACGACACATCTCTTTGGTGGGTTTGTCGGCCTTGCCAGCCCACTACTCCTTGAAGAACATTTGCAAATTTTTCCTTTGTATTTCTTCTTCACATCTCAGCAGCGCTCTGATTTTTTGAAGACCTTTCTGGGCTTGAGATTTTCCTTTGTTCACTTCTTCCTCGAGCCTCCAGAGTCTATGATAAAGAGCTTCTCTACGAGCCCGCCACACAGTCTCGAGCATCTTCCTAGATCTGATCATGATCTGTCTTGACTTATCGACCGCACTTCTCCAACACTTGGCTGGGGAGAGGCCGGAGGCGAATGCCTCCTTCCACACGTCAGCAATTTCTTGGTGGACGGAGGGGAGAGAGAAGGAAGGCGCACTGGCATGGAACCACGGAGCCTTACAGATATTGGAGGAAGGTTGGAAATTGATAACGATCGGGTAGTGATCAGAGATGGTGAGGTCGATACGTTGCGAGAGGGAGGGGTGGCCCCACTGGTGAATTAAACTCTGAGAAATGTAACATCTGTCAAGTCTAGCTTTCCTCAGGTCCTCGCCCGCTTGGAGATTTGACCAAGAAAAACCATTCGAATCTTTGAATTCGACCAGATCCAAGTGAAGTTTGGTTTTGTCCCATGTTTCTTTCTCCCAACTATCGATGACCATGCCCTTGCCCATCCATCTGTCCATAGGGTCCTCCACCATGTTGAAGTCACCGCAAATGATCACGTTGTGGGGGAGCGAGTCCAAGGAGGCCCAAGTGTTGAGTCTCTCTAACTCCCCATTAGGGGCATATAGAGAAACTAAAGTAAAACAAAAAGGAGCACCAAAAGAAACAACAGTCCACCGATGATATTCATCTTCAATAGATTTCTCAAGCTTCTCAAACCAGAATTGATTAATATCGATTACCGTTCCACCGGACCCCCGCTGGTGCGCCATTGTTATGACCTCCGGTCACAAAAAGTTCAGCCCATGTGTGACCCCTACCTATCCTATGAATGTTTAATGTGAAGATAAAAGGAGTCCTTGAAGTTCAAGTGTGTTTCACATTTGTAGGATCAAACTCAAAAGAGAAAGAAATTGTGGTGTGACTTGTGAGTTGGCGAGAATCGATATTTTCATTTTCAATGAGTTCTTTCCCTGGCGTTTTATTTCGAGTTTCTTGGATCTTCACTTAGTCGATCTTCTCTCCTTCAGAAGCTTTGTCTTTTTTCTTTAAAGGTGGTGATCCAGATCTCTGTACTGAAGCGCGACATTATAGCCCTTAGAAGCAAGGGAAAATGGTGCTTTCATCGCAGAACGGAACTGCATCTTTGAAATTCTTGATCTACGGAAAGACAGGCTGGATTGGTGGCCTTCTGGGCAGCCTCTGCTCCAATCATGGAATCGCATTTGAGTATGGTCAAGGTAGGCTAGAGAACAGAGCTCAAATCGAGGCTGACATAACACGGGTAAGGCCAAGCCATGTTTTCAATGCTGCTGGTGTAACAGGCCGGCCAAATGTAGACTGGTGTGAAACGCACAAGGTCGAAACTATCAGGGCCAATGTCGTGGGTACGCTTACGTTAGCAGATGTTTGCAGAGAACGCAGTATTCTTCTGATTAACTATGCGACTGGATGCATTTTCGAGTATGACGAGAAGCATCCTCTTGGCAGCGGCATTGGGTTCAAAGAAGAAGATACCCCCAATTTTATCGGTTCTTTCTATTCAAAGACAAAAGCAATGGTATGTTTTCTATCTTTATTTTCAGATCTAAAGAGAATCCGACTCATCTGTTGTCTTTTGTTGTGGTTTCGCTAGATGTTCTGTTCAATACTGTAACTATATGTTATGAGTCGAAAGAAGGATTTCATTCATCTAGTATCCTTTAGTCACAAAGGATAGGGAGCACCTTGTGAGGTACCTGTTGCTAATAAACATTCTTCGCGCACAATCTTCTCTTGTAGGAAACCGTTCTCAATCTCTGGACGCTGTAAGTCGTATTTCAAAGCTGCTAATAATTTCTTTTTGCGCAAGTCTTTCTCAATGTATGTAGACTTTGAGGCATATTTTTACACATAGATCTTGCCACAGAGATAATTTCAAATATCTGATGGTATTCCATCTATTTTTTGTCGGAAGGATTTCTAGGATCCATATGAGCACATTATAGCTGTGTCTCAGGTGCATGATTGAAGAGGCTTAAATGAGTTCTAAATATTGGTGCTTGACGTATTATTGGTTGTGCAGGTTGAAGATTTATTGAAGAATTATGATAACGTGTGTACACTCAGAGTGCGGATGCCTATCTCATCAGATCTAAACAACCCCAGAAATTTCATCAGTAAGATTTCACGATATGAGAAAGTGGTTGATATTCCAAATTCAATGACCATCTTGGACGAGCTTCTTCCCATCTCTATTGAAATGGCCAAGCGTAATCTGAGAGGTATTTGGAACTTCACCAATCCTGGTGTTGTAAGCCATAATGAGATTCTTCAGATGTACAAAGACTACATTGATCCGAACTTCACGTGGAGAAATTTCACATTAGAGGAACAAGCTAAGGTGATTGTGGCACCCCGAAGCAATAATGAGCTGGATGCAAGCAAATTAAGTGCAGAGTTCCCAGAGATGCTCTCCATTAAGGAATCACTTATCAAGTATGTCTTTGAGCCCAACAAGAAAGCTTAATGAGTTTCCCATGATACAAATTGGATTTTATTTCATGGAAATTACCCAATGTGGAGGGTCTTGGAAGGTCGAGTGATTGTTTACTTTTCTATCTGGCAGCACGAATCACCACTGAATACTCATTGGTTTGAACTTTCTCTTCCAATTCCACAAGATATGGATGTATCGTATACTTCTGCAGTCTACATTAATTGGATTTATTTAATTTTGATATAAATATTTTCAATAGCATACACATTTGGGTTAGAAAAGATACAGTTGGTATTTCTTACCTCTACGGTGCTTAGGGTGGAGCATTATATCTTTGTTTTACTTTGATATGTTTAGATGCTGATATGGTAGTTCTTATGTGTTTTTTTAATCTGAGGTTACTCTGGATTCTGAGATGTATTGCAAGTCTTGTTTTGCATTAGACAGCTGCTTATTGCAGTGATGAAGCTAGTTGGAAATTCAGTTATTTTGATGGATTTGTGTTGTCTACAGGCTGGTAAGTGAAACATGGAATCTGAAACTTTTTGCAGACTCGTATATTCTGATGGTGACTCTTACATAGGATGGGTATCATGAGTGAATGATAAAGAAAGTCATACTTTACACCCCCTACCCAAAGGTGACTTTGATGTATGAAATCTAAAGCATTTAGAATCTGATTTGTTCGCCACTTTGTACCATGCCATTCGATTAAAAAAAGGGACTTGTTTTATGCACAGGTAATGCATACTCTGTGCTCATGTGTGCTCATGTTAGCATAGCTTGTCTATCGTGGAATCCGCATGCACTAGATGCTTATGTGCTAAGTGGATTTACTTTGGCTTAAAAAATAAGAACCTAAATATTTCAAGTTGTGGGTCACATGCCTCTTTAAATCCCACATTTTGTGTGTATGCGTGATCTGCTCACGGTTCTGATTGATAGCATGAAATTCTCATTACCTGTTTTTGTCAGGATAGCAGTTCTTTCGCTTTACTGTCATCCAGGCTTAAGGCAAATATCATAAAACATTCCCTATTCCTTGAAGAGAACCTGTGGAGGAATTCCACAGTAGGTGCAAAGTTGTTCCTTACTGTAGACTGCCCCTGGTTTCAAACTTATTGCAGCCATCTGCATTGGGGGCCCAGGGGCCTTCACTGGTCCTCTATCCTGACCCAGAAAAGTGAAAAACAGAAGTTTGGAACTTATTGCAGCTTTGGACTCATACAGTGGACTTGCAATTTTCGCCAGGTGTAGTGTACTACCATTTTCGCCAAAGAATTTGACATATTTGTGAAATGATCCATTTAGTTTTGTGCACATAGTATAATTGATTGCTAGATCATAGTGCCAGATGTTTTAGTACCTGCAGTAAGGTTTGGTACCTTTGTAATGAGCCATTGCCAAGTATTTGCTGAAATAATAATCCATCATGGTGTTCCATTGTGTACTTGAGGCAGCATGCTCTTCATAGATTTTAGTGTATTCTATTCTCAACCAATATCTGCAACAAACATTTGAATGAATCACACCCTCCCGTATGCCAAAATTTAACACAATTGCTGGATCCTCGTTAGTGAGGGAAAACCTTTTTGTGCACACTTATATTATTGTCACAGATGAAAGAAATTGTTCCTAACTGTTAGTGCCTCACCAGGATACTCCCTGCTGACAACACAAGATAGAACCGATATTCACAAACACTGATGGAATCAAGCTCACTGTCCAGCCATAGAGCCAAACAGGTTCCCCCCAAGCCTGGGAGCTTGGAGCTACAATCAGGTGGTCATCACTGCAAGGGCTGATGTCCTATGTATCCATACCCACATCAATATAGGTGTCTGGGTGACTCTACCTTAGGGAGCATCCATATGGGTGTGTACAAGGATATTCACGAACGAGTCAGTGTACTATAAATAGGACTTGCTGAAGGAGGTGGGCTTGTTCACACTTGCTGGTCCTTTCCCATTTGGGTGGACAGCTGCAAGCACTCATCAGATGTCCCGAGGAAGTGGGATAGAACACTTACCTTTCAATATCTCAGATCGAATTTCGTGAAATCCATAAACTCTTTCCATTTGGGCAACACTTGTGCGTATATAGTGCTTTCATATCTAGTAATATTTTATGGACATGGAAAATTATATGAGCTACTCTATTCTTTGCAGTTGTGCTATGCATCAAGGGCCTCTTTGTATTTTTCATTTTTGGCATTGAGAGTTAATTTATCTAATACTGTCTTTATGGGCAAAGTTTCCTGTCGTGTAGGATCATGCTTGAAAATTTACTGAGCACAAGTTTGTCCCAAGGGGCAGTAGTTGGGATAAACTCACCTTGAGATATAGAACAGGTTCTTATTTAGGTCTTGCACAATGTGCTCAGAACATAAGCTCCATTCCCTTGGTTTCTTTTCTTTTCATTCTTTCCCTTTTTTTAGAGTTTGCTTGCAGGGAAGGTCAAATATGTGAAAACTTGATTGTAAAATGAGAATATCTGCGAAAGTACTGTTTGTCTGAGTGAATGCATTCATGCATGTGTGCATGTGTGATGTATACACATGTATGTACGAATGCATTACACATGTATGAACCTATATGTATACATGCTGCATTCATGTGCATGGATGATGGATGGATGTATGAACACATGGATCTTGTATGTTCGGTGTGCATTGTTTATGAAAGAATCTGTTGCAGAAGCTGCTTTTTGTCTCGGTAATGTAGATCAATTTTGAATTTTGAAGCTTTGAGTGGGAATCAGAGCTATGAAGATCAAGGAGCATTCTTTAGTCAGCTTGTGTGCTGTCCACTAGTTTGTGTGTAACCCAATGGGCATCATGTACTTTCATCCACAAACACACATGCATAGATACATACACAACAGTTATGAGCTTAAATGTTTAGTCTTAATAACTGATTTAAATTTCTCTTACTGTTTAATAGAATTATAAAGTGGTCTCGTTTAGAACTAGCCTAATGAGATAGCCGCATATTGACATACACATGCTTACAGACACGTACATTGGTACATAATCACAAAAGTTGATATAACATTCTCTTACCTCTTAGTATACCGATATACTTCAGTACATATTATGTAGGAGCTTGTCTTTTGTTACTTATCGATCCTTAAAAATTGTAAGTAAGATTCGACTATCCTTATTAGAACTTATCTACTCTTAAGGTGAAGGAAGTTTATGCTTTACGTATCAGTACGTAATTGTCTTGAGACGTATGTGAAATTTTAAAGTAAGAACAGACTATCCTTATAAGTGCCTAGTATTCTTAAAGTAAAGGAAGTTTATGTTTCACATATCAATACTTGAGACTCATGGAACTTATGTGACATTTGAGTAAAGAAATGGAAATTATGGAATATGTGATGAACTCGTGAGATGGATTACTTGATGGTCTTTGAATCCAAACTGATTTTAAGTACCCAGCTGGTATCCTATTAATTATGTCTAATTAGATTTATCCTTGTTGAGTACTAAGTTCAACCTCTAATTAGATATTAAAATTTCACTCTATTTAAAGACAAATCATGAGGAAGTAAAGCCGCTTTACTCATTTGATAAGTAGTTCGCTTGGAAACATCCATCCTTGTATTACATTGAGTGTGGCCACTAACTCTTGATTATGAGCCTTCCAAGATGTCTTTTAAAGCTAAAAACTAGGGTTGAGGCCCCATTGTAGTTTACCACATTGTTACAACCCCTCACACTGTACTAGTGATGCATACTATTTCTTCCCACTCTAATATGTAGGTATTGTGCTCAATAGTCATACGATGGAATGCTTCCTTGGTAAGTTAGAATGTGCCATTTGCTAAAAATAATATAAACGTCAGTTTTCCTTGTATTTTATTGTATTGTGAAGATTTGACGTTGAGACTTGTATCTTTGGTGTTTCTTTGAGGATCGTCTATAGTTCTAATAGAGGTGCATTGTCCCCTATTTCACAAATAAACTTTGAGTATCCTTGGTAACCTTAGTCCCAAATACATACTCTCCAAAATAGTGAAGGAAGGATGAATCTGATAGGATAATTATGAATATTTTATGCTTTATTACTAGAACTTTTTTGTTATGAGTTCGAGGTATTTTTGGAGGATGGTTAAGGAATCTCTAGTATAGGTTTCACAAAGCCTTATCTAACCCTCCAAGAAATATGTTATGGGTTTTGTTTGTTATTGTTTCTTGACATACTGTATAAAACTGATAATTTTGTAGCTTGAATTCAAACAAAAAAACGTAGATTTAAAAAGCTTATTGTTTACTGTATGATCTAGTGGCTGGAACGATTTTTTGTTTTTTGACAAAAGTGCTTCAAATTATAGACAAGGAAGAGATGCAAGAAAGAGAGAGTTTCACAATAGGTTTATAACCTTTCATCCCCATCGTGGAGGGCCCATTTGTTTTTCAACTTGTTTTCTAGAACAACCTTATGGTGTCTAAATCGGGGGGATTCCTTACAATCACGAATCTTTCTACCTAGATAAGCTAGGGATTTTCTATAGACTATTTCTTTGGGAGGCTTGTCGAAATCGACCGCACATCTTTCCTTACAAATTTTCAAGAGCACTTCACTCCTAATCGTATTCCATACAGTAGAAGAGCACCGGATCACTTCTTCGAGCAAAGCTTCTTTCCAGATGATAAGCCATCACAAGAAGCTTGTTAAGGTGCCACCGAGTCACAATGCTCCTTGAACAAGAGAAAAAGAGGTGAGGTACGTCTTTGATGGTACAAAAATATTATTAACACCATGGGGGAGCCCCACATATTTTGTTAGCTTTGATGTTGTTCCATATCCCTCGGTGGAGAATCTACCACATGAGGATTGCTTTCTTGTTCTCAATAAGTGGGTGCCACAAGTATGTGAACTTGAATTCCCATCTAATCCAAGTCCAATTCTAACACACCTTATTTAAAGAGTGATAAAAATCAAGATTTTTTTAACTGTAGGGATATCCTCCATTTTCTTGCCATCCTATCACTTCAACCCTTTTAGGTGGAAGGCTTCTTGATTAAGAAGGAGCCAAGTTGGAGAATTGTCCCAAGCATTGATTCCTTGTCTAAGGCGTCGATCTTCAAAGTTAACTCTACAATTCGGATCAATATCCTTGAATTGGATACAATTTCTTCTATCTTGACCCTATATGAGTTTCCATTTATGAAATCCTTTGCTGCACATCTCTTTATGGAGGCTATCATTCTTCACCCTCATGATACTAGAGATCGAGAACCATATCGAGTCATGCTATCTAATGCCAACAACCCACCTCCAATCATTACTGATGGCGTAAAAGGGTTTCATCTTTTTTCATCCTCTCCAAAATGAGCACACTAGTTCAGATGGACTATGGTGATCTAGCAATGATGGGCAATCTATATTCTTTTTAGGAGATCATCATTGTCAATTTTGACCTCGAAGGTAGATAAAATATGGGTTAATGTTCTGCTTCTGAAGCCATTGGCCAATAATGGCTGCTCTAGAGGATTCAGTGAGCCCTCAAACATTGGAGGAAAAGAAAATAATCTTTGACTAGGTTTTCAGATTGGGGTTTTCTCTGTATTTTCCTTAATTTTTGCCGCCTCTATTTTTTTTTGTAGTGCTAGGACCACTTAGGAGGATAATTGGCCTCTTCCATAGAAATTCCAACATGATCTGACCTTTCAAAATACTTTATTTCTTTGCATATGAACATGGAATAGTGGATCAAATGATAGAGCTCTTGCTATCCAGATTGTCTTCTTTGCCAATGGTATATTGTTCTTGGTTTTCCTCCTTACTTGTGGCATAATCTTTCGGGATCTTCTTGTCATTGGTATCTTCTATCTTACTTATTCCCCCCAAGAAGTCCAAGAGGTTGACTTCCTTTTTCAGTCTCCTATTCTCTTTAAGTTCCAAATCCTTATTTGCGTGTAATGATCCAGCATGCAGGTGATCATTGGGACTTCTTCTTCGTATTCTATAGACCACAATGAAGCTTTTGGATAAGTTTTTGAATCGTTGGCTCTCTCTGAGTTTCTCTGTTTCTATCAAGAATTTTCCCAAATCTTGTATCCCAAGCTTTTGGATTGTAGCTCTCTCTAACTACCACAATTGGATGTGTTACTTCTCTTGATCCACCATGCTTCTCTTTTTGGGCTTCTTGTCTAAGAGGGAAATCCTTAATTCTATGCGTGCATGCTGTAATGAAAGCGTGCATTTGGCATGTTCGTGACAAAAATCTTGCTCTAGAAGGTCGATCTCACCTATATCAATGATGATTTTGGAACGGAGATCTTTGTTGAGATCAACTTCGACACAAATATGGGGATGCGACTTGGCATTAAAGGAGTAGGTGGAGCCCTCGTTATTCAGGCCCCATGCCCCCTCTTGATAGCAAGTGAGTGCTTGTGGGGCCATAATTTCCTAGATAAATCCATAGAGGAAGAAGGGTGGGAACCTCCACCCAAAGTGGGTACTTAGGTGATGGGGACTTCTTTGACACAAACTTCAAGAACCACCCAAAAAGGCATATATTTATGAACAAGACCTTCCAAATGTCGATTTGGAGGGTTTAGAAGGCCATCTTTTCATTTTTGTACACAAGAAGGATATGATTCTATTGGATTTTGAGGTTTGCGGAAGCATAAGAACAACAGAAGGAAGAAGAAGGAGAAACTTGGAGCACAACACAACACTGAATGTATTACCAAGTGAATGTACAAAGATATGGGGGTCCTAAGAGTGTTCACACACATCACTACCGAAATATATCAACAAATCCCCCTTGGGAGTGTTGTGGTGAACAAGGAGCTAGCACTCATGTATAAGAAAGTTCCAAGCTATGTGGAAACAAATCAATCCACAAAAGGAATTAAGCCCAAATCTTTGCAAAAAGGAATTAAACCTTCTCTCTAGGCAAAGCCTTTATGAAAAGGTCTTCAACATTATCTTGTGGGGGCACATAAATCAAATTGATCTCTCTAGTAGAGAACCTCTCCTTGACATAATGATAGTGCACCTCAATGTGATTTTTGTGAGCATGAAACACAAGGTTCCTCGCAAAAAGACTAACCAACATCCAAATCAGCCAAAATGCATATGAGCCACACACACTCAACAGTTGGTGTGAAACCTATCCTATACTCAGCCTCACAACTAGAAATGGCCACAATAGGCTGCTTCTTGCTCAACTAAGATATGCATGAGCTACCAAGCATGAAGCAAAAACCACTAGTGGGCACATGAGTGTCATAGCAACCAACCCAGTCTAAGTCAAAGAAAGCATGTAAATCTGGTGGTAATGATCTCCCCTTGGGATAAAACAATCCAAGTAATCGGGTACCACTCAAATAGCAAAAGATGCGCTTAACCACCTGACAATGCTTGATAACTAGACAATGCATAAGCTTGCTCATCTGAGAGATAGCAAACTGAATATCAGGCCGAGATATGCATACGTAAATCAAGAATCCAATAGTGTGCTGATAGAAAACAACATCAAATGCATCTTCAACATCATGAAGATGCAACCGTAAACTTGTTTCCATAGCAGTGGCAATAGTTTTGCAATCTTTGTTGGAGTTAGACGTCTGCAAAAGCACGCAAACAACACAAGGAAGAAGAAGAAGCTTGGAGCACAACACACAATACTGAATGTATTACATGAGAATGTACAAAGATAAGTAGCCCATTAGGGCAGTAGGCATATATACAAGCCGGAGGAAAAAAACCTCCTAAAGAGGGAAAAAAGTGCCCCGACAGTCCTTGTGTGTTCACACACATCACTACCTAAATATATCAACAAATCCCCCCTGGGAGTGATGCGGTGAACAAGGAGCTGGCACTCATGTATTAGGAAGTGCCAAGCTATGTGGAAATCACTCCACAAAAGGAAGTAAGCCCAAAGCTTTGCGGAAAGCTTCAAACTTCTCCCTAGGCAGAGCCTTCATGAAAAGGTTTGCGATGCTCTCCTGCGTGGGCACATATGCCAAGCTGATCTCCCCAGCAGAGAACCTCTCCTGACATAGTGATAGTGCACCTCAATGTGCTTAGTGCGAGCATGGAACACAGGGTACCTCGCAACTTCCAATGCGCTCTGACTGTCAATGAAGATGGTGGTGGCAGAAGTCTGACCAACACCCAAATCAGCCATAAGGCGTCTGAGCCACACACACTCAACAGTCGTTGTGAAAGCTGCCCTATACTCAGCCTCACAAGTGGAAGTGGCCATAGTAGGCTGCTTCTTTCTCAACCAAGATATACATGAGCTACCAAGCATGAAGCAAAAGCCACTAGTGGACACACGAGTGTCATAGCAACAAGCCCAATCAGAGTCAGAAAAAGCATACAAATCTGGAGGTAGTGATCCCCCCTTGGGATAAAGCAACCCAAGTAGCTGAGTACCACTCAAATAGCGAAAGATGCGCTTAACTGCCTGCCAATTCTTGACTCCTGGGCAATGCATAAACCTGCTTATCTATGAGATAGCAAAGCGAATATCTGGCCGAGTAATGCATAAGTAAATCAAGCATCCAACAGCCTGCTGATAGAGAACAACATCAAATACATCTCCAGCATCATGAAGACTCAATCGTAAACCTGTCTCCATAGGAGTGGCAATAGGCTTACAGTCTTCAAGACCAAAATGCTGCAATAATTTGTCAATATATTTCGTTTGACACAAAGCCATTCCACCATCAACTTGCATAAATTGAATGCCCAAATAGTGATGCAAATGCCCCAAATCAGACATCTCAAATGAGGCATGCAAATCAGACTTAAAATCAGCAATATGCTTCTCAATAGGACCAATGAGCAGCATGTCATCAACATAGAAAACAATGATCATAAGCACATCATTAGCACGCTTAACATATAAGGTGCTTTCAATTGGACTGTTCTCAAAACCATGTGCAATCAGATAGGCATGTATCTTCTCATACCAAGAACGTGGTGCTTGCTTTAAACCATATAATGGCTTCTTTAACCTGCACACCTGGTTTTCATGCCCTTTCTGCACAAATCCACGGGGCTGAAAAACATACACTTCTTCATGCAAGTCACCATTCAGAAATGCTGTTTTAATGTCCAACTGATGTACATTCCAACCATGATGAGCTGCAAGTGCACAAATGCTCCGAACAGTAGTCATACGGCATGTAGGTGCAAAGATCTCATCGAAGTCGGTGCCTCTTTCCTGTGCATAACCCTTTGCAACAAGCCTAGCCTTATACCTGTCAACTGTACCATCCGATTTACGCTTCAGCTTGTATACCCACTTAGTGCCAATGGCCTTCTTGCCAGGAGGCAAGCCACATAAAGACAAAGTACCATTCTTCATTATAGCATCATATTCAGATTGCATAGCAACCATACAATTTTCCGAATTTTGTGCTTCATCAAACGAAACAGGCTCATTCTCATCACAGAGACTAGATGCAGCCATAGCATAGCAATCTGAGGCAAAAGAGGCACTATGAGAGCCTGAAAGAGTATGATATGACAGAGGTGCATCTAATTTGCTATTACGCAAGGTCTGCACCAGCCATTTTGGCGTAGTTCTTGCCTGCTCAATATTAGCTCTCTCATCAATAAGTGCATCATGTACATCTGCATCAGAAATGGAATTATCATCATCATCACATGAAACCTGCAAAGGTTGAGAAGTTGCCTCATTAGGACCAGCACTAGACTGTCCACCTATAAAACGAGACAGCAAAGTATCATACATGTCTTTGGAGCTATAAATGTCTCCTTAGTACATGAAAGCAATGGCTGAATAACATCTTCCACAAAAACAACATCACGGCTAACCAAAATGTGTTTAGTTTGTGGATGATACGAACGATAGCCTTTGCTTTCAAAACTGTACCCAACAAAAATACATTTTACTGCTTTATCATCCAATTTTTTGTGATGTTGTTCAAGCACTAATGCATATGCCAAACAACCAAAAACACGCAGATGAGCAACAGATGGCTTGCGGTCATGCCAAGCCTCATATGGAGTGATAGACTGCAATGCTTTAGTGGGACACCTGTTCAGTACATATGCTGCACACATGACAACCTCAAGCCAAAAACTATGTGGTAAAGCCTGACTCTTGACCATACACCTCGCCATCTCCATGAGTGACCTGTTCTTTCGTTCAACAACTCCATTCTGTTGAGGTGTATATGGCACTATACATTGGTGTTTTATCCCACGTTGTCGTCGGGTTCTTACGCGCTTAGGGATGCACACAGGGTGCCAAGAAATTATCTCAATTTTAAAAGATGTCAATAGCTAGGAGATCTTCCATATTTGAAGTGCAAGATTCTATGGCTCTATTTATGAATGCTAACTTGATTCTTTAGTTCACTGGCTCTATTATTTTCTGACCCCCCTCCTTTCACGTCGAGTTCACTAGGTATCTTGTCTAGTTCACAGAAAGGAGGGAGGAGCTAATTACTAGGCATGTACACATGATCGCGAGACATGACCTTGAAAGAATGATCGTGGAGTTTGATCTTAGTGATGATGCACTCAAGGTGCTTCCTTCCGGATCTCAAGTGACTCATAATTTTATGTCCACTAGCATAATGCACTCACTTGGAAGCAAAATATTAATGTGTTAATTCCATTTCATGTCTCATTGCACAAGATTACCATTGGATATTTGAATTCTCTTCAACGTTTAGATCTAAAGTTATTATAAGTCTCACTATGTGTGGATATGGAGTACAAGCAAGACTTGCATTCGTATAAGTTTCTTTTGAAGCCTTTAATCAAGTTATTTAAAGATGAGTTAGCATTCATAAAATTTGAACTTGAAAGTGTGAATCGAAATAGGTTCGCAAAATTTTACCCTTCCATTAACGACCATAAAAAAAAAAGAACATGAATTTTTATAAGACCTGTGACACACAAAGTTTACTTTCATCATGTCAGTCATTCTTAAGCCAACGGGGAAAGGAACTCTGCATCATTCAGTACATGAATTTCGACCCATGCTTGTTATGCGTAAAACATGAACCAAAAGCGCAATGAGAAATTACGAACACATATAAACATAACATTCCGAACAATTTGTTATGCTGATGTCGCCAAGTATGCATGACAAATCCACTTTTATAGCAATCTGGAATTTCCACCGTCTACACTGTAGAGTCAATAGACCTCCTCACAAAAGAAAACTTTTGAGAATTCACATCTATGCATTTTGCAGCATTTTGCAGATATAGTTTATATACGAAACATTCCAAATAACTAAACCAAACAGCAAGCTCATTTGGCTCACTCTATTAGCTTTACATACCCGGACTGCACATTTGCCTGCTCATCAGAGTGAATACTTCTGCTAAAAATTTCTGAAAAAGAAGAACGTGATGAGTGATTGCCCTTATATGCTGAAAGGCTCCTCGATTTCCTAGCGCTCTGCCATAGTGGCTTTGTATGAAGGCTCAAGAGAAATGGTGCATCTTCATGTCTCCACACAATATATGACAATCTCTTCCCTTCTCTCTCTGAACCCGTACCTCTCTCTTGCAGCCACACGAGAGTGCCCAAATAATTCTTTCCAACATCAGCACTGCCCTTCCTCTTTTCCTGTTTGTACTGGTTGTTCAAGAACCTTGTGATGGTGAGTTTCGAATGTTTTCTTTGATAACTTGAGTAAACAAATCCTCCATACGCCTCATCAATGCCATCAAGTCAGTGGAAGGAGCTTTCAAACACGACACATTAAAGCAAGCCTCATCAATTTGCACACCCAAATGGCCGATTGTAAATGAGAAAAGCTCAAAAAATCTGATTTAATGTCTTCGTGACCATGCCGATGCAAGTAAAACTATTCAAGGTATCATCATCATCATAAACCTGGGAATTCGTTTGTCATATTGCTCTGATAACTTCTGATATTTTTCAAGCCCTTTCAACCTGAAATAACTTTTTGTCAATGTGCGAGTCGCAGAGAACACAACTTTATTCCCGCTTCAATGTTTGCTTGTCAAGTCTCTCTCCAAGATGCTTTGTTCATCATCAATACCCTTTTTCTTCTTGCCTTCATCCGCAGTACCTCAGTAAGCATGGTCTGTCCTTTTTCTCTCCTCTCCTAGTCAGGAATGAAGAAAACCGCTCAAGATCTTGTCTCCCCCTTTTGTCTCCTTCGCACGAATTTCACTTCTAATTGGTCTTCTCTGATGAAGAAAACCGCTCAAGATCTTGTCTCCCCCTTTTGTCTCCTTCGCACGAATTTCACTTCTAATTGGTCTTCTCTGATTACAGATGCACAACGCTAAAACTCCCCTCTTCCTCATCTCTGCACTATCTGCACTTGATGAAGGCAGTATTTCCTTCTATGTCCTGCACTATCTTCCTTCCAGGCTCACGTTTTCTTCAAGATATACAGATTATGCAATCCGTTGTCCATATCACTCAGAATTTTCGTCGCCTTTTTCCCCATCTGTTCATCCTTATACACACCACCTTCCAGTTTCCGAGTAGAGCCCTGTCATAACTACGAACGAAAAAGCTAAAACAAAAAGGAGAAGAAGCCTCTCTATGAAAAACTGAAGAGCGAGAGAACTCCTTCGGAATGCCTTTTTTTCCCCCACATGAAGATTCCCCCTTTTTTCTTCGTTGCCGCTTGCAGTCCTCTGCCCAATCAGAAAGAAAAAAGAAAAGAAAAAAAAAGCTAGCCCTTCTCTACCCCCATGTCATGCATTCCACACGTTTGTGCACTTGTACCCTTTTGCTTCTCATGTCACGCCTCAAAGCCCCCTTTTGCATCTACGAGCCTCCTTCCAATGTGTTCTCGAATTCAAAACATGCTAAATAAAACATGAGAGCCTTTCATCGAGCCTTTCCTTTATCTTGATAGGAAAGAAAATGGTCATTCATGACAATGCGATTGTAGAGAAAGAATCTCCACGACAACATTCAGCCATAAATGGATTAAAATCAGAAGACATATATTCCCCTTCTCGATCACAACAGAGAGTGCCCATTTTACATGCTCAGAGATTTTTAGCCAAAACCAAAAACTATTTGAAGCACATGAACACTTCTGACTTTGCCTTCAATGGATATACCCATGCATGCCTGGAAAAATCATCGATGAAAGTCACGAAGTAAAGATAATTCCCAAAAGAAGATGTCTGCATAGGACCACAGACATCACTATGTACAAGCTTCAATTTCTGAGTAGCCCGAACTGAACCATCTTTTGGAAAGGACGAGCGCTGCATTTTGCACAAAATACAACCTTCACAAACATGTTTTCCAGGTGCCTCAAGTTTGGGCAAAGAGGACACCATTTCAGATTTCTGCAGGCATAGCAAACTAGCAAAATTCAGATGACCGAAGCGTGCATGCCAAAGCTTTGCATCTGAAATAGCCTGAGAATCATTATTGCACATGCCAAATCATTTACAGATCTTTCATAGTCTATGAGCTTATACAGCCCACGACATAAAATGCCAGAAGCAATAATCACATCGCCATTTGACAGATCATGAACTGTACACCTGTCATCAACAAATTTCACAACCAATCCAATCTTGGCTAATGGAGAAACTGCTAACATGTTCTTCTTGGTCCCTGGCACAAATAAAGCATCTGACAAAGTGAAAGAACTACCATCAACAGTAGTCAAAATGATCTTACCAACTCCCATAATAGGATAAGAGGAGTTGTTGGCGCATGTAACAGTATTCCCTGTAGGGGTAGGTTTGAGTGAAGAGAAGAAACTGTGCTGTGAGGTAATATGTTTGGTCGCCCCACTATCAAAATACCAAACATCTGAGTCTATTGAAGACATGCACTGCTCATGAGAAGATGGGTCAAAACTGCAAACAATAGTAAACGCCCATTCTTCTTCCTGCACAAGATTAGCAGACTCTGTTTTTGGTGTAGAGGCCTCTGCAACAACCATTCCAATCTCTTTCTTCTTTGCCTCTTTAGCAGCCAGTTTTGGATAGTTCTTTACGATATGATCATTCCCTTCACAATACTTACAAAACAATTTCTGCTTTTCTGATTTCTTCTCATCTTTATCTTCCTTCTTCGAATATGCAGAATTAGCAAATTTTTTCTTACTAGTTGAAGAGCTCCATTTTCCTTTGCCCTTTTCTGCTTACTTGATCTGCAACTCGCATAATGGACCTATTCTGCCTAGACTGATCTTCCTGCAATAGAACAGAGACTAGCTCCTCAAATGATAAGGCATTTGGATTGCCTTTCATCATCAACTGAAGAGTAGAAGCAAAACTCTGATATGAATCAGGAAGACCATTCAGAATGGTCTGCACAAGTGAGCTATCTGGTATAACCTCATCAGCAAAAATCAACTGTTCCTTCAAGTCTTTGATCTTCATTAGGAAACTGTCCATAGAATCACCTTCATTAATGTGCTCACTCTCCAACTATTTTCGGAGGTAAGCAACACGAGCCTCATTCCTAGCTTGGTACAATGTGGTAAGTGTATCCCAAGCATCCTTAGCTGTTCTGCAAGAGTGAATATGAGGAATAATGGCACGTTTGATAGACAAAGCTATCAATGCATGTGCCTGGGCATCTCTGCCATCCGAGCAAATCTACTGTGCAGTAGGTGTAGCAGAAACCGAAGCATGAACAAGAATATGCAGAATATCATCATCTTCGATACCTTCTGCATCAGCTTCAGTACATGCAGTTGTAACAGTTGCAGGTGTGATAGGACGTTTTTCGACACCTTGCAGAATGTTCCATAGTCCGTTTGCAACCAAGACACATCGCATCATATAAGCCCATAACGGGTAGTTGGTACCATCCAACTTATCCTCAACAACCAACATATGGAATACATCACTGCTTTCAGCCATGGCCGTGACTAAAATATCTTGATGCAAAAAATTGACTGTATCTCAAAAAGTTAAACAGAACTGCTGAGACAAATTCCGCTAGACCTGTAGCAGACTCTGAGATGCTTATACTGGCGAATAGAAACTTGTATATAGCTTTGGCACAAAAAGATGAAATAGCCTGCACAAGCATTACGATAGTGCATTCGGAGGCCGAAACGAGCTCAAATCATGATTTTGACACCATTGAGAGAAGCCGTTTTGATCTCGAAAACACGCTGAGTATGCTCACCAAAATTCGTGTGATTTTGAGACTGCAACCCGAGGAGTGTCGACGGCACCCTAGATGAAGCGACGACCTGCTCTGGTACCAATTGTTGGAGTTAGACGTCTGCGGAAGCACGCAAACAGCACAAGGAAGAAGAAGAAGCTTGGAGCACAACACACAATACTGAATGTATTACTAGAGAATGTACAAAAATAAGTAGCCCACTAGGGCAATAGGCGTATATACAAGCCGCGGGAAAAAAACCTCCTAAAGAGGGAAAAAAGTGCCCCAGGGGTCCTAGTGTGTTCACACACATCACTACCTAAATATATCAACAATCTTCAAGGCCAAAACATTGCAATACTATTTCAATCTATTTCATTTGAGACAAGGCTATTCCCCCATCAACTTGGATAAACTAGATGCCCAAATAATGATGCAAATGCCCCAAATCCAACATCTCAAAAGAGGCATGCAAGCCAGCCTTAGATTTAGCAATATGCTTATCATTAAGACCAACAAACAACATGTCATCAACATATACTATGATGATCAGAAGTACATCATCTACATGCTCACATATAAGATGCTCTCAATTGGACTATTCTCAAAACCATGTGCAATCAAGTAGGCATGTATCTTTTCATACCAATCATGTAGTGCTTGCTTCAAACCATACAATGCCTATTTCAGCCTGTACACTTTGTTTTCATGCCTTTTTTGCACAAAACCATGGGGCTCAAATACATACACTTCCTCATGTAAGTCACCATTTAGAAATGCATTTTAATGTCCAATTGATGTACATTCCAACCATGATGAGGTGAAAGTGCAGAAATGCTAGGAACAATGTGCAAAGGGCTCATCAAAATCAATTACTCCTTCTTAATCATAACCTTTGGCAACAATTTTAGCTTTATACCTATCAAGAGTTCGACCAGGCTTACATTTCAACTTGTATACCCATTTAGTGCCGATGGCCTTTTTGCATGGAGGAAAATCACATAAAGAAAAAGTACCATTCTTCATAATAGCATCATATTTTGATTGCATAGCATCCATCCAATTTTTTGAATTTTGTCCTTCATCAAAAGAAATAGGCTCATTCTCATCACAAAGACTAGAGGCAACCATCACATAGAGATCTGATGCAAAGGAAGCACTATTAGAGCCTCAACGGGTATGATATGACAAAGATGCATCTAATTTGCTATCTCTCAAAGTCTATACCAAACATTTAGGCATAGTTTTAGCCTCTTCTATGTGAGCCCTCTCATCAACAAGTGCATCATGTAAATTTGCATGAGAAATGGAGTGATCTGCACCATCATGTGGAGCCCGTAAAGGTTGAGAAATTGCCTCATTTAGATGAGAACTTGGCTGTCCACTTGGCAAAAGAGGAAGCAAAGTATCATACACATCTTTGGAGCTAACTAATGTCTCCTTGGTACATGAAAGTAATGACTGAATTGCATCTTCCACAAAAACAACATCAGCACTAACCAAAATGCATTTAGCTTGTGCATGATATAGACGATAGCCTTTGCTTTTAGAATTGTACTGAACAAAAATACAGTTTACTACGTTAGCATCCAATTTCCTACGTTGTTGTTTAGGCACCAAAGCATATGCCACACAACCAAAGACACTAAGATGAACAAATGGCTTACAACCATGCCAAGCCTCGTATGGAGTGATAGATTGTATTGCTTTGGTTAGATACCTCTTAAGTACATATATTGCACACATAAGAACCTAAAGCTAGGAGCTATGCGTTAAAGCCTGACTTTTGACCATACACCTCACCATCTCCATGAGAGACCTGTTCTTTTTTTCAGCAACTCAATTTTCTTGAGGTGTATACGACACTGTACACTGATGTTTTATCCCACACACATCGAGAAATGTATTAAAATCAAAAGACATGTATCCCCCCCTCGATCAAAACGAAGGGTGTCCAATTTACATGCTCACATATTTTTGGCCAAAATCAGAAATTGTTTGAAGCACACAAACACTTTAGACTTTGGTTTCAATGGATACACCCATGCATGCTTGGAGAAATCATCAATAAAATTCATGAAGTAAAGGAAGTTCCCAAAAGAAGATATTTCCATAGGACCATAGACATCACTATGAACAAGCTTTAACTTATGAGCAACTCAAAATAAACCATCTCTTGGGAAGGAGGAATTGCTACATTTTGACCAAAATACATCCTTCACAAACATGTTTACAAGGTGCCTCAAGTATGGGTAGAGATGATGCCATTTCCAATTTCTATAGGTGTAGCAAACTAGCAGAATTTAGATGATCAAAGTGTGCATGCCAAAGCTTTGCATCTTAGATAGCTTGAGAATCTTGGACTACACATGCTGAATCATTCATAGATTTCACATAGTCTATGAGCTTGTACAGCCCACCGTATAAAGTGCAAGAAGCAATAATAAAATCACTGTTTGAGAGATCATGTTGCAAAAAAATTGAGACTAACTCCTCAAATGTTAAGGAGTTTGGATTGCCTTTCATCATCAACCAAAGAGTAGAAGTAAAACTCGGATATAAATCTAGAAAACCATTAAGAACATTCTGCATAAGTGAACTATTTGACAAGACTTCATAAGTAGAAATCAAATGCTCTTCAAATTTTTGATCTTAGTCAAAAAATTGTCCATAGATTCTTCTTCATTCATATGCTCACTCTCCAACTGTTTTTGGAGGTAAGCAACACGAGCCTCATTTCTTGCATGGTATAAAGTGATCAGTATATCCCAAGCATTATTTGTTGTTTTGCAAGAGTGAATGTGAGGGATAATAACACATTCGACAGACAAAGCTATCAATGCATGTCTTTGAGCATCTCTATAGTCCCAATGAAGTTGCTCTCTAGTAGGTGCAATAGGAAGTGCAACACGAACAAGAATTTGAAGATCCTCATCTTCAACACCATCTACATCACCTTCAATAACTGTATTTGTGGGTGTAATACGCCATTTTTCAATACCCTACACAATATTTCACAACCCTCTTGCTATCAATACATGATGCACCATATATGCCCACAATGGTTAATTAGTAGCATCCAACTTGTCCTCAATAGCCAACATACATAATACATTATTGATTTTAGCCATGACCAATGATTAAACACCCTGATGCAAAAAAATGACTGCATCTCAAGAAGTTGAATAGAAACATCATGTTGAGCTCTTCTAAACCTATGGTAGACTTAGAGGTTCTTGTAGTGGGGAATCAAAACTTATATATATGCTTGGCATAAAAGGATGAAATTGCTTGCATACTCATTGTGATAGTGCATTCAAAGGCCAAAACAAGCTCATATCAAAATTTCAATGAGTATGCTCACCAATTTCTATGTGATTTTGAGACTATGATCAAAGGGTTGTCCATGATGCCCTAGATGAAGCGGAGATCTACTCTGATACCAATTGTTGGAGTTTGAGCTCTACGGAAGCATAATAACAACACAATGAAGAAGAAAAAACTTGGAACATATCACAACATTGAACATATTACAAAGTGAATGTACAAAGATATGTCACCCATTAGGATTATAGGTGTATGTACACGCGGGGGAAAAAAAACTTTCGAAAGAGGGAAAAAAGTTGAGACATCTATCTTCGAAAGAGAAACCATCAAAGGTTTAGTTCCCAAAAGTATGAGAGAATCACCACTGCCCTTTTTTTCAACCTAAGGCCCGATGTTGCTCACCATTAGAGAGGGAGTCCCCATAACTAGCACTCAATCATTAAGCCACAAAAGATCCTTTTGTTTCCTGATTTCTCATGCACAACCTAAATCTTCACAATAGCTCTAATTAGAAATACTAATTGGAGATTCTCATGTGTCTTGGTAGGAAATCATATTGGAATTAGGGGGAACATAACAAGATATAGGTAGTTCTCAACATAGTGGCTCCTCAAACCACCACTAAAGTTTGTGTATAACCACCCATGGACTCATCCATGTGCAAAGTCACAAACATGAAGATTTTTTATAGTCCATAATAAGATCAGTGTACGTTTCTTGTCCAAGGGTTTGTATAAGAAGACCTTAATGTTCTTCAAAGGATTATTCATTAACTACTCATGATGGAAGCACCAAGTGACTAATTAGACTCAACTCATCATACTTTTCTCTATAGGACTTACACTTGACATTGGATTATATGTTCTTCCTTTAGCTTATAGTATATCATACTTTTGAGATACCAGTGGCTTGAAAGATGCATTTGGGAGGAAGAATAGCTACCAAGAAGGTGATTTTTTGAGTTAACATATAGTGCAAGTGCTTTTAAAGATGAACTATGAAAGTAGGAGCACTTTAGAAGGTGTACCTTTCTTAGGGAAAGTTTTTTTCTCCATTTGTTCACCACCTTTTAGTTGTATGTGCATTCTAGCAAAGAATTTTATTGTAATTTGTATGTATATAGTTATGTAGCTCACTATTCTACATTCTACTCAAGGCTTTGAAGCCCAATTGGACACAATAGTTCTCCAATCGGGTGAAAGGTCAGTGAATGTTGGTTAAAAGTAGGGCATGAGAAAAACATCTAAGTTAAACATTTTTGGCCAACCTGAGTTAACTTCATTGAAAAAATGATCAAGTGAATTTCTAAAGAGTCCCCAAACTTAAACATAGTTACCATTTTTCTAGGTCCATGCACAAGTGATGCACAAAAATGGATCAAGATAGAAATTTGGCTAGAGATACTTAGAAGTTATCATCCACCTAATTGAAATATTTGTGTTATTGATGCCTAGTGCATAGAGAGCAAGAAAGTGAATGGGGAAGGGATGTTTTAGTCCACATTTTTTCATTCTTTCCCTACTTTGTACTCAATTCAAATTACCAAGTGCAAAGTCGGATGGTGTTTAATATAATTTGGGTAGGGATCAGACCATACATGGATTCCCATTTTTTTAGAGTCTAGGATCAAATCCCCTTCTAAGTAAAGAGCAAAATTAGAGAGATGATAACCATGCTCCTAAGTTTGGACCATGGGCTTGGGGGAAGTTGTTATAGCCTATAAGTTGAAGCATTAGCAGGACATGATAAGAAAGATATTGTGAAGAGCCCTTTTTCATAGGATATCGACCATAATCCTTTTGCTGCATTGAAACAAATGAAGAAGATTAATGATTAGTGTTTTGAATAAAATAAAAAATATAGTTTCAATAATACATATACTTACAAATGTAGCAACAAACCCATAGTGGCCCATTCAGCCTAAGCATGACATATGAACTAACTCAATGCTCTTATTTGTAGCAGTCTGTGTTTATTTAATGAAACAAGATTACATAGATTAAACGTAAAATATTTATAAAACATATGAGAATTATAACTCACAATAATATAAATTGTTTTGTATACCTTTTGCTGAGGAAATGATTTTGAAGACCTAGCTCTCTATGAAAATATTTCCACGTCTCAGGTGGTATGTTAACTTTTCTCTTATTTTTTTCTACCATACAATATCTATTATTTTAATCTAGAAAAAAGGATCAATAAAAAAAAAACTTGTAAACATGCATACACACATACATACACTTACACATACATACATACACTTACACATACATACATACATATACATGTACCCATATATACACATACACACACATACATAATAAATATATACACATTTATAAACATGCATACACACATACATACACTTACACACACATACACACATACATAGATACATACATACATACATACATACATACATACATACATACATACATACATACATACATACATACATACATACATACATACATACATACATACATACATACATACATACATACATACATACATACATATACACGTACATATACATACACATACACATACACACACATACACATATACACACATACATAATAAATATATACACATTTATAAACATGCATACACACATACATATACATGCATATACATACACATACATACATAATAAATACATACACATTTATAAACATGCATACACACATACACACATACATATACATATACATGCATACACATACACACACATACATAGTAAATACATACACATTTATGAGCATACATACACATACACACATACATATACACACATACATATACACACATACATACACTTACACACACTTAGACACACTTACATATCCATGGGGAGGCTATGCAAAAGTGATCCTATAGAATATGCAAGATTGAAAGAACTATATTCAAAGGAAGATAACGTACAAGCTTTTTGCAATGATGATGATGATGATGATGATGGCATGGTAGATTTTATTGAGGATTGGTATCAAAATGACAGTGAAAGCATTGATATTTCTAAAAATGAGAAATATATTCAAGTAGTATTTCTAAAGCATATATATGAAGGAAGTTGCTTGACATGACTAAGTGCAAGCTTACTTATTCTCAATCTTCAAAATTGTTTTGGATGGTGTAATGTATCTGATTCGACACTACTAAGGTATATTTTTTAATTTTATATCTATATTTATATATACACATATACACATACACCTATAAATATATACATACACACACATACACACAAACATGCTTGCATACACACATACACACACATACATACACATGCTATGAAAGTAAAGCAAAAGTGATGAAAGCTAAGGTGAGAACAAGAACCTGCATCGAATGAACACTTTCTGTCTGCCCATCCTATAGATAAAAATACAAGGAAAACCAACACGAGTTTATATTATCTAGAATAAAACACACTAACACATGAAAAAAAATGAAAGACACATGTAAGAATAGAATCCTCTTTGGCTCTTTGGCATAAAATCTTTTCCATCTTTGATTTGAAAACCTTTACAATCTTCCAGATTAATTTGATTCCCCCACTTTTCTAGACAACCTAATACCTATGTTGCTAACTGAGACTTGCACTTTGCAGATAAATGTGTAATCCTTGGTTAGCAAGGTAGGCTTTAAGACATCTCTAAAATGGGAGAGGCAGGTAATCTAGTAGCCCTTAGACAAATAGCAGCCTACATGCCTCAATAAACGAAAAGAAAATTAGAAATGAAATAAAAAAATCTACACACACGCATACATATATACATACATACACATACACATACACAACATACACATACACATACACATGCACATGCACATGCACATGCACATGCACATGCACATACACATAAACACACATACACATACACATGCATACACATGCACATGCACATGCACATGCACATGCACATGCACATGCACATGCACATGCACATGCACATGCACATGCACATGCACATGCACATGCACATGCACATGCACATGCACATGCACATGCACATGCACATGCACATGCACATGCACTGCACATGCACATGCACATGCACATGCACATGCACATGCACATGCACATGCACATGCACATGCACATGCACATGCACATGCACATGCACATGCACATGCACATGCACATGCACATGCACATGCACATGCACATGCACATGCACATGCACATGCACATGCACATGCACATGCACATGCACATACACATACACATACACATACACATACACATACACATACACATACACATATAGATAAATAAATAAATAAATCCAATTAAAAAAATCCTAAATTGAAAACACTAATTTCGATATTAGGGTTTTAAAACCCCTAATTTAAAAACTCTAATTCAACCTTTTAGCCATATGTTTGAAGTATATGTACACATTGCATCTATTCCTCCGACGTCCTACTAGAGAGATCTCTCCTCCCAACCTTATGCCTCTATATATAGCTACTCGAATCAACGAGGATTATAATATATATAAAGATATATACACATCATGTAGATACACATACATAAATATAAAATAGAGTAGATATATTATGCATCACACATACATGCCTAAATGCACACATGAATATATATATATATATATACATGCATACATATTTACATGTACACATTTACACATAGACATATATACATATATACATGTACACATCACATATACATGTCTACATGCACACATAAACATATATATACATGCATACATATTTACATGTACATATTTACACATAGACACATATACATATATACATGTACACAATTATAAACACTTGCATATATTACATGAATACATGAATATTTTACATAAATGCATATGCATATATACACATATGCATATTTAACACATGTATACATATATCACACACATGCAAACACATACATATACATGAAATACATATATATGCATACTAACATATGTATACATATAATACACATGAATACGCACACATATGCATACATACATGATAAAAATTTGCTCCTCGAAGATAAAGCAATATATAAAATAATTAGGCATACCCCCGAGCTTCATGTTCTAACTTAAAAGAACATGATTTCGTCTCTCTAGTAGGATTCATCGTTATTCAAGTTAATAAAAAAATCTATTATCTGATATCCATTCAGAAGCTTCAAGTTATTGATCGATAGAATTTACTATCTAATCTGCTCATTCAATTTCATTATTGCCATCATTTTGGTAAGACATCAATATAGTCTCATCTTCATTATCCTTATTGATTTCATTTATTTCTTCTATTGTTAAATCTATGTTCTCATAAATCACATCATCTATTGATGGATTAATATCTATTTCTGGTAATTCCTCTTCCTCATCGGTAGAATCAGCATGTAGAGAATTATCCTCTTCATCAAAAAGATTAGTATCATTATCACGTATAATGATTCTAATTTCTATTTCAGATGTTGATGTATCAGTATCTGATGCTGAATCATCAAGAGGACTTTCTTCGATCTCTCTAACAATAAACTGTTCAAACAATGACCTACCTCTAGGTTGCACATGAATGACTTGCCACCAAGGATGAGCATCTAGGTTTTTATAAAAAAATGCTTGTTCAATATGCCTAGGAAGAATATATGGTTCTTTAGTAGATCGCATTACCTTGGAAGAATCAATTGCCCAAAACCCAGATAATTCCTTTCTTAATGTGGAATTACTACCTTTATACTCGGCTCGAAACCATTCAACCTTCAAAATGACCTATCAAAATATATAACAACAAAAACCCATTATTAGGTGCTTAAAAAAATAACTAACTCTATCAAAAAAATATAAACTTTTTTCTACCTGTTTGAATGTACGAAATGAAATTTCGTAGATACCAACAATAGTTCCTACGTAACCAAGTTCGCTATCTATAAGGTTTGTGTCTTTTGAGCTAGCACGTGATAGTTGCTTGAAAGAAGCAACAATACTAGAATCCTCTATTTTACGTAAAGAATCAATGGCTTTGATTCTAATATGCTGTACAAAAGCCCACATATTAGTGAACATTCGAGCCTGCAAAATAAATTCAATTAGTAAATAGAAACTAACATACATATATGAAAAAAATAAAATATTATTTTAATAAAATTACCTTTCGTTCACAACCTATCATTAACTCTCTTTGCTCATTTGAGATTTCTTCATTATTTGCATTGGCGCGTTGCAAACGACTATATAGCCAATCCATGAAAGAAGATATATCTGTAATCTCATTATTATTGAGATTACGTCTATATCTTTTGTTTTTCGCCTTTTACTTTGGAGATTTTGAAGTTCCTCGTACTCGCTAAGGAATGCTTGCATGCATTCGCTATTATATGCTACAAAAGTAGAAACATCATTTTTTTCTTGAAATGTAAATAAGAATGGAACCCCCTTACCTGATAATACCTCATCTGTTATTTTTTAAGAAGACTCGTTGGTCCATGCACGTGGAGCTTCTTCATGAACTCTTTCAAGGTACTCACTAACGTAATACATACACTCTTCAAGCATCCAACCCTTTGCCATGGATCCTTCTGGTTTCGCTCTTTGTCGCACATAACCTTTTAATATTCCCATAAATCGCTCGACCCAAAACATCCATCGAGTGTTGACAACACCTGCAATCTCTATTTCATCTACAAGATGGACTAATAAATGAACCTGAATATCAAAAAATGAAGTAGGAAGTTCTTTCTCCATCAAACATAGTAGCTCTTTGCATTCACGTTTTTTTTGTGGGATCGAGTTTTTGTCAATCTCTTTGGATGTAATCCACATATACATATCATAAGAACAATTATAAATAAGTTAATTAAAAAATAAAAGATATGCAATATTCCTACATATTAAATATAAAAGTATCATAATTACCTTATAAGTGATCCAAGACGATAGATCACATCTTGTACTCTTTTTGTTGTACATCCATCGATAACCAAAGGTAAAATATGTTTCAAAAAGTTATGCCAGTCATGGGTCTTTAACCCAGATAAGCTCTTATCATCCATAGTAAACATGTTTTGAAAAGATGCTCCATACCCTGTAGGAGTCTTAATCAATTGAATTGTATTGTTGATAGTCTGTATCTCTTTTGTTGTAAGTACCCAAGGAGCAGGTGCATAAGTCATTTCTTGTCGATGTCTATCAAAAACTGGCCATAACTTTGGTTTGGATTTTTTATCTTTCAAATCATTCCTTGATGTTGTGGTATCTTTTACTCCAAGAAGATGCTGCCATAGTGAATAACCAATATTTTTGAATATATGCATAGGATCAAGAAGATGACATACTTTTAACTCTTTCCAATACTCCAAAGAATACCATATTGATATGTTCTCTGCGAGTGCCAATTTTCATTTACCTCTGTTCACATACTCATTATCTGAATCATCACTGAAGATTTCTGATTCTGGATCTATCAGAGGTCCATGTGTCCATTTTTTATACCAATCCATAGGCGTCATAGGTTTTGGACACTGGCCTGTTTCAAGCTTTCCATTAAAATGTATCGCTTCTCTTTTAGATCTTAATGGATGATCATCAGGCAAGAATCGTCGATGTCGAAAATAAATATTTTTGTTGAGATTCTTAATATAGATTGATCTCAACCAATCACCACAATATGGACAAGCTTTATAACCCTTAGTAGATATTCATGCATCATGAAAATGATAAAAATATAGTTAGATTAAATCATATATATTTCCATGCATATTGAATAAAAAAATTACATCAATACCTGAACAAACACCATATCCTGGAAAATCATGAATAGTCCAAGCCACAATACCACGAACCATAATATGTCTTTCATTGATGCTTTTCGATACATCAATGACATTAATACCTCTCCATAACTCTTGAAGATCGTCAATGAGAGGAGCAAGATATATATTCATATCTTTAACTTGTCTTTTGCCTGGGATTAAAAGTGAAAGCATTAAATGTTCCTTTTTAATGCTAGGGCGAAAGATTGTAGTTTATGACTACCACTGGCCATGTTGACCATTTACTGGATTTCAAGGAGAATGGATTAACCCCATCTAATGCAACTCCTAACTTTAGATTCTGTGGATTTTGTGCAAATTCAGGCCATGTAGAATCAATATGCTGAAAAGCAACACTATCATGAGGAAATCTGATTATTCCATCAGTACTTTTGTGATCATGTCCCCAAGTCAAAAGCTTTGATAATTTGGGGCTTGGAAACATATGTCTAATCCGTGGAGCCAATGGAAAATGTCTCAATACCTTTTTTGGGATTTTACCTTCTTCGCCCTTATATCGAGGAGATTGACATTTGGGACATGTCAAAGAGTTTGCATATTCACCTCTATATAAAATACAATCGTTAGGACATGCATGTATACATTGATAATCTATACCAAGATTGTTGATTATCTTCTTCATTTCATCATGTGAGGTAGGAAGAATATTCTGACTTGGTAAAAACTTTTCAGATAATAACCTGTAAATTTATCAAAAAAAGATATATTAAAAAAAGTAAATAAATAAATATACATACATACATACATACATATATATATATATATATATATATATATATATATATATATATATATATATATATATATATATATATATATATATATATATATATATATATATATGCATATAATTTTATATATGTGTATGCTTATGTGCATCTTTCAAAATATTCGCGAAAAATTTGATTGTTTTGGATGGCAAGATACGATTGGAGGATATGAAGTATGTACCTTCATTGAATGATTTGTCGATTCTATCATATGTTCAATTTGAAAGTGTGAGAAGCGGGTTTATAAATGCTATTCAAAGAATTTGGCACTGTTTATAGGCCATATGATGGTGACCTGGATGAATCACATGCACAGAGGTTACTCAAGCTAGAGCAACCTGATTATAAGGGACTTGTGCTAGCACGATTCCTGGGGTATGCAGTAAACCTCTTGCATGTCAATGATGAGCATCTGAACTTTAGGATACAAAGTGGAAATCATGGTGGCTTGAGAGGATCACTTTTATACAGCTTGTTCAAAGAACTTCAGGTTTATGACACTGAAGTTTTTTGAACAAGCTGTATAAAAGTGATCCTCTCAAGCCACCATGATTTCCACTTTGTATCCTAAAGTTCAGATGCTCATCATTGACATGCAAGAGGTTTACTGCATACCCCAGGAATCCTGCTGGCACTAGTCCATTATAATCAGATTGCTCTATCTTGAGTAACCTCTGTGCATGCCATTCATCTAGGTCACCATTGTATGGCCTATAAACAGTGCCAAATTCTTTGAATAGCAATTATAAATCCGCTTCTCACACTTTCAAACTGAACATATGATAGAATCGACAAATCATTCAATGAAGGTACATACTTCATATCCTCCAAAACAAACAATCGTATCCTGCCATCCAAACAATCAAATTTTTCGCGAATATTTTGAAAGATGCATTAATAGTTTTAAAAGATGCGCGGATAAAAAGTGTCCATTCAATTCAAGTTCTTGTTCTTACCTTATCTAAAGTAAGAATAAAAACCTGCATTGAATGGACACTTTTTGTTCGCCCATCCTTTATATATGCATATATATATATATATATATATATATATATATATATATATATATATATATATATATATATATATATATATATAGATATATATATATATATATTTATTTATTTATTTATTTATTTATTTATTTATTTATACATATATATGTAGATAGAAATTTGAAAATTATACCTTAATAGTGTCGAAACAGATACATTAATCCATCCAAACTGATTTTGAAGGTTGAGAATAAGTAAGCTTGCACTTAGTCGTGTCAAACAACTTCCTTCATATACATGCTTTAGACATTCCTCTCGAAGATATTTCTCATTTTTAGAAATATCAATGCTCTCACTGTCATTTTGAAAGCATTAGTAATAGTGGATGGAGCAATCATATAGCGATTACCCCAAAAGTTGAAAACCTCTCCATCTAAAGGAAGTGGTCCTCTATTCCATCTTCCATATCTTCTTCTATCATATGTTTGTACTAAAGAACGATCACGAGCTGGCAATGGATAATCTCCAATTGTTTCAGTCTCTAAACCAGGAGGTGGAGGATTTCTAGAAACCTCTGCTTGTAATTGATGAACAACAAGTCCATGACGTGTACGAGGTATATTAACATTATGAGAAAAATTATCATCATCATCATCATCGAGCAAGTATTCTTGTATATCAACAGTAATTTGATTTTGTATATGGTTTTTAAATAAAATAATGACATTAATATATATAGAAAATACATACACAAGCATTATCACGTTGACCACGTGATGGTGCATGCTCAAAAGTACCATACTCTGCCTCATGTTCAATACATTCCAATCGTGGTCTTCGATACGTGCCATAACAAGAGTTACACCAACATATAATATGCTCTTCATAGTAAAATTCATCATATTTCGTATCGGAGGACACATGTGAAGTCGTTGCATGGGTAGGAGGTGGTGGAGTACCCTCTGATTGATCAGAATCTGCACATAATAAGAAACAAAAAAAAATATATAAGTTATGTATCCATCAAATATATTTAAAATTAAATGTTTGATATACTTACAGTATAAAGTCGTTGCACGATGAGGAGACGGTGGTGGAGTTTCATGATTGATCAGAATCCACAAATAATGGTATTTGATATTAATAATCTGATTATCTACATACACAAAAAATTCACATATACATATTTACACATACACACAAATTCACATATACACATTTACACATACACACATATTCACATATACGCAACTACATGTATTTTGTATGAATGAGTGTATATGCATGCATGTGTGTGTACGTATATATGTGGATATGTATATGTGTGTTTATGTTAAATGTATGTATATGTGTATATGTATACATATATGTATGCGTATATGTTTGCATATATATGCGTATGTGGGTATGTGTATGTGTATGTGTGTGTATATATGTGTATGTATTCTGATTTTTTTTTGTTTGAGATTAAATTAACAAGAGATATTGTATGGTGGAAAAAAATAAGAGGCGAGCTAGCATAACACCTGAGACATGGTAGTTTTTTCGTAGACAGCTACATCTTCAGGAGTCATTTCCTCAGCATAAGGTACACCAATTAATAGTTTATATTTATAATTTTTATATATTTTAGTAATTTTTTACATTTAATTTATGTATTTTTTTCTTAAACAAATAGGCTGATGCAAAGAAGAGAGTGGAGTCAGGCCACACATCGCACCTAGGCCAAATGGGCCATAATGGTTTTGTAGCTACATTTGTAAGTATATGTGTTATTGTGAGTATATTTTTTATTTTAGTTAAAATGCAAGCAACTAATCTTTTTTATTTGTTCCATGCAGTAGAAGGATTATGGCCAATATCCTACGGAACATGAGATCGAGTATGCACACATTTTGGATATCGGCATTTGAGCGAGTATATGCAAGATCGTCCTGATGCCTTTGTGAGTATTATTAAATTTTATATAATTATTTTATTTTTATGAATGGTTTAATTGTTTTATTTATTTATGTTTTTTATATGTAATACAGGAGTATTATGGAGAGACAAATATGGATGAGGTGGAGAGACAGACACAGGAGGGACGATCTCGATCATCACAAGGTGATCATGACGATGAGGATGAGGAAGATCAGGATGATCATGATATTGCTGATGATGATGATCATGATGATGATGATTAGGATTTTAGTTGATTATGACATTGGATTATATGTATTTACATTGATATATATATATATATATATATATATATATATTTATCTATATATTTTTCATTTCAGTTATGTTTTGAATTGTGTGTATGGTATTAAGTAATGAAGAGTTTTGTTCTATTGATTGTTATTACTGTTTATATTAAGCATGTGTTTTAATACTTTAATTATATAATTCATTCATACGTGTGTACCTAAGTGTATATGTATGTATGTGCATGTGTATGTGTGTGTATATGTATGTATGTGCATGTGCATGTGTAAGTGTATATGTGTGTATGAGTATGTGCATGTGTATGTGTGTGTATATGTATGTGCATGTATATGTGTAACTCTATGTGTATATGTGTGTATGTGCATGTATATGTGTATATGTAGGTATGTGCATGTGTGTGTGCATGTGTATATGTGTTTTAATACTTTAATTATATAATTCATTCATATGTGTGTACCTAAGTGTATATGTATGTGTGTGTATATGTATGTATGTGCATGTGTATGTGTGTGTATATGTATGTATGTGCATGTGCATGTGTAAGTGTATATGTGTGTATGAGTATGTGCATGTGCATGTGTATGTGTGTGTATATGTATGTGCCATGGGAACCAATGCTTGAAGATAATTACTCATTTACTCTTTGTAAAAGTCATATTTGACTTGGAATATTTGTAACCACCTACCCAAGAGAGTCGTGGACTTTATTAGTTGTAAAGCATCAATCAATTAAGAGAATATCTCCTAGGATGTAGGAGCATGATTGTAACAAGTCTCCTAAACTTGAGTCACAATCTCACAAAGAATAATGGGTTTCGACACCACAAGATATAAAGAAGGCAAACAGATTATACGCAGAACAAGAAGAGAGAGAATTTTATTATCTGTGCAGATTTACAAGTAGTTCTGATCTGCGTTACAAAATCTATCAGATTGCTTCAATGTGAAGCCTCATCCACCCGACCACCCCCGAGCTGATCTCAATCCCAATCTCAATCACAATCACAATCTCAATCCCAATCTCAATCACAATCACAAACTCAATCTCAATCTCAATCTCAATCTCAATCACAATTCCAGAAGCCAAAAAACGATCGTAATGACTGTACGACCATCATCCTTTTCTATCTCTCAATCTTCGTCTTTTTGGGATCTCTGCCTTTCGCCAGCGCACGACCAATCACGCCTTCCTAGACCCGCACTTTTAGAATCTGCATGCTCCAAGATAGCGTCTTTTCGCATGTCTCATGCAAGACTTCCGGACCACCCATGCATCTACTTTTCATGTCCACCATCAAGAATCGTACCTGCAAAAATAGAGGTAATCCCTGCAACGCACTCACACACACGTCAATCACCCAAAAATAACCCATATACCCATGTGCGTTTTCTAAATCCGCGAACATGAATAAGATGAATGAATGAAGGCTTCTCTTTTTTTTTTTCTTTTTTTTAAGTGTTGGAAAACGGCACTTTTCAAAACCTTGTAACTCAAAAACAGTGAGGAATCAGCTTGAGCTTGTGAGAGACAAAAATATTCAGTTCTTAAATTTGTACAATAATGTTAGAGACGCCTCAGGTCCAAATCTGCTTCCAGATATCACTTTTGGGCCCTGCAAAATTGAAAATTCTAAAGAGAGATGAAGAAACATGAAAAATCTCTTCATTAACCTATCTTCATGGAACCAAATGAGACATAAAACATAGGAACTACAAAAAATTCAATCAGGTAAAGTTTTTCTACTAAGAATACTCTACCTTTCTCTCATACAACACTTTTTCAGATTCCTTCATCTTCATGCTCAAAATTAACATACAAATTTCATGCGATAACTTTCTAGAGAGAGAATGTAAAAACTTATTGCTACAAAATTTTGCAGACATGATCAAAATATCCTAAACATAAAATTTCATTATTACCTACACATCTTTTTTTTTTTCTAGGTGGAAAATCAACATGGCATCTTACAATTCTCCCCCTCTTTAAAGAACTATGTCCTCAGAGTTGGAAAGAAGGATAATGTTCCATAAACTCATCTAAACCAACCCATGTTGAATCTTCAATAGGATATGCAAACCACTTTACTAAAATTTCCACTATTTCACGATTCCTAAGATGTCTAACTCTCCTATCCAATATAACTTCTAGTTCAAGTTCAAAAGTGGCATCTTCCTTCAACTTAGATTTGTCCTACAAAACATGATCAGCATTAGGAACATACTTTTTAAGTAATCCAACATGGAAGACTGGATGAATTTTCAAAGTATTAGGTAGGTCAAGTAAATATGCAACAGAACCAATTTTCTTTAAGATTTTGAAAGGACCAGCATAACGAGGAGACAATCGACGATCTTTGCCTAAAACCAGATTTGATTTAAAAGGACTCACTTTCAAAAAAACCAGATCATTTGTTCTAAATTCCAAGGGCCTCTTTTTGAGATCATGATATAATTTCTGACGTTTCTGTGCATCTTTCATGTTTTTCCTTACCTTATTTAGCTCCAAATCCATGTTTTCAAGCATCTGTTTGGATATTTCAACCTGATTCTGTGAATTAAAAACTGAATGCGGCAGCAAGCAATTATAACCATACATTGCTTCAAAAGGTGTCATCTTAATAGAGGAATGCCATGCACTATTATATGCATACTCAACCAAGGGCAAATATTCAGTCCAATTGTTTTTCTTATCATTCACATACATGCGTAACATATCCTCAAGCACCCTGTTAACCCTCTCGGTCTCACCATCGGTTTGAGGATGAAATGCAGTACTCATGCGTAATTCTGTTCCTATGGATTGAAATGTTGCTTTCCAAAAATTAAATGTGAACCTTGCATCCCTATCAGAAATTATACTTTTGGGTATACCATGTAACCTAAAAATTTCTTTTATGAAAAGTTTAGCAACATGCAAAGTTGTATCAGTTTTCCTCATGGGAAGAAAATGTGCCATCTTTGTAAGACGGTCCACGACAACAAAGATGGTATCATGCCCACTTCTGGTCACAGGCAACTTTGTTATGAAATCCATAGAGATGGATTCCCATTTTTGATCAGGCACATCTAATGGTTGTAACATGCCAGGACTCCTTTTAAATTCGGCCTTAACCTGTTGACATTTCAGACATTCTTCGACATACCTCTTAATATCATATTTCATACGTGGCCAGTAATATGAAGCTTTCACTTTTGCATAAGTTCTAGAAAAACCAGGGTGTGCAGAGAAAGGTGCATCATGACAGTCATGCAGGAACTTTTCTTTCAAAACAGATTCTGAAGAAATACATAAACGAGAATTACAATACAAATCATTATTTCTCAAATGAAATTTTCCCTGAAACATAGAACCTGGATTCATACCCAAAAATTCCAAGATTGCTGCATAAAATAAATCTTCTTTTAATTCTTTTCCAATATCAAAATCAGAGGATAAAATAGAAATTGAACTGCATAGGGGTTTACGACTCAAAACATCGGCCACCTTGTTTTCTTTCCTTGCTAAGTATTTAATATAAAAATCATATTCACTTAGCAATTGGATCCATCGTTTTTGTCTATTGTTAAGTAAAGGTTGAGTAAATATGTATTTAAGGCTCTGATGATCTGTTCTTAATTCAAACTTTACTCCTAGCAATAAGTGTCTCCAATGTTTAAGTGCATGAACAACTGCAAGCATTTCTAAGTCATGTGTTGTATAATTTAGTTCATGTTTCCTTAATTTCCTTGACTCATAAGCCACTACCCTCCCTTCTTGTGAAAGAACGCATCCGATTTGGCTTCCACTAGCATCACATGCAACAATAAAAGGCTTCCCTAACTCAGGTACCTTTAGCACACAATTTTCGATAACTTTCTGTTTTAATTCGTCAAACGCCTTTTGACATTCATCGTTCCATGTGAACTCTCTATTTTTCTTTGTCAATTCTGTAAGAGGATTTGCAATTCGAGAAAAATCCCTAATGTGTGCCCTCTCATATTGTGTCAAACCAAGGAAGCTTCTCACATCCCTCACACATTTGGGTGTAGGCCAGTCAACTATGCTTTTAACTTTCTCAAGATCTATATGAATCCCTTCCTTAGAAAAAACTCTCCCCAAATAAGTCACTTCCCCTTTTGCAAAAAAAACATTTACTCATCTTACCATATAGTTTATGCTCTCTTAGTTTTTGTAAAGTCTTCCTGAGATGCAATGCATGTTCATCATCATCCTTAGAATACACAAAAATATCGTCAAGAAAAACTAATATAAATTCATCGAGATATTCATCAAACACATTATTCATCAAACACATAAATGTTGCAGGAGCATTTGTTAATCCAAAAGGCAAAACTGTGAACTCGTAATGACCATATCGTGTTCTAAAAGCGGTTTTGGGTATGTCCTCAGACTTTACTCTAATTTGATGATATCCCGATCTTAAGTCAATTTTAGTGAATACTGTGGCACCACTCAATTGACTCAGCAGTTCATCTATGTGTGGTAGTGGATACTTGTTCTTAATGGTTTTCTTGTTCAATCCCCTATAGTCAATACAAAGTCTGTATGAACCATCTTTCTTTTTCTGAAACAAAACAGGTGCTCCCCAAGGTGAAACACTAGGTCTTATCAACTCCTTCTTCAATAGATCATCCAATTGGAGCTTCAACTCTTTCAATTCATCAATATTGAACCTATAAGGTGCTCTAGAATAAGGCTCACTTCCTGGATAAAGGTCTATAGCATGGTCAATTTTCCTAGGAGGAGGCATGCTCGGTAGATCATCAGGAAATACATCTGCGTACTCATCTAAAAGTTTTTTAACATATTCCGGTATTTCCTCTTCTTTGTTCTTCTCCTGAAGGTCATGCACATAAACCAAATATGTCTCACAACCCTGTCGAATACCCCTAATCAACTTTATTGCAGAAATAGGAGAAAAACTTGAATTACACTTGCCTGCAAGACGATGTTCCTTCCCTTCTATTTTCAAAGTAAGGATCCCGCTTTCACAATCAATCACGACACTGTTATGAACTAACCAGTCCATTCTGATGATTACATCACATTCTCTCATTTCAATTACATGGAAGGTACCCAAAAACTTATGTTCTCCTAACATAAAATCAAGATTCTCAATACAGCCTCGAGTATAGTGTATCCTACCATTAGCCATCTGTACAGGTCTTTTAGTCTGCATCTCAATATGCAACCCTAAAGCTTCTGCCATCTTAAGTGAAAGGAAACAAATTGTACTACCCGAATCAATCAAGAAACTAACCTTACGTGAGGATATGTCCCCCATAATCCTAATCACCAATGCCCTTGAATGAGAAGAAGTTTTCATGCATTGAAGTCTAGGGCTAGAACACTTACCTTGATCATCCGCTTCCTCAATTGTCATGTTTTCTTCTTGTAGATGAGCTAACTTCGCTTGCATAGAACGGTTGATGGCCTTGTTTGGACATTCAAAAGTGTGATGTCCTTGTTCTCCACATCGAAAACAAAGTCCCAGCCTCTTAGCCCACTCCAGGAAATCAAAATCACGTTGCCAGTGCATAACTTCTTGCTTCTTAGGTGTATCTGTTTGCTTCGGCTTTGGTCTTCCTCCTTGACCGTTAATAGAGTTAGTCGATCTCTGTCCATTTTGATTTATTGAAATAGGTCTTGGGGGTCGATGTCCTGTTGAGATAAACCTTGATTTGAATGCCTTTTTCGTGGTAAACTTCTCCATCTTCTCAAAGTTTTCTGCTTTTGCAACCGCATCAAGAAAATCTACACATCCGGACCCCTTTACTTGATAGCAAAACTCTTCCCGCAAACCCTCAATAAACTTGCTTTTCAGCGCATCTCCAGAAACTTCTAGTGCATACTTATGTAAACGCAAAAATTTCTCCTTATATTCTTCAACAGACAAGTTATATCTATCATCCTCATGCTGCTTGAAAGAGTAGAATTCCATTTTCTTTTCCATCCGATAATGTGGAGAACAATAACAATTCTCTGCTTGCTCTCGAAATTCTTTCCAGAGGATCGGACCTTCACGTGTTCCTGTCTGTATATAAGATTTCCACCACAGTTTTGCGACTCCTCGCAGATGCAGAATTGCCACCTTTGCTTTTGATTCCTCACTAAATACGCGCAGGTCAAAGAAATCTTCAAGTTCCTCAATCCATGCTTCAAGATCCTCTCCAGTTTTCTTCTCACCATCAAATTCATTTAATTTTGCTCTTTTGAACACTTGCTTGAGTGCAGATTCACCTGCATCATTGTCCTCTTCAGGTTCACGTTGTCGTCTAGCTCTACGTGCATTTAATGTGCCCGCACCATTACCACCTTCAGCATTGAGGTCCATGAAAGCATTTGCAGTAGCCTCTTTTTGTTTGTTGGATCTTTCTTTATGTAATTCTGCATTCAATCTACAGATAAGCTCCTCTTGTCCTTCTATCTTCTTCTTCAAAGCCTGCATCTTGTCCCGGAATCCAACTCTGCTTTGATACCACTTGTAACAAGTCTCCTAAACTTGAGTCACAATCTCACATAGAATAATGGGTTTCGACACCACAAGATATAAAGAAGGCAAACAGAGTATACGCAGAACAAGAATAGAGAGAATTTTATTATCTGTGCAGATTTACTAGTAGTTCTGATCTGCGTTACAAAATCTATCAGATTGCTTCAATGTGAAGCCTCATCCACCCGACCACCCCCGAGCTGATCTCAATCCCAATCTCAATCACAATCACAATCTCAATCCCAATCTCAATCACAATCACAATCTCAATCTCAATCTCAATCTCAATCGCAATTCCAGAAGCCGAAAAACGATCGTAATGACTGTACGACCATCATCCTTTTCTATCTCTGAGTCTTCGTCTTTTTGGGATCTCCGCCTTTCGCCAGCGCACGACCAATCACACCTTCCTAGACCCGCACTTTTAGAATCTGCATGCTCCAAGATAGCGTCTTTTCGCATGTCTCATGCAAGACTTCCGGACCACCCATGCATCTACTTTTCATGTCCACCATCAAGAATCGTACCTGCAAAAATAGAGGTGATGCCTGCAACGCACTCACACACACGTCAATCACCCAAAAATAACCCATATACCCATGTGCGTTTTCTAAATCCGTGAACATGAATAAGATGAATGAATGAAGGCTTCTCTTTTTCTTTTCTTTTTTTCAAGTGTTGGAAAACGGCACTTTTCAAAACCCTGTAACTCAAAAACAGTGAGGAATCAGCTTGAGCTTGTGAGAGACAAAAATATTCAGTTCTTAAATCTGTACAATAATGTTAGAGATGCCTCAGGTCCAAATCTGCTTCCAGATATCACTTTTGGGCCCTGCAAAATCAAAAATTCTAGAGAGAGATGAAAAAACATGAAAAATCTCTTCATTAACCTATCTTCATGGAACCAAATGAGACATAAAACATAGGAACTACAAAAAATTCAATCAGGTAAAGTTTTTCTACTAAGAATACTCTACCTTTCTCTCATACAACACTTTTTCAGATTCCTTCATCTTCATGCTCGAAATTAACATACAAATTTCATGCGACAACTTTCTAGAGAGAGAATGTAAAAACGTATTGCTACAAAATTTTGCAAACATGATCAAAATATCCTAAACATAAAATTTCATTATTACCTACACATCTTTTTTTTTTTTCCAGGTGGAAAATCAACGTGGCATCTTACAATGATTATAGAGAGCCAAAAGTTTGAATTCAAATTCAAGATTTGAACTCAACTACTATAAAAGTGATCATCAAAAAGTCGCGGGTATGCAAGTCACTTCCGAGCTTATCATTCTCATTTCTGAGTGTGTGTGAGGCCTACACTCTAGCCCACACCTATCTACACCATTAGGCAATGATCTTCATGCCTATGGCATTGTACAACAGTGTTCATTAATATATATATATCTACACTGTTCATTTCTGAGTTCTCTGTCATAGTGTCTGAAAGTCTGTTAACTTGTGGAGATCATATCTCACTCATTTCTCCACCAAATTCAAAGATCTATAGCTTGTTGGAACCAGATCAAAGTTTTCTACGTGATTTCAAAATTTTAAGAATTTCTATTCAGCCATCTCAGAGAAAATTTCATCGAAGTGATCACTGGTCAAAGTCTGCAACAGTCCTAAAATATCGAGGGTAAAGGTTTACTTGCTAAATTAATTTCTCTGAGCATAGTTCATCTTTTTAAGTGATTCCACTTGGAATAGTTAGCTTGATAAGCTACTTAGATACTCCTAAAAGGAATTTTTCCAATTCCTACTGTGCTGGTCATACTGAGCAAAAGATACAGCAGGTGTCTAGCCAAAAATAGAAGGTTTTCTTCAAGACTTGAAGTTCAAAGTTGTCTGTTTTGATTCAACCTTTTCATACATCATTACCAAAGTACATAGGCCATTTTTGGTGTCATTGGAAAGCTAATAAGGTCCACTTATCAACTCTGAAGCATCAAAGGGCTGGTACAAAGCAGGATTTGGCAGTACCTACTCATTCTCTTGAAGTGTCCATCCATCATTCCCAACAATTCCTTGTAGTGCACCCACCTAGGTTAAATTCCCATCACTTGCACACACGAAAACATCTAGAACCCTTTGCTCTGATACCAGTCTTACATCTTTTTGTTCTGTCCCTGCTCGTTGTGCTCACAGAAGCTCACACAGAGATTCAAATTTTTGTTCTCCGCCCTGCCATTGAGCTCCTTCTCTACATAGTGAGTCACTTCTCTTGAAGTCTCCCATACGGGTTCTAATAGAATCTCCTCACAATTCCTCTATCAAGTCAGGCAAGATGCCTCAAGTGACACCATGCCGCATATGTACCATCTCACTTAAGAAGTTGTGCATACTTGAGGTGACACTTTTGCTCTTTGTCACACATAAACTTTTAATATGCACATAAATTCCTTGACCCAAAACATCCATCAAGGTGTTCAAAACTCTTGCAATCTCTATTTCATCCACAAGATGGATCAATAAATGAACTTGAATATCAAAAAATGACATTGGAATCTCTTTCTCCATCAGACATAGTACCTCCTACATTCACGTTTCTTTTGAGTCTTTGTCAATCTCTTTTGATGTAATCCACTTCTTATCATTTCATATTGAAATATTTTCTGCTAGTGGCAAATTTCCTTTATCTCTAACCTTCAGATTCTCATTATCTTCATTGTCACTAAATATTTCGGATTGTGGATCTATAAGAGAGAGGCCCACTTGTCCATTTCCAATATCAATCCATAGGTGTCATTGGTTTTGGACACTAACATATTTCAATCTTTCTGTTAAAATGTATCGCTTCTCTTTTGCGTAATAATGGATGATCCTCAAGCAAGAACCTTCGATGTCAAAGATAAATATTTTTGTTGTGATTCTTACTATAGACTGATCTTAACCAATCAACACAATAAGGACAAGCATCATATCCCTACATGCATGAAAACCATAAAAATATAATTAGATTAGCTCACATACATTTGTATATATATTATATAAAAAAATTACATCATTACCTGAATAGAAACCATATCCTAGAAAATTGTGTATAGTCCAAGCCATAATTCCACGAACCATAATGTCTCTTTGATTAATGATTTTTGATACTTCAATGACATTAATGCTTCTCCATAACTCTTGGAGATCGTGAATGAGAGAAGCAAGTTATTCATTTATGTAGTTATCTTGTCTTTTTCTTGGGATTAAAAGTGAAAGAATTTTATGTTCCTTTTTAATGCTAAGATATGGTGGGAGATTGTAGTTGATGACTACCACTAGCCATGTTGACCATTTATTATATTTCAATGAAAATGGATTAATCCCATCTAATGCAACTCCTAACTTTAGATTATGAGGCTCTTGTGCAAAGTCAGGCCATCTAGAATCAATATATTGAAAAACTGCACTATCAACTAGAATTCTCATTACTCCATCAGTACTTTTATGATCAAATCCCCATGTCAAAAGCTTTGATAATTTAGGGCTTTGAAACATGTGTCTAATTCATGGAGCCAATGGAAAATGTCTCAATGCCTTTTTTGGGATTTTACCTTCTTCCTCCTTATATCAAGGAGATTGACATTTTGGACATGTCAAAGAGTCTACATATTCACCTCTATATAAAATACAATTATTAGGACACACATGTATACAATGACAATCTATACCAGGATTGTTGATTATCTTCTTCATTTCATCATGTGATCTAGGAAGCATATTGTTGCTTGGTAAGAGCTTCTTCAATAGTAACCTACAAGTTCATGAAAAAAAGTTTCATGAATGAAAATATGTAAAAAAGTTCATATATGTATGTTCTATATGTGCATATGCATGTGTTGTGTGTGTGTATATATGCATGTGTATATGTATATATGCATGTAAATATGATTATATGAGTCTATGTGTCTGTACATATGATTATGCATGTGTATGTGTATGTGAGTATGTGTGCGTGTATGTGAGTATGTGTGCGTGTATGTGAGTATGTGTATGTGTCTATGTGTATTCATTATATGTGTGTAACTGCATGCATGTACTTACTTCCACGGTAAGTGGACAAAGCGCAGGTAAGAGTCACATAGTGCTTGCATTCTTCTCTTGAACTCCAATCCATTCCCTATGTACACAATGTTCCCCTCTGGCTCTATATCGCACTCTAGTCCTAAGGTGCCTATGCATGTCCTCATAGGCAACTGTGCTCTGCTATCACGATTTGGAGGTGGTATATGTAGCCTGAAAATAGATAGATAAAAATAAATAAAAATATGTGTTATAATATCATTAAAAAATTTTATGAAAAAAAAAATCTCTGAGTAATCACGCATGATGGCCCCTAGAGTATCAGATGGAATTCTTGCTCTCATAAGACTTTTTATGAGAGTGAGTTTTGCCTTTGTCTCTCTACTAGGATCCATAATACCTAACATATAAAACAAAGTGGTTAGAAATCAATATATATACGTGTACATATGTATGTGTGTATGCATTAAGTATGTGTATGTATGCATGTGTGTGTATGTATGTGTGTGTATGTGTGTGTGTATGCATGTGTATGTGTGTGTGTGCATCATTATATGTGTATGTGTCTATGTGTGTGTGTATATGTGTGTGTATGTGTGTGTGTGTCTATGTGTATGTGTGTGCATCTATGAGTGTGTATGTGTTTATGTGTGTGTATGTGTCTATGTGTGTGTATGTGTCTATGTGTGTATGTGTGTATGTGTATGCACGTATGTATGCATATGTGTGTGTATGTGTGTGTATGCATTATGTATATGTGTGTGTATGCATTATGTATGTGTATGTATGCATGTATGTATGTATGCATATGCATATGCATTATGTATGTATATGTATGCATGTATGTGTATGTGTGAGTATGTCTCTCTATGTGTGTGTGTATGCATATATGTGTGTGTATGTGTGTGTGTATATGTGTTTGTATGTGTGTATGCATGTGTATGTGTGTGTATGCACGTGTATGTGTGTGTATGCATCATTATGTGTGTATGTGTCTATGTGTGTATGTGTGTGTATATGTGTGTGTGTGTGTCTATGTGTATGTGTGTGTCTATGAGTGTGTATGTGTTTATGTGTATGTATGTATCTATGTGTGTATGTGTCTATGTGTGTATGTGTATGCATGTATGTATGCATGTGTGTGTATGCATGTGTATGTGTGTGTATGCATCATTATGTGTGTATGTGTCTATGTGTGTATGTTTGTGTGTGTGTGTATGTGTATGTGTCTATGTGTATGTGTCGCTATGCGTCTATGAGTGTGTATGTGTTTATGTGTGTGTATGTGTCTATGTGTGTGTATGTGTGTATGTGTGTATGTGTATGCATGTATGTATGCATATGTGTGTATGTGTGTGTATGCATTATGTATGCATATGTGTGTGTATGCATTATGTATGTGTATGTAAGCATGTGCATTATGTATGCATATAAGTATGTATGTATGCATATGCATATGCATTATGTATGCATATGTCTGCATGTATGTGTATGTGTGTGTATGTCTCTCTATGTGTGTGTATGCATATATGTGTGTGTATGTGTGTGTATATGTGTTTGTATGTGTGTATGCATGTGTATGTGTGTATGCATGTGTATGTGTGTGTATGCATCATTATGTGTGTATGTGTCTATGTGTGTATGTGTCTATGTGTGTATGTGTGTGTATGTGTGTGTGTGTATGTGTATGTGTGTGTATCTATGAGTGTGTATGTGTTTATGTGTGTGTATGTGTCTATGTGTGTATGTGTCTATGTGTGTGTATGTATCTATGCATGTGCATTATGTATGCATGTAAGTATGTATGTATGCATATGCATATGCATTATGTATGCATATGCATATGCATTATGTATGCATATGTATGCATGTATGTGTATATGTGTGTATGTCTCTCTATGTGTGTGTATGCATATATGTGTGTGTATGTGTGTATGTGTGTGTATATGTGTTTGTATGTGTGTATGCATGTGTATGTGTGTATATGCATCATTATGTGTGTATGTGTGTGTATGTGTGTGTGTTGTTGGAGTTTATTGATCTCCAAAGTACAGCTAGAAGTAGGTGAAACCCAACAAGACCTAGTTGACTTTTTCACAAACTTGTATGCACAGACCAGTTTTCTTGCAGAGCAAACTGCTCTTTACTCACTTAGAATTTTCCAAAACTATTTCACACACATAAACTAGACTCTAATAGCTTTCCAACAAGCTATAGAACACCTCAAATGGATAAATACACAATGAGCTATGACCTCTGCAATATGCAGCTTTAATGGAGACCTTGAAACAGAGATGAACCCGAGGACACACATCACTTGCAGAGACTACTGCTCTTTAACTCACAACTCCAATGAATTGTAAACTTTCCAAAATACATTTAGACTTTGAGAGCTTTCTAACAAGCCAAAGAACACATGATTTGGATACATACACAAGGAGATATGACCTCTGCAAGTTTGAGGTTTAATGGAGACCTTCAGCAGGGGGTAAAACCAGAGAACACACACTACTTGCAGAGAGTACTGCTCTCAGCTCACAAATCAAATGATTATGAAAAATTTACAGGAGGAAAGTAGACAGTAAGAGCTTTCAAATGAGCTATCAAACATGTAATTTCGATATATAATGAGGGAGATACAAGCTCTACAATCTCTGCATACAAAACTACAGCAGCATAGAGATACACATATGACTCTCTTGGACTTCCCTCAAGATCACGACTTTTCTCCTCTTTTTATATCATGGGAAACTAATCTAAAACCTTCCTAATACATCTAAATTTGTGGTAGACACTTGGATGGAGGTATTACATGACTCAAGTGCTCAAATAAACAAAGTATTGATGGACTTTGAGAACTAGCCACATCGACCTTCCACTAGGACACCACTGCAGCTCCCTTGTGACTCACTAATTTGACTCACCATGTTCTAGAACTCACGTGGTATTTTTGCTACATTTTATGAATAATATGAGCCTTCTTGAAGTATTTGAAGACTTCCGAAAGGTATTTACATAATTTGAAACTTGTACCCTACATAAAACAAATGTTCGCAACATTCTCCCCCTCAAGTTTAAAGGGTATTTCCTTCATGCCAAGAATATAGTTGAATCTTTGAAGCTTTGGTCCATCCAAGGATTTGGTGAAGATATCTGCAAATTGATCCTTTGTTCCCACAAAAGAAACTTGTACTTCATTGTTTATGGCCTTCTCTCAAACATAATGATAGTGAACCTCTATATGCTTTGTTCTAGCATGAAAAATAGGATTTGAGGTCATATGAATGTTGCTCAAGTTATCCCCCATAGATCAGTGGTACATCAACTTGCACATTCAAGTCATGAAACAACTTTTTAAACCACATAACCTCAGTAGTAGCCAATGCTAAACCTCTATACTCAGCCTCTGTAGAAGATAAAGCAACTGTAGGCTGTTTCTTTGAACTCCATGTTAATGTCTTGTTTCCTGCTATTACCACATATCCACTTGTGGATCTTCTGTCATCTTTGCTTCCAGCCCAATCTGCATCACTAAAGACTTTAAGAGTTGGATCAGCATCATTACTATAAAATAATCCTTCGTTCATGGTACCTTTCAAATACCTAAGCACTCTTTTCGCTGCATGCATATGAGGTACTCTAGGTTCATGCATAAACTGTGACAATACTCCCACTGCATAGCATATATCAGGTCTAGTTTTTGTTGCATAAATCAAAGATCCTACCATGGATCTATATACATTCATATCATGCAACTCATCACCTTCCTTTGCACTCAGCTTTACATTACATTCCATTGGAGTAGAAACAAATTTACATTCCTGCATACCAAACTTTTTCAACATATCACATATATACTTTCTTTGTATCAAATGATGAACTCCAGCAGTCGGAACTCTATTCATAATGTAAACACTTGTGCTAACAGCTTCAACCCAAAAATAATTAGGCAAAGACATATCATTAAGCATGCTTCTAGATGCTTCTGCTATGATTCTGTTTCTTCTTTCTGCGACTCCATTTTTTTGTGGAGTATACCTGCATGTAACTTCTCTTTTGATACCTTCATCATACAAAAAATCAGTAAAAGCTTGAGAGAAATACTCTCCCCCTCCATCAGATCTTAGCTTCTTAATATACCTTCCTGTTTGCTTTTCGACATATGATTTGAACTTCTTGAAACAATCAAAGACCTCACTCTTATGTTTAATGAAATACACAAATGTCATTCAACTATGATCATCAATGAATGATACATAGTACTTATTACCAACCAAGGATGCCTCTTTAGTAGGTCCCCACACATCTGTGTGTATGAGATCTAGCAAACCATCACTTACATAGCTTGAATGCTTGAAAGGTTGTCTATTCTGCTTACCCATTTGACATGCTTCACAAAGATGCACCATATGTTGCTTAGTAAGATCAGGTAATCCTTCAACAATCCTCTTCTTTGATAGCTCCTTTAACCTGTGTACATTCATGTGTCCAATCCTTTTGTGCCATAGATCAAGCTCTGCTATTCGATGCATACCATAAGAGAAATAGTTTGTATGATTTGGGTTTACCTTGAATGTAAACAATCTACCTTGTTTTTGACCTCTAGCAATTAACCTCCTTTGCTTTGGATCCTCAATGAAGCAACCCGCATGATTAAATCTTATTTGCAAACCTTTTTCTACCATTTGACCAACTAACATCAAATTCTTAGTGATCGTTGGCACATAAAGTACATCCTTCAAGCAATTTGTCTTGCTCTTATCCTGCATAAAGACATCTCCAACTTGCATAATCTTATGTGTTGTATCATCTCCTGTTTCAACATGACCTTTACATGAAGGATTATGCATATTAGAAAACCATGAAGCATCATGAGACATGTGATTAGAACAGCCACTATCTACATACCATACATCGCTTTTGCAATTCATCTTAGTTTCTACATTCATCATAAGAAGAGAATCATAATCATCACTTTTACCTTCAACTGCATAATTTCCTTGTTGTTTACCTCTTCTTGAATAGCCTCCTCTTTGATTACCACCTTGATTATTTTCATTTTGATAACATTCTTTGGCATAGTGTCCATACCTTCCACATATATAGCCATTGTTGTTATCTTCACTCCTTTGTCTTTGATTGTAGTTGTAGTAGCCTCTCGTACCTCTAGCACTTGATCTTCCTCTTCCTCTTGTGTTGAAGAAGCCACTTGAAGTCCCTTGATCATCGCTCCTTCTTCCTTGACCTCTATTTGAACCTCTTCTACCTCTGTTTCCACCTCTTGATGATCCTGCATAAAGAGCTTGTGCTTGAGATCCTTTTTTATTTGAAGTAGAACCATTTAGATTCATCTCCTCCGTGACCATGAGAGCAACAAGCTGATCAAAGTCCGGTAATTCTCCTCTAACATAAACTGAAGTAATGAATGGTTTCCATCTCTCATCATCCTTGAGGCCGTTGAGAGTATGTGCAACCAAGTCGTCATCCTCCACATGAGCTTGAATTGATCCTAGTTGATCTGCAATCTCTTTAACCTTCAACAAGTAATCATTGACGGATGTCCTTGTATCTTTCTTTATGTTATTCAACTCATTTTTGAGTTGAATCTTCCTTGCTCTTGTACCTGTAGCATACAACCTTTCCAATGCAAGCCAAACATCTCTACTTGTGTCTAGATCTTGTATGTGTCCTACCATTGAATCTTGAATATTTTGTGATAAAATGAATATAACCCTTTTGTCTCTTTCATTCCAAAGTCTAAAATCCCTCAATTGTTGCTGACTAGGATCCTCTGGTAATATAGGTTTGATATCCGTTCCATCAATCAAACCATACAAGCCTCTACCTTGCAAGTATGCTGTGATTCTAAATCGCCATGCTTGATAGTTGTTCTTATCAAGCTTCTCTATTTGTGCATGTTGATCGCCCATTGTTCAAAATAATAAACTTCCTCCTTTAACCCTCCTTTTGGATATATGTGATAAGAAGAAGTATGAGATTTACCTTTGTAATAAAGTCTATGCACCTTTCTTTGCTTGGATGTTGCTTGAGATGCTTCCTTGCTATCTCCTTCTACCTTTGTGTAGTGTCCATGATGAACCGCTACTTCAATAGCTTCAAATTATTCATCAAGGTATTATAACCCTCTCCAAGCTTCAATTCCTTGATCTGATACCAATGTTGGAGTTTATTGATCTCCAAAGTACAGCTAGAAGTAGGTGAAACCCAACAGGACCTAGTTGACTTTTTCACAAACTTGTATGCACAGACTAGTTTTCTTGCAGAGCAAACTGCTCTTTACTCACTTAGAATTTTCCAAAAATGTTTCACACACATAAACTAGACTCTAAGAGCTTTCCAACAAGCTATAGAACACCTCACATGGATAAATACACAATGAGCTATGACCTCTGCAATATGCAGCTTTAATGGAGACTTTGAAACAGAGATGAACCCGAGGACACACATCACTTGCAGAGACTACTGCTCTTAACTCACAACTCCAATGAACTGTAAACTTTCCAAAATACATGTAGACTTTGAGAGCTTTCTAACAAGCCAAAGAACACATGATTTGGATACATACACAAGGAGATATGACCTCTGCAAGTTTGAGGTTTAATGGAGACCTTCAGCAGGGGGTAAAACCAGAGAACACACACTACTTGCAGAGAGTACTGCTCTCATCTCACAAATCAAATGATTATGAAAATTTACAGGAAGAAAGTAGATAGTAAGAGCTTTCAAATGAGCTATCAAACATGTAATTTCGATATATAATGAGGGAGATACAAGCTCTGCAATCTCTGCATACAAAACTATAGCAGCATAGAGATACACATATGACTCTCTTGGACTTCCCTCAAGATCACGACTTTTCTCCTCTTTTTATATCATGGGAAACTAATCTAAAACCTTCCTAATACATCTAAATTCGTGGTAGACACTTGGATGGAGGTATTACATGACTCAAGTGCTCAAATAAGCAACGTATTGATGGACTTTGAGAACTAGCCACATCGACCTTCCACTAGGACACCACTGCAGCTCTCTTGTGACTCACTAATTTGACTCACCATGTTCTAGAACTCACGTGGTATTTTTGCTACATTTTATGAATAATATGAGCCTTCTTGAAGTATTTGAAGACTTCCCAAAGGTATTTACATAATTTGAAACTTGTACCCTACATAAAACAAATGTTCGCAACATGTGTGTCTATGTGTATGTGTTTGTATCTATGTGTGTGTATGTGTTTATGTCTGTGTATGTGTCTATGTGTGTGTATGTGTGTATGTGTCTATGTGTCTATGTGTGTATGTGTGTATGTGTATGCATGTATGTATGCATATGTATGTGTATGCATGTGTATGTGTGTGTATGCATCATTATGTGTGTATGTGTCTATGTGTCTATGTGTGTATGTGTTTGTGTATATGTGTGTGTATGTGTGTGTGTCTATGTGTATGTGTCGCTACACGTCTATGAGTGCATATGTGTTTATGTGTGTGTATGTGTCTATGTGTGTGTATGTGTCTATGTGTGTGTATGTGTCTATGTGTGTGTATGCATTATGTATGCATATGTGTGTGTATGTATTATGTATGTGTATGTATGCATGTAAGTATGTATGTATGCATATGCATATGCATTATGTATGCATGTATGTGTATGTGTGTGTATGTCTCTCTATGTTGTCAGGAGGAAGGAGATAAGGAAGAGAGCTCACACACACACTCTCACTCTCAAGGAGAAGCACACACATAGATTGAGGCAAGGAAGAATGATCTTCTTCTTCTTCTTCTTCTTCTTCTTCTTCTATTACATAAAAGGAATGTACAAGAATGACCTAAAAAACAAGAATACAACAAGTGCAATATATAAAGATCAATACATAAGGAAAAACCTAATTTCCGCGAATGAGTGAGCTGGCAAGAAACAAATGTGCCATCACTCTCGGTAGATAAATCTAATAAAGCTCAATGAAGTATCCCTGACATATACCGACGTGACCACTATACATGTCAGAGAAATGAAAAATTGGTACGTGTCATCCTGGATCATCACATGTTGAGCTTGATATCTCAACACTCCCCCTCAAGCTCAACGCCATATCCTGTAATCCAAGCATCTCCCGAAACTTCTTCAACTTCTCAGGTCCAAGTGCTTTGGTGAAAATATCAACAACCTGCTCATCTGTTCTCACATAAACAAGATCAATATCACCTGCTAATACCTTCTCTCTGATGAAGTGATAATGTACCTCGATATGCTTTGTTCTAGCATGGAAAATAGGGCTCCGTGCTAACTGTATGCTGCTAAGATTATCACAATAGATAGTGATAGGCTTTTGCACTTCCACACCTAAATCTGCAAGTAACATCTCCAGCCATGATGCCTCACATGCTGCCATTGCAGCACCTCTATACTCAGCCTCTGTACTCGACAAAGCAACAGTTGGTTGCTTTTTACTGCTTCATGTAATAGCTGCACCTCCAAGTGCGAAAAGAAAACCACTAGTAGATCTTCTATTTGGAGTACTACCAGCCCAATCTGTATCGGTGTATCCATGAACCTGCAAATCTACACCAACTTCATAAAACAATGCATAATCCAAAGTATCACTCACATAACGTAGAGTGCACCTCAGAGCATCCAAATGTGGCTTCCTGGGAACCTGCATAAACTGACTTTCAAGTCCAACAGTATAACTTAGATCAGGCCTTGTAATTGTGAGATATATAAGACTTCCCACAATTTTCCTATACATAGTAGCATTTTCCAATGCTTCACCTTATGTAGTATCCAATTTCAAATTCTGATCTAATGGCATAGAAATTGGCTGACAATCAGCCATACCATACTTTTGCAGCATATTCAAGGCATATTGCCTTTGTGACATCCATATACATGTTTCTGTATGTATAAACTCAATGCCCAAGAAATAGCGCAGCACACCAAGATCTTTCATGTCGAATTCTTGCATAAGAAGTTTCTTTACCTCTTTGATGCTTTCTTCATTATCACCACCTACAATCAGTTCATCAACATAAATAGCCACAATAGTGATGCCATCATCAACCTTCCTTGCATATAGTGAGTGATCTGTATCACACATAGAGAACCCAATGCTGGTTAAGTAATCAACAATCCTTGCATGCCATGCATGAGGGGCTTGCTTCAGCCCATACAAAGCCTTTTGCAATCTGCAAACATATTTTGGATGCTTTGAATCTTCATATCCTTGTGGCTGGTCCATATATACTTCTTCCTGTAACTCACCATGTAGGAAAGCATTCTTCACATCCATCTGATGTAAAGTCCATCCTTTTGTTGTAGCTAATGCAACAAGTGTTCTGATAGTAGAAATTTTAGCTACAAGGTTGAATGTTTCCTCATAATCAATGCCATATGTATGCGCATAACCTTTAGCTACTAATCGTGCTTTATACCTGCTTATGCTACCATCGGCATTATGGTTTACCTTGTAAACCCATTTGCAGCCTATGGGTTTCTTTCCTTGTGGCAATGGAACCAGCTTCCATGTATCATTTCCATAAAGTGCAGCCATCTCCTCATCCATAGCTTTTTCCCAATTTGCATTACCAATTGCATCTTCAAAACAAGAAGGTTCAGCATCTTGTATTACCTTTGTCATGTAAGCACAATGGCAAGCCATGTAACTATCATAGGTCAACATCAAATACCACATGTCTTCTCACCTTCACCTATCGTGTGAGTGGGTTATAACATTTGTACCCCTTTTGCTCAAGGGAGTATCCAATGAAGACACATTTTTCTGCTTTCGGATCAAGCTTCGTCCTCAACTCATCTGGAACATGTACATATGCAATACAGCCAAAAACTTTCAGATGTGATAAGTTTGGCTTTTTACCTGTAAACTTCTCTTCAGGTGTAACTTGATGTACAGCAGCAGTCGGAGTTCTGTTCATGATGTATACAACAATATGCACAGCTTCTGCCCAATAACAATGAGGCATATTCTTCTCAGCCATCAAAGCTCTTGCTATTTCTGCAATATGTCTATTTTTGCATTCAGCAACACCATTCTGTTGTGGTGTGTACCTGCATGAAAACTGATGCCGAATTCCATGATTTTTTAGAAAACTACTGAACTCATTTGACATGTATTCACCTCCTCCATCAGATCTTAATGTCTGAATGTACTTCCCTGTCCGCTTTTCCACCGTAGCTTTAAAATTCTGGAAGTGGGTGAACACCTTGCTCTTCTCTTTCATGAAATATACCCATACTTTGCATGTATGGTCATCAATGAAAGTAACATAAAACCTACAACCGCCCATAGATGTGGTCTTTGCTCGATCCCAAACATCTGTATGTACTACTTCTAGTACATTCTCACTAACATGCTTGTCATGTGGAAATGATGCTCTTGATTGTTTACCAAATTGACATGTTGCACATACCTTTTGCATTTCTGCAACTTTGAAATTTGGTAGTCCATGGACAATCTCCTTTGATTGCATCAGCTTCAGCCTTTGCAAGTTTGCATGTCCAATCCGTTTGTGCCATATCTCTATATCTACAATAACTCCTGCACCTTTTGCAAACATGGCTTCATTCATTTCAGGAATCTTCACATTTAAGGTGAACATCCTACCCACTTTGTTTCCTTTGGCAACCAATCGTCCATCCTGCTTGTACTCTTCTACATATAATCCATCAGCATTGAACCTGACTTGTAATCCCTGGTCAACCATTTGTCCAACAGAAACCATATTCTTTGTTATATTTGGAACATGCAACACATCAGCAAGATGTTTTACCTTTCCGTCCTCCATAGACAATGCTATGTTTCCTATATGCTCAATAGGATACGATGTATCATCACCTGTTTCAACATATCCAGGAAGTGGTATTTTCTGCAAACTACTAAACCATTCTACATGACTGTTCATGTGATTTGAAGCACCTGAATCAACATATCAGACATTATCATTCGATTTTGAAACACCAGCAGACATCATATTCATCATGTGATGAACCATGAACAGCTTCTCAGAATCATCTGCACTTGTGGATGCATAGTTGTTTTGCTTCCTTCTGTTATTTTGATTCTTCAACCTGCAATCACGTTCAAAGTGTCCAGGTTTACCACAATTCCAGCATCCTTTACTATCATTACCTGAATCATTTCTTTGGAAATTTTTGTGACCTCTTTGGCTCCCCCTGCCTTGAAACTGTCCTCTTCCTCCTGCATGATTCTGTTGTTGACCTTGGTCTTGGTTACTGTTTCCTCTTCCACTTCCAAAACCTCTACCTCTGCCTCTTCCTCTGCCAGAGTAGAATACCTGCTCAGAACTGGGCTTTCCTTGGGAGTTTGAATCCTCACCAAGATTCTTTTCTTCAATAATCAGCATAGATACCAGATCAGCAAAATTCAGAATATTTTCCCTGGTCTATATGGAAGTTCTGAACTGCTTATATGCAGCTCCTCAACCACGAAGGCACACTTCCACCTTATCATCATCATCTACATTCATGCCAATAGATGCAAGTGACTCACATATGCTTTTGATTTTTAGAGTGTAGTCACTTACCGACATGCTCTTCTTTTCCAATGTATGCAGCTCGTTCTTGAGTTGCAATTTCCATGCCTTTGTATTAGTCTCATACAAAGTGACCAAACTGTTCCAAGCCTCTTTTGGAGTCTTGGCATCGTGTATGTGTCCAATCATGCTATCCTGCATGCTAACAGATAGCCAATACATTACCTTTAGTGCTCCTTGATTTCATTCCTCATATGCTCTTAGCTGGTCTGAAGTCCGGTTCCTTTCTGGTAACTGCGGAGCATTTTCATTCTCTCCTTCGATGTACTTCTAGTAGCCTTTTCCCATCACGAAATTCGTCATTCTGAATCTCCAAGCATGGAAGTTGTTCTTGTCTAGCTTATCACTCATAAGTTGACTCATTCCATCTGCGTTTGCCATTTCTGCAACAATTCACAACATTGCAAAACACTACAAGCAACACTTCTGCTTGAACACTGTCGCACTATGACGTGATAGTTCGATCTCAGAAAAACATAGTTTTTGTGTATCAACAATACACGGAATCGCTTGAAATTCTAGATCTGGAATATATGAGTGTCAGCAAACACAACGCAAGTTATAGTTTCTGAAATTAACCTGGTTTTTCTATGGGCCCCACCTTGCGGGCTCGAAACGGAGGTCAAGATGGCTCCGAAACTTTGATCGGACAAAAACGAGTGACCCTAAAGAGATAACTCTCAAAAATATTTTGAGGTCTTCTACCTTCACGCCGATTTTCGTAGCAAATGGAGGCCGTTTGTGAAATCATGTTTTCTCCATGCCTTGCCGCATAGTCTTCATCGTCACCTTCTCCATGAGCTCTCTACAACCACGCTGGTTCTGATACCATGTCACGAGGAAGGAGATAAGGAAGAGAGCTCACACACACACTCTCACTCTCAAGGAGAAGCACACACACAGATTGAGGCAAGGAAGAATGATCTTCTTCTTCTTCTTCTATTACATAAAAGCAATGTACAAGAATGACCTAAAAAACAAGAATACAACAAGTGCAATATATAAAGACCAGTACATAAGGAAAAAACCTAATGTCCGCAAATGAGTGAGCTGACAAGAAACAAATGTGCCATCACTCTCGGTAGATAAATCTAATAAAGCTCAATGAAGTATCCCTGACATATACTGGTGTGACCACTATACATGTAAGAGAAATGAAAAACTGGTACGCGTCATCCTAGATCATCACATGTTGAGCTTGATATCTCAACATATGTGTGTGTGTATATGTGTGTGTATGTGTGTATGCATGTGTATGTGTGTGAATGCATCATTATGTGTGTATGTGTCTATGTGTGTATGTGTGTGTGTATATGTGTGTGTATGTGTGTGCGCGTCTATGTGTATGTGTGTGTGTCTATGAATGTGTATGTGTTTATGTGTGTGTATGTGTCTATGTGTGTGTGTGTGTCTATGTGTGTGTGTGTGTCTATGTGTGTATGTGTATGCATGTATGTATGCATATGTGTGTGTATGTGTGTGTATGCATTATGTATGCATATGTGTGTGTATGCATTATGTATGTGTATGTATGCATGTGCATTATGTATGCATATGCATTATGTATGCATATGCATTATGTATGTGTATGTATGCATGTGCATTATGTATGCATATGTGTGTGTATGCATGTAAGTATGTATGTATGTACGCAAATGCATATGCATTATGTATGCATATGTATGCATGTATGTGTATGTGTGTGCATGTCTCTCTATGTGTGTGTATGCATATATGTGTGTGTATGTGTGTGTGTGTATGTGTGTGTATGTGTGTGTATGTGTGTATGTGTGTATATGTATGTGTATATGTGTGTGCATGTGTACGCATTATGTGTGCATGTGTGTATGCAACATTATGTGTGTATGTGTGTATATGTGTGTGTATGTGTGTGTGTGTCTATGTGTATGTGTGTGTCTATGTGTATGTGTGTGTGTGTGTGCCTATGTGTGTATATGTGTGTGTGTATGCATATGTATGTGTGTGTAAGTGTGTGTGTGTGTGCATACCTTGCTTCAATGAGATGCGTCTCTCTCTCTCTCTCTCTCTCTCTCTCTCTCTCTCTCTCTCTCTCTCTCTCTCTCTCTCTCTCTCTCTCTCTCTTCTTGCTCTCGCATCCAAATCCTGACACAAATGTGTCGAGAGAAATCGATTTTTTTTTTACATTCCAAAGCGTCGCATATGCGACGCTGTGCAATTTTCCAACGTCGCAAATACCATCACTAGTTAGCGACGGTATTTGCGATGATTAATTTTAGCGTCGCATAAGCAACGCAGGCATCGCTTATGCGACGAATGCCCGAAAAAAAAAATCCAAAAACAGCACCATCGCTTATGCGACGCTAGCATCGCATAAGCGACAGTGTTCGTTTTTTCTCAATTCGGGGGCGTCGCTACGCCCCCCTATTTCTTGTAGTGGTGGGATAGGAGGAAAATCATCTAACCAAGACACTATCCCTTTTTGATGCCTCTTCATCAAGTGCAACAGATCATGATCTCTTGTATTGCTGACGAATGGAGCATTCACGAGAGCTCCTTGAGATGGAGCTTCAAGACATGTATTTTCTCAGAGTAGAGATGCTCACACAAGAAGTACAAATTGTTGAATCAAGATCCTAACTCATCACATCTATGAGATAGAGTTGACGGCATAACCATATGTGCAATAGCCTATCATTTTTCGTATTCTTTGATAAAGATGCACATTTGATGTAATCATTTGAGAAGGAAAAAAGTTTATTCTCTCTCTACTCTTTGAGGTGAAGCATCCATGCCACCATAGAGATCTTCCAAGAGTCAGTTATCCAAGAAGCAAAATAGGAAAGCTTCCAATGGCTTCTTCCACCCATGGATGTGAAAGGGACAAGACAATCATTAAGAGAACAAGCAAAGGTAGAAGATGATGCTCTCCTATATGGAAGATAAGGACCTTTTTTGCATCCAATGTGATTCTAGCAAGGAGGAGGAGCTATGGCCTCATTTCTAGGTTTGAGTGTTTTTCAATTTTGTAAAACCTTTATTTTTGAAAAGGATAAAGAAGGGTTATGAGTGCCAACCTCTTGGAGGGAAATCACATGTATGGAGGGTATGAGGTATATGCCCTCATTTAGAGTCAAGGATTCCCTCAAAATACAAGAAGGCCAAGTTTAGGGTATCTCCAAAATACCCTACTTTCATGATTTTTCACATAAATTTTAGGGGTTGTTTTGATAAATAACCATTTTAGGAAAGGGAAATGAAGTGGGAGTTTTCTTAGTTTGGTAGGAAAAAATCATGGACACATATAGTATACGTATGGATTTCATATACAATCAAGAAATCCAAAGATTGGCTCAGTATTATGGGAGTTTGAAGCTCCACAAAAACCCCTTCCATCATTGTTTGAGAAAAAAATTCAGCACCTAAATCTAAGAAATTCCCAATTTGGAAGAGGGGAAAAGAGGTGCATTAGTTATGGATGGATGGGGAAAAGTATATATACTGAGAGTGTGGTATATGAAATTCCTAATGGAATCATTAGATTCATCAAAATAATAAGTTAATGAGGAATTTTACTTCCTCAAAGACCCCCTTCCTACACTTTTTGAAAAAAAATAGATGTTAATTTTTGCCAAACTCCACTTTTAGGAGTAAGAAAAGAGATTATTTAAGAGGCTTCCCATGGATTAGTGCATACATACATGAGGTATGGTGTATATATTACCATGGGAAATGAGAAAATCCAAGAAAAATTCACATTAGGAGTGGATTAGAATCTTGCTAAAATCTCCCATTTAAGTTTTTGCATGAAAGTAAAAATCTTGATTTATGCCTCTTTTGGGGAGCAAATTAGCATGCACAAAGGGAGGATTTGGAAAGGTGAAAATAGGCCCAATAATCTCCATATACTACTCTCTGAGGTTATGGAGAGAATTCTAGGATTTTCATGATGGAAGAATGCTTTTGGGCATTCCAAAAATCACATTTTCACACTTTTTTCATCCCCTCCAATAGTCCACTAGTTTGACATGTCACACTTGGAAAGGCCATATCTTGAGCTAAGAAACTCCAACTTGGACATGCTATGTCTCTTTTTGAAGAGAACAAGGTCTATTTTCAGTTTATGAAAATAAATTTTGGAAATTAGGTATTTTTGTAGGTCTGTGCAAGTTTACAAAGTCTGAATGGTTTTCGGCAACTACCTTCTGAGAGCTATATCTTACAAACTGGGAAGTTGATTGAAGTAATTTCACTTTGAGACACTTGCACATGATACACATCACATTTTATGATTATTTTTCAGGTTCTAAAAAGATCTTTTCAAGTCTAAAGAGGGATTACAAATGCATTTTTTGGGTAAATTTGCATTATTTTGGTAATCATATGACCATGTTTTATGTTTTGAGGAAGTGATCCGATGTTTTCGGACACTTCAAAGTTTATGTTAGGTCCCCAAGAGGAAGGTGCACAGGTCTCGAGGTTCACAAAAAAGGATTGGATGCATTCAATTCCGATATCAAACCATTCAGGGATGTATGGTTTATATTTTTGGGCATTCTACTTTATGTTATGACATGTTCTGTATGTACATGCATAGATTAATATGCATACATAAAATGTTGATCATTGTTTAAATTCTAAAAGTATGGATCAACTCGTTAGGAGTACACTTTTTGATTGTTTGTAGGAAAGATGGTTGTAGGAATTACATGGTTATGCAACAAAGAGATTGTTGCTAGCATTTGTTTTTATGTTTTTGCAGGTTATGGAGTCCATGTATGAGTACATGTCATGCATCCCATGGGCTTGCCAAGCCCTATGTTGTTGGATGGCTTGAGTGCCATTGAGTTTATGGTTAATTTTTTTGGGATTCCATTTCCTTGGGGAAATGTTGTCGAAATTTTTTGCACCTCATGGTGTTATATACACACTTACCTTTAGGTAAAGATGTTATGGCATGGTAACATGCCTTTTTTGCAAACATTATTAAGATGTTAGCATGCTTGTAAGCATGTATTTGATGGACTTAGGACCATCATAGTAGTATAGATAAGGCAACTTCATTAGAAATAGGATCCCTACATATTATCCTTATGGATTTAGACCATAGGATTGCTAAGGGGAAGGACATACACCTTCACCATTAGGAATGTGCACAATCAATCTTATAGGTTATAAGTTGTATAGAGGCACGGGAGATATATTTATGATCATCTCCAAAGTAGTGAAGATGTACTTATCTTCACAAGAGTCTCATAGTATGATTAGGAGACTATGGGGTTATTATGAGGAATACCCAAAGAGTGATTAGTTTCACTCATGCACATCACTTGAGTAACTAGTGGAGCATTTTTGGTATAGTACTAAGGAAACCAATTAGATGGGATCATAGAGACAGGTTTCATGAGGAAGCATTGATGGGTGCTTATATGATTCAAGTGATGGTTAAGAAGGCCATATGCATGGCAATAGCTCTATGATTTAGAGCATAGATCCCTTAATGATGAATAGTTGGGGTACCTAATATGCACACACACACATACATACATACATACACACACACACACACATATATATATATATATATATATATATATATATATATATATATATATATATATATATATATATATATATATATATATATATATATATATATATATATATATATATCTGTGTGTGTGTGTGTGTGTGTGTTGGGATCTACAGAGAGTTATTTAGACTCAGTCTTGGTACCTAGGAACAAATTAGTTTGGAATAGAAAGGGATAGCCATTGCCATATATTGACTAGAACCAAACTAACTAGTTCGAGGACATGGGACTCATTTGAGTCCATCGATATGAGTTTAGGATATGGGATTCATTAGAGTCCACCTACATATTCCATTACATATATATGGAATATATATTCGTTTTAGTGTAGGTATGACACCATGAATTGGAAGAAGGTTCCACTAGTATGGGATGGTGGAAACAACTTCCCTTTGAGCACTCTTCTTCTATGGCCAGAGAGAAAAGGACTCATCATTCATGGTGACATATCTCACTAGATAAGAGGAGAACTCTTAGTAGACATCTTCTTAGGATTGGAAGAGCTCTTACTAGATCAGAGGAGAGCTCTTAGTAGACATCTCCATTAGTTTATTGGATTGTATAGATCTATGCAAGATGGTTGGCAAAGATAGCTCTTTAGTATGGATACACATGTGTTTATGGTATCATGTCATATCATTGCTGACCATTTTGGTAGAGGTCTTTGACCCTTATAAGGAATTTATTTTCTCCACTCTTCACTATATACACCTTCATAGTTACGAGAGATTTATTCTCCATCTTATAGGAATGTATGTAATGAGGGATTATGCATTAGTTATGGAAGAGAGGAACAAATGAATTCATAAATTTCTCTTTTAAGGAAAGGAGAAAGAGGGAATTAGCTTAGAGATTGATGAGAGATCTCACTTTAACTTAGAGGTCTCACTTTAGCTCCTGTTCTTTGAAAGAGAAAAAAGGAAAGGAAAATATGGTTTCTTCATAGGAGAAGAATAGAGGTGTTTAGAAAGCATCTCTTAGTCTATATTTCAGAAGGAATTTATTTACTCTACTTCTCAATATAATTTTCCTTCACATGGGACTTTCATTCTCCACTATTTTGGAAGGAAAAACATGGACAAAATATATGCATGTTCTCCATTATGGATGAGTAGAGCAATTCGATTCAACAGAATCTCTTTCAAAGGGAACGGGGAAGTGGAATAGAGTCCACTACCAGAGCTCTTTTCCTTAGATGAGATTAGAGAGAGAGAGAGAGATACACTTTCACTTTCTCATGTTTAGATTGTCTAGATTAGGATTGGCACTCTTCTATCAAAGACAAGAAGGAGATCAGATAATCATGATCGTTAGATTGATTCTCACATGGAGACTCTAGAGAGAAGTAGTTATGTTTATTTCCAGTGATGGTCTTTGACTAGATGAGATGATCTAGTTATTGACATTAGTGAGACTAAGAGTAGAGTTATGACTCTTCTCTTTAGGGTTTCTTGGAGATAGGGAGATATCTAACCTATTGGGATACCAAACTCTTAGTTGATGCTTCATCATGAGGATGATGTGTGAGCATAAAATAGGAGGATGGGTACTTAGGGATTATCTGAATCTCAAAGGGAATGATTTTTGCATTCATATGGCAAACTACAGGGAAGAGAATATTTTAGAGTTTGCACTAGTGCCAATAGATACTTCCAATAGAACTTATTCCAATGGTAAAGGATGACAAACCATAGACTTCTTGGTTGGTGAAAAATGCAAAGATTGCATTTTACTACCAAGAAATTCTTATGTATGAGCTAGATGATGTATTTGCATATTTCACAAGGTAGTTTAGATTAAACTATTACTTGTGATTACACTCAAGGCTAAAAAAACCTAGAGTGGTATGAGGGAAATCTATCATTTAGTCCTAGATGGGTTTAGAGTCACTGGTTATGGGACCTTGTTCTATATTTCATAGGATTCTATGGTTTATTATCTCCATTATGGTATGTTCAAGCTTATAAGCTTGCACTTTACAATTGCTTTTTATAATACTACTCCATAGAGGATACATCTTATGGACTTAGGTCATTTTGATGATGCTACATGTCGTGGGAGTGATAGTTTAGAAGTTGAGTGCACATGGGAGATAGTAGGCACCACTGAGACATTTTCCCACCTTTGAGATGATCTCATATGAGACTTCTTAAAGGGAAGGATATGGGGAAACAACACACAGAGATGACCATGTACATAGAGTACATGGGATTCAAGGGAGTCTGAGCACTTTGTTCTACCATTACGGACAATCATCTATATTTTCGAGGACGAAAATGCTTTCAAGGGGAAGGAAATGTCACATCATGGATGCACAAGTTCTTAAGTGAGATAGTACATATGCGACATGACGTCACTTGAGGCATCTGGCCCTACTTGGTAGAGGAATTGTGAGGAGAGTCTATTAGAACTCTCATGTGTGAGTTCAAGAGAAGTGACTCACTATGTAGAGAAGGAGCTCGGCGACAGGGCGAAGAACAAAAAATCGAATCTCTATGTGAGCTCCCATGAGCATGATGAGTAGCAACAGATCAAAAGGATGTAAGAAAAAACAGAATGATCCATGGCAAAGGGATGGATGTTTGAGGAGTGCATGTACTATGTTAGTGAATACCTTGAAAGAGTTCATGAAGAAGCTCCACATGCATGGACTAACGAGTCTTCTTCAAAATTAATAGATGAGGTATTATCAGGTAAGGGAGTCCATTTCAATTTACATTGCAAGAAAAAAATGACATTTCTACTTTTATTGCATATAATGGCGAAAGCATGTAAACATTTGTTTGTGATTATGAATAAGAACTTCAAAATCTCTGAAGTAAAAGATAGAGAAACAAAAGATATAGACACAATCTTGATACTAATGAGAATACAGATATATCTTCTTTCACGGATTGGCTATATACTTGTATGCAATGAGCCAATGACGAATCTCAGGTGAGCAGATGGAGTTAATGATAGGTTGTGAAAGAAAGGTAATTTGATTTTACTAATATTCTAGTTTTTGCACATATATGTATATTATTTTCTCTTCTAATAATTTATTTTTTATTAGAAGCCCGAATGTTCACTAATATGTGGGCTTATGAACAACATATTAAAATCAAAGTGATTGATTCTTTGTGTAAAACAGAGGATTCTAGCATTGTTGCTTGTTTCAAGCAACTATCAAGTACTAGTTCAAAAGATACAAACCTTATAGATAGCAAACTTGGCTACATAGGAGCCATTATTGGTATCTATGAAATATCGTTTTGTATCTTCAAATAGGTTAAAAAAAAAAACTTTTATGATATATTTTATTATTTTTTAAGCACATAATAATGATTTTTTGTTCTTTTATATTTTGACACATTATTTTGAAGATTGATTGGTTTCGAGCCAAGCATAAAGGTGATAATTCCACATTGAGAAGGGAATTATTTGGGTTTTGGGCAATTGATTCTTTGAAAATAATGTGATTAACTAGAGAACCATATATTCTTCTTAAGCATATTGAACAAGAATTTTTTTATAAAGATGATACTCATCCTTGGTGGAAAGTCATTCATGTTCAACTTAAAGGTCGATTATTGTCCGATAACTTTGTTGTTAGAGAGATCAAAGAAAGTCATGTTGATGATTTATCATCAAATATTGATATATCAACATCTCAGAGAGAAACTAGAATCATTCTACATGACAATGATAATAATCTACTTGATGAGAATGATAATACTCTATGTGTTGATTCTACTAATGATGAAGAGGAATTACCAGAAATCAATATTAATCCATCAACAGATGGTGTCATTTATGAAAACACAGATTTATCAATAGAAGAAATAACAAAAATCAATAAAGATAATGAAGATGAGACTATATTGATGTCTTATCAAAATGATGGTAATAATGAAAATACATGAGTAGATTAAATAGTAGATCCCACTCTATTGGTTTGAAATACAAAATATAAATCCCACTATATAGATGAATCTATATTCTTGTAGATTAGAACATTATGTTCGAGAAAGAGCTTAAGTCGTTCCCAAAGAGCTCTATGGCTTTCTAACTTGAGTTAATGATCCTTAACTTGAATCATTTGAATGGGTATCAGACAATAGGCTCTCCTTTATTCAAATGGAATACAGGTGAATCCCACCACAAAGATGAAAACATGTTCTTTTAAGTTAGAGCATGAAGCTCGGGGGTATGCCTATAATTTTGTATATAACTTTATTTTTTAGGACAAAAATCTCTCCCATGTATGTACGCATGTGTGTGATATGTGTCTATGCATATGTGAAATTCATGTGTGTGGTGTGATATATATATATATATATATATATATATATATATATATATATATATATATATATATATATATATATATATATATATATATATATATATATATATATATGTAAGACAATAGTTACGCAATATAACACATGAGCAATAGCAGAGAAGATAACAGATATATGAGAATCTCAACAATTTTCTACTAGCAGCAAGTACAAAGATGATGGCGTTGTCCACCCGTGCGCTCTCAAGGTAGAGCTTAAATGGTGATCTAGACAACTCTAGATAGGGAGATACAAGGTAGAGGTATGCTGGCTCAACTCAATGTCTTAGGTAGTGCAGAAGTCATGTATGTATAGGATCATGGGTGGCCTGCCATGGACGGCTATACATGGGCGGTAGAGCGTGGGCGGCCACCGCCCGCGTAATTGCCATACACGGCTTAGACTGGTTGAACCGACCTAACAAATATAAATGATTTCTGACTCCGACAGGGAATATTCCATGGAATATTCCCTTTACCGTCGCGCCGGGGGCGCTGCCCCCGGACCCCCACCAGGGGGCCCGCTGGCCCCCTGGGACCCCCCAGCCAGGGGGCCCGCTGGCCCCCTTGGACCCCCCAGCCGGGGCTGCTCACCGCTGCCCCGGACCCCACAATTGGGGACCCTGGTAACTCCCTTTCCTTATAATATCTTACATGGTCCAATATGACCTTCATCCAACATTCAAGTTGGGATTCCCATCAATTGGGTAATGCACGCTTGGCTTCTCCTCATAAAGGGGGCCTTACAAAATGTGCATACAATCATGAGGGGTAGACATTGATCATACTCTAACACCCCCCCTCAATGTTTACCGATGATAAATCAAGTAGGTCTCGGTCCTATGCCCATCTGTTGAAGATGCTTGTTGAGCTGCTCTCTTCCAAGTGCTTTAGTGAATATGTCAGCACGATTTGCCTCTGTTGGGCAATATTCTAGCTCCACAATTTCATCTTCAATTAGCTCACGAATGTAATGGTACTGTACTTCTATGTGCTTGGTGCGAGCATGAAATACTGGGTTCTTTGCAATAGCCATACAACTTTGATTATCACACTTGAGTACAATTGGCATATTTGATGGAAAGCCTATATCTGCAAGAATTCTCCTTAACCAGACTGCCTCACAAGAAGCAAAACAAGCTGCTTTGTACTCTGCTTCAGTGGAGGAGAGTGCGAGAGTTGGTTGCTTCCTACTTACCCAAGAAAATATTCCTGAACCAAGTGAGAAACAATATCCAGAAACTGATTTTCTAGAATCACAATCTCCAGCCCAATCTGAATCACAATATCCTTGGAGTGTATCACCTGTGGTATACAAAATACCAAAATCCAAGGTTCCTGCAATGTACCTTAGAATTCGCATTCCAGCATTCCAGTGACTCTCCTTAGGTTTGTTGGAAAACCTGCTTAACACTCCAACAGCATAGCAAATGTCTGGTCTAGTGTTGCACAGAAAAATAAGACTTCCAACGAGCTTCCTATACTTCTTAGCATCTACATCAGGCATGTTATCATCCATAGATAGCTTATGATTTACCTCCATAGGTGTGCTAGTTGGTTTGCAGTCCATCATTCCAAATGCCTTGAGAATTTCTTTGGAATATTTTTGTTGTGAGATGAAAATGCCATCCTTCCTTTGCCATACTTCAATTCCCAGACAAAAATGGAGTAGACCTAAGTCTGTCATTTCAAACTCAGTTCCCAAGCTGATCCGAGTTTGATTGATGAGTTCCTGATGATCTCCTGTAATGATCAAATCATCTACATATACAATGACAACAACTAGCTTGCTATCCCTTTTCGTTACATACAAGTTAGCATCAGAAGTACTTCTTTCAAAACCCATATTTTTGAAAAAATGATCAATTCGTTGGTACCAAGCCCGTGGAGCTTGCTTAAGTCCATACAAAGCTTTCTTCAACCTGCAAACTTTATTTTCTGAATTGGGCACCTCAAAACCTGGTGGTTGAGATACATATACCTCCTCCTTGAGGTGACCATTCAAAAATGCAGATTTGACATCCATCTGGAAAATAGGCCAAGACTTTTGTGCAGCTACTGCAAGTACCGTCCGAATAGTTGTCATGCGTGCTGTTGGTGCAAAAGTTTCTTGAACATCAAATCCTTCAATCTGTGAAAAACCCTGTGCAACTAATCGTGCCTTATACTTTTCTAATGTTCCATCAGCTTTATACTTAGCTTTCCAAATCCATTTAGTACCTATTACCTTCTTCTTTGGCGGCAAGTCGACTAGATCCCATGTATCATTTTTGAGTATACTATCATACTCAGACTGCATTGCCTCTCTCCAATCTGGATCATCAATGGCTTCTTCAATGGTGGTAGGTTCCTTTATCGAACCCATGATATCTGCCATTAGAGCCATGTTAACAATGTGTTCTGAGGCTCTTCTTTGCTCCTCTATTCTCTTTGATCTTCGTAATCCATCCGATGATGATTCTGGTGCATCTACATGTGGATTGTGATCATCAAAGAGCTGTTGTGCCCACTTCGGTAGTGGCTTACGTTGTGCAGCTACAATTGGTTGGCTTTTTATTGAGGAAATTTCTCCATCAGATGTTTCCTCCTCCTCAAATTTAACCTGTCTTTTGATAGGCACAAGGTGAGATATTTCTCCGTTTGATGAGATAGTAGATTTACCTTTATCTTCTACTAAGTGTGGTCGTTCATCAAACACCACATCTCGGCTGACAAAAATCTTCCTTGCCTCAGGATCCCATAACCTGTATGCTTTAGACTCTTCACTATATCCTAGGAAGACACACTTTTTGCTTTTTGAATCCAACTTTGATCTTGTTGAATCAGGAATATGTGCATAACAGAAACAACCAAAAATTCTGAAATGCAAAACTGAAGGCTTTTTACCAGAATATGCTTCTTGAGGGGTCATCCCCTTTAGAGCTTTTGTGTAGCTTCGATTGAGGATGTAGACTGCTGTATTGACTGCTTCTGCCCAGAATGAATCAGGCATGTCTTGAGCCTTTAACATACAACGAGCCATTTCAACTACTGTCCTGTTCCTGCGCTCAACAACGCCATTTTGTTGAGGTGTATGAGCTGTGGTAAGTTGCCTTTTCACACCATGCTCCTTACAGTAATTGTTGAATTCTGTTGACAAGAATTCACCTCCTCTATCTGTTCTAAATTTCTTCAGTTTCCTTCTTGATTCACTTTCTACATACTTATGCCACGCTTTAAATTTTTCAAAAGCATCAGCCTTCTCTCGAATGAAATAAACCCACATCTTTCTACTATAATCGTCGACTAACAGCAAGAAGTAGAAAGATCCTCCTAAAGCAGGTGTAGACATTTTACCGCAGAGATCAGCATGTACCAACTCTAGAGGAGCTTGAGATCGATTGCTGGTCTCTCTTGGAAATGCCTTTCGTTGTTGCTTGCCCATCATACAAGCTTCACAAGGTTCCTGCAACTCTGAAAATGCAGGCAAATGAGCAACCATCCCTGTTCGTTGCATCTCCTTCAAAACTGCAAATCCGAGATGCCCAAATTGTTGGTGCCATAACCTGCTTACATCTTTATCTTCTGTAGTAGTTAAAGCACTTAACTCATACAAGTTATCCCGTCGTGTGCCTTTACCTACAACATTACCTGATGAATCCATGATTTCCGCACCACTCTTATTGAAGTGAACTTCGAGTCCACGATCTGTTATTGCAGAAACTGACAACAAATTTCTTTTGAGCGTAGGTACATAGAGAACATCGGATAACTTTTTCTCAACACCTGGAGAAGTGATAAAAGAGATGGTTCCAGTTCCTTCAGCTGGACACTTGGAGTCGTTTCCCACCACTACATTGATGGATTCCCGCAGAGGCACTAGGGAACTATACCAATCCTTTTTACTAGTCATATGGCGAGAAGCTCCACTATCTAAAATCCATGGCTCATCAACACGAGCTTGAGCAGATGAACATACCTCTTCAATAGCTACCCAAAGTTCCAGCTCTGTGTTGTTTGCAGACTCTTTGTTCTTCCATGATGATTTCACAGTCCCATTCCGTTCATCAGCTTGCTTCTTTCTGCAATCCTTGATGGCATGGCCTTTCTTTTCACAATAGAAGCAACTTCCTGTGAACTTTTTCTTCTTTGGCTTCTTCTTTGATCCCTCTGAAGAGCCTTTACCTTTTGCATTTGCTGAGAATGCAGCATCAGTTGTACTTTGCCGATTCTTCAGCCGCATCTCTTCTTCTAAAAGCATGGCACAAAACTCTTCAAATGTAAGAGGAGTTGGCCTTACCTGAGTGTTAAGGGCTGTTACTAATCCATCATACTTTGCTGGAAGAACACGTACAGATCTTCGAGCTAGCTCTTCTGGTGTTATAACAACACCAACTGCAGCCAATTGATCTTGAAGATGCTTTATCCGTTTGATAAAATCTTCAGCCTTTTCAGAATCAGAATGCTTTTCATTTGCCAACTGATTTTCTAAATTCTGTATCCTAGTGTGGTTCTTGGTCTCATATTGTCGAGCCAATATGCCCCAAGCCTCATGTGCTTTAGTAGTATGTTGAACTAAAGTAAGCACAGAATCACTTACAGTAGTGACAATCGCACATAATGCATCAGCATTCCGCCTCTTCCAAGCTCGTAGAAGATCTGGATCTGGCTGAATCATCAATCTTGAATTTGCTGGATCTTCAACTGGTATAGGCTCTGGATCCAATCCCATCGGTCCCATGACAGTGTCAAGTAATTCATAGGAGTCCAAAATTGCAGAAATTTTGAACTTCCAGAGTGTATAGTTGGTTCCATCCAGCTTCCCTTCAGTGAATGCAGGTGGACGAATTCGAATAGGTGCAACATTAACATTAGGTGAAGCACCAAGACTAGTGTTCGACGATGAAGCCATCATGTAATCACTCGAATAATCTACTGATATTCTAGTCTGCTAGTAGGCTAAAATAATGATACTTCTCAAGCTATTCGAACCTTACAGCTCTGATACCATGTAAGACAATAGTTACGCAATATAACACATGAGCAATAGCAGAGAAGATAACAGATATATGAGAATCTCAACAATTTTCTACTAGCAGCAAGTACAAAGATGATGGCGTTGTCCACCCGTGCGCTCTCAAGGTAGAGCTTAAATGGTGATCTAGACAACTCTAGATAGGGAGATACAAGGTAGAGGTATGCTGGCTCAACTCAATGTCTTAGGTAGTGCAGAAGTCATGTATATATAGGATCATGGGTGGCCTGCCATGGACGGCTATACATGGGCGGTAGAGCGTGGGCGGCCACCGCCCGCGTAATTGCCATACACGGCTTAGACTGGTTGAACCGACCTAACAAATATAAATGATTTCTGACTCCGACAGGGAATATTCCATGGAATATTCCCTTTACCGTCGCGCCGGGGGCGCTGCCCCCGGACCCCCACCAGGGGGCCCGCTGGCCCCCTGGGACCCCCCAGCCGGGGCTGCTCACCGCTGCCCCGGACCCCACAATTGGGGACCCTGGTAACTCCCTTTCCTTATAATATCTTACATGGTCCAATATGACCTTCATCCAACATTCAAGTTGGGATTCCCATCAATTGGGTAATGCACGCTTGGCTTCTCCTCATAAAGGGGGCCTTACAAAATGTGCATACAATCATGAGGGGTAGACATTGATCATACTCTAACAATATATATATATATATATATATCTATATATATATATATATATATATATATATATATATATATATATATATATATATATATATATATATATATATATATATATATATGTGTGTGTGTGTGTGTGTGTGTGTGATTGTGTGTATGTGTGTCTATTCATGTTTATATGTATGCATGTGCATTTGTGTGACATATGCAAGTTTGTTAACACCTGTGTCTGCACATACATGTATACATGTGTGTATGTATGCATGTATGTGTAATGTGTATCTACATGTATGTCTTTTTGGAGAACCAATCACAAATTGGACCTAAATTTGAAGGTCAAAGTCTAAGAAGAAAAGTAGATGCCTATGTGAAGGGACAATTTCACACATGTACCATATTTGTAAAGTCGGACTTAACTTTGGTTCTAGAATGTTCAAAAGTCACGAGATTGAGAAAATCTATATAAGTTAGTTTGTATCAATAGACGCGTGGAGACGAGAGAGAGAGAGAGAGAGAGAGAGAGAGAGAGAGAGAGAGAGAGAAAGTTCATTTTGTATGACTGAGAAATAGTCAAGCTTCTCTAAGTGAGAAAGCACCTATAAAGTTTTTTGAGTTTCCATAGTTATCAGAAGAAATATAAAAGTTCTATGTATGAGACTTTCTTCTCCATTTTCATATTTTGCCTACTATGAAATGAGTTAAGAAGTTCAAGTTTTCCAAGCAACTCGATGCCTGAGATCAAGTTTGTGCTAATAAGTCTTTGTTTTATTCTCTGAATTTTTTATTTGTTCTTGAATCCTCTTAAAAACATGAGCTTTATGGAGCAACTCAATGTCTCGCATCGAATTTCAACGTAAAGTTGATGCCTAGCATCGAATTCCCACATAAAAGTGGTTTTCTTCACTTCATGAGGCTATTTCAGGTGTTGAAAAAGTGGCTCAAAACACACCAACTCAATGGTTGGCATCAAATTCTTGGTGCAAGTCAATGCTAAGTTTGAAAACTTTTATTTTTAGATAGCCACTTTTACTAAAACAGGAAAAAATTTCCTATTTTGACAGTTATACATGGTCATCTTGTGAAAGCCGTAACTTGGTGTGTAGTGAAGTGTCTTTTGAGAACCATAGCTTATTGGAAAGATCTTCTCTTCTAATTTCATTACGAAAAATATATTGGCAAAATAATATTTGTGCTAAGAGGAATAAGCAAAAAGAGTGAAGATATGTCATTTAGGTGACTAGAAATTTCTGTAGAAACAAAGTTCTCAGTTCAAGCAATCATTTCTCAAAGTTTGGAGAAGCATTGAGTTAATCATGACCATAGAGGTTGTCTAGTGTCACATTGATTCATTTGTTGTGATGTTTCATACATCGACAAGTGGTATTATAGCAAAAAAGTTATAGAGAGCAGAAGGCATCAAAGGTATGAGATGTTTTGGAAAGTTTTCATTAAAGGTTGAAAGCTGAAGCATTCAAAGACACAAGGCATCAGAAGATTATTTCAAAAGTATATTCATACACAAAGGACTCCAAAAAGTATTATTCTTTAGCCTTTAAAATCACAGGTTGAAGTAGAAGCAAAGAATTATGGCAGATCATATCTCCATTCACAAATTGGACAGAGATAATTATCATGCATGGCTAATGAGAATGGAAGCCTTACTTATGAGTAAGGATCTCATGGTGTACATAAGAGGTGAAGAAGATAAGACAGTATTTGAAGATGAAAGTCGACCAAAGAAAGAGGAATTGGATGCTTTAAAGCATTGGCAGAAGAAGGATGCAAGTGCAAAAGCTTACATCTACAATACAATCTCAGATCATTTGCTATCACACATCTGAGGATTGGAATCAGCTGAAGATATATGGAATGCATTGGAATATCATTTCCTAAGTACTACCAAAGCAAGGAAAGCAAGTCTATGGTCAGAGTTTACTACATTCAAGAAGAAGCCAAGTCAAAGTATTAGTGATTATGTCACTAAGATGAAGGATCTAACAGATAGTCTTGGATCCATAGATGAAGATGTTGAAGATCATAGATTGATTGCTCAATTGCTTGCAAGTTTGAGAGGAGATGAAAGGTGCTTATCAACAGAACTTTATTTGAATCGTTATGTTCCATATTTGAATCAATTGCTTGGTTTGATGCTCACATTTGAGCAAGACTTGAAGGGAGATGGAGATAAAGGACAAAGTTCTACAATGTACATAAAGAACAAGAAGAAAGGGGATAAAGGTAAAGCAAAGGATGAAGAGGAATCAAGTTCGCAAGTTTATTATACAAGAGGTAGAAGCACTGATAGAGGAAGAGAAATAGGTAATCATAATAACAATAAGAAGGCTTGTTGGATTTGTGGATTGAGTAATCATTTGGCTCATGACTATTGGCATAATCAGCAAGGATCAAATCAAAATCAAAATAACAATAGCAGAGGTAGAGGTGGAAGACATCAAAGTTGTTCTCAGAGAGGTAGACAAAATCAAAGAGGAGGCTATGGTAGAGGTGGAGGAAGAAGTTGGGGACAGAATCAATCCTACAACACCACCTCCTATGATTATGCAAATGACACACAAAATGAAAGTCATACATCATTGATGATGAATTCAATCAGCACATCAGATAAAGATGATCTAAAGGTATTTTAGATTGACTCTAGATGTTCTAATCATTTGTTAAGAAACATAGAATTGATGTCAGAATTGGAATAAGCCATTTGTAGCTATACAATTCAAATAGGTGATAATACAAAACATAGCGTACATTCAATTGGAAAAGTAAAATGCAAGAGTGGAGCAGATTTGCTAACCAATGTTTTATATGTTCCCGCAATACCTAAAAACGTGATTAGTGTGGGTCAAATAGTTGAAAAAGGTTTTCAAGTAAGGTTTACAAATGAAGGAATATTTGTTGAAGATCTAGAGAATGGATATAATCGAATTGTTTGTGGTAAGGAAGAAGGTAGAATCTTTACTTTAAGAGTGCAAGGGAACATTGTTCAAGCTTTGCTCACACATGGTGAAGGAGTGATTACAAAACTTGATCTCTGGCATAAGAGATTAGGTCATTTCCATGAAACAGGAATTAAATCTATGGTTGCAAATCAGTCTATACTAGGATTACCAAATGTGCATAGTCAACATATGATTTATAAATGTGAAGCATGTCAGATGGGAAGATTGAAATCAACATATACAATGACAAAGAGAGAGAGAGAGAGGGATAGATAGAGTGAGGTACACTACACATAAATATAACAAATAAAAGCAATGCATGTTGTGCATTGTCATGATGATGTGTCGTAAGTATCCACATCTCTTTCAAACACCAAGTATGAGACCACCCAATGTCAAATTCTATCTCTAGTGAACTAAGTATGTACTTTTTCTCTCTCTCATCAGACTCAGTGTAAAAAAAAAAATCATATAAGTAAAACATAAAATATATATTTCAATTTATATGTAAAACTTATACTTACCACCATTTTACGTGAACAAAATGCAAGCAGGAGTCACCTAAAGCTCTTATTCTTCCTTTAAACTCCAAACCATGCCTTATGCTTACTATGTTCCCCTCAAGTTCTATATCACACTCCAGGCCCTAGGCTACCTATGCATGTCCTCATAGGTACCTGTTGTGTGACCAACAAAACTAGTCTAAGAGAGACCACATTCTAAGTCTAATCAAACCCACAAGGGGTGAGAGATGCACGTATCCACCCAACCAAATCCACCCATATATATACCTCAAGGCCAAGGGGGAAATGTGAGGAGAGCTTGCCAAGTGTCCTCTCCACATGGATTCTAATCCAAGGCCTTCTAACCTTGGAAATCACATGGTCTTCACATGGATTCTTAAAAGGACTTCTCCCAAGCTTGTACGTACAAGTCTGAAGGCTTGAGAGGCCTCGCTAAGGGTTAAATACCATACCCTTAGGAAATATCAAACCTAAGGGTCAAAACCCTTCAATTGGGAGTAAATAAATCCAAATAACTCAAAGGTTCAAACCACACTCTTGGAGACACTTTCCCAAGGGTTTCCCAATAGAATCCAAGGGTTCTCCAAGTGGTTTTGGACCCTCAAAACCCATGTCTTTGGCCACTTTGACCCATAGTCATACAACATTCTTCCCCCCTTTAACATTTTCGTCCTCGAAAATGTGAGTAGGTATATTATGTGGAGTATTCCCCTGTGCCCCATGATCTTTTCTATAGATCATGGCTTTTCTCATCTCTCTGATTTGCTTCTTTATCAGAAGGAGATTCTATCTCATACTTGATCTAAAAAGAAGGAAATCCACTTGTGGGGCTAATCCCTGCCCAAATCATTACTTAACTTTGCATGTGAAACAATAAATCAAATGCTAAGTATGAATGATAAGGGTGGATTGAAACATCCCCTACCTAATCCAATGTTTCCCGATGTCTGAACTCCGCATCCATAGTACAAACATATGAAGTAGGTGGATTGTAATAGTCTCCAACTAATTTGCTATGCAGGTCCATTTCTATGCACCACTCGGGTGTGGACCTAGCAAAATAGATGGATCTTTTACTAGTTCAAGGCTTTGAGAAGTCTCCTTAAATTGAGGTTGATCAAAACATCTAAATAAGATGTTTTTGACTATTTTCTACTTCTTAACCAACATCTATTGATCCTTTTTCCAAATATAGAACTACCATGTCTTATTGTACTTTAGAGTCAAGGTAGAATGTAGGAAAGAAGTGATTCCATTCTTTAGGCAATGAACCTCAAAATGTTTTTTTTTTCCAAGACTTTCTCAAAAGCCTTGACTTGTTTGGAATGGTTAGAATCTATAAACGATTCCTAAGAATTTTATTTCAAGTTATTTTTAAGAGAACTTTTTAGATTCTTCCTCCATTGATATTGGATGGATGAATGAATTCTCTTAAACTTAAGTGTCTTCTGAAATTGAAGGGGTTCTATATAGAACATCTATCTTTTGATGTTCAATTTGGTACTCCATCTAGCTAAACCTGATCTAGGAGTGACTTTGAAGATTCCTTCTAAGTCAAATCCAAGGTCTGGAAAAGCGAGAACAAAGAACAAAAACTCAATGTAACCGATTCAACTTTTGAAACACTAAAACGATTTGAGTCAACTCAGATGAGACTCAAAACTTGTAAGGACTTAATGGTTTGAAGCATTGTTTCTATCGTTATGAGATTGAATCTAAATTCTCAAAAAGATCCTTTGGGTAAATTTTAAACCATCATCCATTTATCAAACTCTAGTGGTATAAAACATCGTCTCGAGCCATCAAATTTTGATAATGTTCATCTTTACTCTCAAACTATGATGCTTCAAATGAAGTTAGTCCTTTTCAATCTCTTAAGACTCCTATAGATTGGAATGCCAAGTCTAGTATGAATCTCTTACTTGAAGAGATTAATTACCTCGTTGTACTATCAACAAGATGTTTTGGAGTAACTTAGTTTAACCCCAATTACATAGATAACTAAGTCAATTTTTTTTCAATATCTCTTGATACATCTTTATTCTAAAAGATGTTGACTCACTTAGTTGTATTTGTCAACTAAGTGTGTTATCCAAGATTGACTCAGTCAGACTTACCTTTCTTGAAAGGATCTTTCCAAGTTCTCTCTCTAGAAATCCATGTAGCATTTCTGATAAAGAACACAAAATCCTTAAAGAGATTACATCAGTCTTATTGAAAATCTTTATGAAGATCTAGAAAGTGATTTCATTTCACGATCTTCGAACTTTCTTAGTTACTTTGATATGGTCATATTCTTGACCAATCTATACTTCATTTTTATCCATGGAGTTTCAGTTTCCATTGGATGGAGTTTCACTCCAACTCACGAGCCCAAGACTAAAAGATACCTATCATATCAAGGTCTGATGTCCCATACAATCATTCCTACATTAATGTGAATATAGAGTATTGTGTCCCATACCACCATACTTTATATCCAACACTGATGTGTAGATGATATTTATCTTAAAGTCTAGAAGCTTAATCTAACTATAGAGTATCCTTTGCATAGATTCTTCTTGCCAGAATTTGAAGTCAAGGAATTGCTTCTATGTTTTCCATCTTGCTTAGGGAACTAGGGCTTCCAACATATGATCACTCTATGATCCTAATTATTCATAAAATCATATTGGAAGCTCTAAACCTTTTGATGAATTAAATATCCATCCTTTCTTTCTAAGGTTTTGAGTGTGATTCCAAGTTTCTTGAATCATATTCAAGATCTACTTAGTTCTTTCTTAACTAACTTGAAGTGACAAGAGATTACTCTTGCCTTTTATATTCCTTGTTTATCCAAAGCTTTTCAAAAAGCTACCCTAGGGTTTTCTAGGAATCTCAGTTACTACTTAAGTCGAAGCATCTTCTAATGCTTCCGGATTTTCCTTGAAATCCCTTTAAGAATAGGTGAATACAAGTTTCACCTTCTCCAGACTTAAGTATCATTTATCAAAGTTGCATACTATGTACTTTGCATAGTCTCTCCTTCGTACTTCCCCTTAGAGAAGTATAAGTTTTGGCATGCTTTATTCGAGCTTGTGGTTTACAACCACCTTTCTTCAAAATCTTTAGTGATATTGTTGGGATCCCAATATTAGATTTAGCATGCCATGAAGTTGCTTTTTGAGCAACTCACTATTTGCCAAACATCTTATATATAAAAAGATGTTCTTTTATCTCATCATCTATATTCTAAATTTCTATTTATGGAATTAATTGTACCAATTCTTGATAAGTTTTGGTACTTTCTTCCCCCCTTTGAAGAGTTTTTTGTCCTCGAAAACTATGAAATCTATGGCTTCATTTACAACTAGAGAGTCAATACTTTGACTCCTCCCAATATTGGACTATTCAACCAATCTTATACTTGTATGGAATCTATTGAAAAATTTCTAGAAGACTTACTAGAAATAAATTCTAGTTTTGGTGTTTTTTAGAAAAATCTTCTAGAGGTAGCTCAACAACCACCTGTCCTAACTTACTCATGAAATGCTCATGAGGGTTTTGCAACAATGTAATGCTTATGCCTATATGTGTTAGGACATGTGGCTTTAAATTTTCAATGCTAATCAAAGCATAAGAGGTTTAAAGGTACTATGAAGTAAGAAAAATATTTCCATTTCCTCATTGTACTTATAGAACTTTAAGTTCCTTCCATTAAAAACTGCTGCATCTACCAAAGAAAACCTTACTTGACTTTCCTGATATGCAAATCTATTTAGTGAAGCCTTCAATTAAATTGGAAATTTTTTCCAAAAGGAGGGATCTTTCAATTTTCATGATGTCTTGAATACTTTTCACCATTCATGTTGGTGAAAGTAATCTTTGATCATGATTGGTTTCCATCAATGTCTTTGATGGAAACCATTCTAGAATGTCATCCTATCTAGGATATGTCATGAAGAACTCTTTTAGAACCTTTTTCAATTAACTATCTCTAAGTATATCATAAACTTAGAGGAGTATTGTAGGTTCTATGAAGTAGTGTAAGAGTATGCCCCAAAGAAGTATTTTAAGGAAATCTTGTACCTAAGTCATCTTATTGAGAGGCTTGTCTTGGAACCATCTCTAAGTATATCCTATACTTGGAGTTAGCATTTAGTATGCTAGGTTCTCTAGTGTATACATGACACTAAACTTATGTCATAGTGAAAGAATTTCCCAAAAACTTTCTAAGTTACCAAAGAACTTGGAATTTTTTTAGTTACAAACTCTTTCATTTGTGTCAAATAAACCTCTTTCTTAAGTCTTTGGCCTTATTGATTAGACATGTCATGGGTTTTATGGAACCTAAAAATCCATGAACAAGACTTGAAGCTTGAGGCTCTTTCTATTTGTTAAGCTTTGTTGGCTTTTGGATCAGGCCAAAATATCATAAAAGGATAATGGTCTTTAAGTCCCATACCATTAAACTTTTATGCTTTTAACTTCCTGTAAAGAGTTCATTTCCTATCTTAAGCTTAACCTTAATCTCTCTCTTGTCCCATAAAAACCATGCATATGGAATGTCATTTATTAATTTGCATACTTAGTGTATGCTAGAAACATATACATCTTTACTCAAAGATGCTTAGCATGCATAAGGTTCAAGATTTAACCCCTCTTTAAAGCATGCATGGAATTCACACTCGTAATTCCATTTCATGTATGAATCTATATACTACATCTGCTAAGAATAAGCCATGCTATGATGGATGTTATGTATTCATCCTCATGAATGGAGTTCCTTCCATGCATCATCAGGCTAAAATATTTCTCATAAAAAAAGAGATTTGGAATTGAAGATAATGCACATACATCCATTCTTTTCAATGCATCGATGCATGTAACTATTCAAGATGCTTCATCTTCTTTTCCATGCCTTTATGTTTGCCTATTCAATGCTTCACTTACCTTATCTTTTCCTTTGGACCATATCCATAATTGAAATATTCTAAGCTTCAATTACGATTGTGTGCAAAGATGATGAAATCTAAGGTAAGCAATATAAAAATCAGACATAATTGAATAAAATACTTAGCTTTTTTTGAAACTTCATCCTTCCCTTGCCTTGGAGAAGAGCCAACCTTCAACTTCTTTGTCACTTTATGCTTTGTGATGCTCTATACTTCTTTTCTTATGTCTGATGAAGAAAGGCCTCCTCCTCTAGTTTCCATCATCCTCTAGTGTTTTTTTAGTCTTCATGGTAAAGTTTAGTAAACCTTTCACCAAAGAATTGGCTTGAATGTTCAAAACCCGTAAGGCGCAGGTCGGTATGTCTTTAAAGCATTGGCTTGAATGAAAACTGAGGAGATGCGCACGCCCAGAGTCGGAGTTTTTGGCAATGATAATCCCACATATTAGCTTCACAGCCATAGAGACGCCTATAAAAGGCATAGCGGAGAGATAGCTTTATCACTTCAGATGTGAAGTTAGAAGTGCAGCTCACGCAGATTCGTGCCCTCACGGGTGCTCTTGATGTGACAGGCGCTCTTACTGTGGTCTGCCCTTACGGGCGCTAATAATATTCTTCTGTCCACGACAGTCTGTCTCAAACGTCTTATATACAGTCTAAATGGCCCCGCTGAGGTGGCTGATACGACTAAATAAAATATCTTTTTACAGAGATAAAGAGGAGACTCCACCTCGGGTGCGGACACAAGTGGCGTTCACAGATGATGAGGTACCTCACGGAATTAACTCACGAATGAAGTGGCTCTGAATACCATTGTTGTGTCACCAACAAAACTATTCTAAGAGAGACCACATTCTAAGTCTAATCAAACCCACAAGGGGTGAGAGATGCACGTATCCACCCAACCAACTCCACCCATATATATACCTCAAGGCCAAGGGGGAAATGTGAGGAGAGCTTGCCAAGTGTCCTCTCCACATGGATTCTAATCCAAGGCCTTCTAACCTTGGAAATCACATGGCCTTCACATGGATTCTTAAAAGGACTTCTCCCAAGCTTGTACGTACAAGTCTGAAGGCTTGAGAGGCCTCGCTAAGGGTTAAATACCATACCCTTAGGAAATATCAAACCTAAGGGTCAAAACCCTTCAATTGGGAGTAAATAAATCCAAATAACTCAAGGGTTCAAACCACACTCTTGGAGACACTTTCCCAAGGGTTTCCCAATAGAATCCAAGGGTTCTCCAAGTGGTTTTGGACCCTCAAAACCCATGTCTTTGGCCACTTTGACCCATAGTTATACAACAGTACCTGTGATGTGCTCTCACGAGTTGGAGGTGGTATAGGTGTCCTGAAAACAAATAGATAAAAATGAATAAAAACATATGTTATAATATCATTAAAAATATTAGTTTATAAAAAAAATACCTATGAGAAGACAACTCTCTTTTTGAAAATGGTCCGATAGAGGAGCCTTCCTCTGGCCACTGGGTAAGCATCTTTATGGTATAGTCTAATTCCTCATCGGGCATGTCTGCATACTCATGCATAATAACCCCTAAGGAATCAGAGGGAACTTTCCCTCTCATAAGATTTTTTATGAGAGTAAGTTTCGTCTTTCTCTCTCTTCTATGATCCATAATATCTATACATATAAAACAAAATGGATTACAAATATATATATATATATATATATATATATATATATATATATATATATATATATATATATATATGTGTGTGTGTGTGTGTGTGTGTGTGTGTGTGTGTATGTGTGTGTGTATGTGTGTGTGTGTGTGTATGCATGTGTATGTATGTATGCATTTGTATGTGTGTATGCATGTGTTTGTGTCTATGTGTGTGTATGTATATGTGTGTATGTGTATGCATATATGTGTGTAGTCTATATGTATATGTATATATGTATATGTATATATGTATATGTATATATGTATATGTGTGTGTATGTTTATGTGTTTGTATGTATATGTGTGTATCTATATGTGTGTGTGTATGTGTTTGTATGTATATGTGTATGTATGTGTGTGTATATGTGTTTATGCATGTGTGTGTATATGTGTATGTGTGTGTATATGCATGTATGTGTGTGTATAAGCATGTATGTATATATGTATGTATGTACATGTGTGCGTGTATATATATGTGTGTGTGTATGTGTATGTAGGCATGTATGTGTATGTGTATGTGTATGTAGGTGCGTTTGTGTGTATGCATGTGTGTATGTATGTATGCATATGCATGTGTATGCATATGTATGTATGTGTGTGTATGTGTGTATGTGTGTATATGTATGTGTAGGAGTATATATATGTGTATCTATGTATGTATACATGTGTGTGTATGTGTGTGTATGCATGTGTATATATATATAGTGTGTGTGTGTGTGTATGTGTGTGTGTTTATATGTGTATGTGTGTATGTATGTGTGTGTATGCATATGTCTGTGTATGCATGTGTGTATGTATGTATGTATGCATGCGTGTGTATGTTATGCAAGTGTGTGTATGTATGTATGCATGTGTGTGTATGTGTATGTGTGTATATGTATATGTATGTGTGTGTGTGTGAATATGTGTATGTGCATGTGTGTGTATGCATCTGTGTATGTATGCATATGCATGTGTATGAATGTGTGTGTATGTATGCATGTGAGTGTTTGTGTGTATGTGTATGTGTGTATGTGTGTATGTGTGTATGTGTGTATGTGTGTATGTGTGTGTGTGTGTATGTGTGCATGTATATGTGTGTACGTGTATGTGTGTGTATGCATGTGCATATATTTGTATGTGACTTTATGTGTATGTGTGTGTATGTATAAATGTGTATATGTATGGCTGTGTATGTATATGTGCATGTGTGTATACGAGTGTGTATATGTGTGTGTATATGTGTATGTGTGTATGCATGTGTATGCATGTGTATGCATGTGTGCATGTGTATGCATGTGTATGCATGTGTATGCATGTGTATGCATGTGTGTGTATGTATGCATGTGAGTGTGTGTGTGTGTCTGTCTATGTGTATGTATTTGTATGTGTGTATATCTATATGCATGTATGTGTATATGTGTGTATGTGTGTGTATATGTGTGTGTATGTGTATGTGCATGTGTGTGTGCATGTGTATATATGTATGTCACTTTATGTGTGTTTATGTGTATGTGTGTGTATCTATATGTGTGCATATGTGTATGTATGTGTGTGTGTGTACACGTGTGTGTATGTGTGTGTATACATGCATATGTATAGATGTGTGTGTATATGTGTATGTGTGTATGTATGTGTGTATGTATGTGTGTGTATGCATTTGTGTATGTATGTATGCATTTGTGTCTGTATTTATGCATATGTATGTGTATGCATGTGCACGTATGTATGCATGTGACTGTATGTGTGTGTGTCTATGTATGTGTATGTATATGTATGTGTGTATGTGTATGCTATATATGTGTATATGTGTGTATGTCCATGTGTGTGTATGCATGTGTGTGTGTATGTATGTACGAAATATGCATGTGTGTGTATGCATGCATCTGAGTGTATATGTGTGTGTGTCTATGTGTGTGTACGTATATGTGTATGTATCTGTATGCGTATGTGCATATGTGTATGTGTATATATGTATGTGTGTGTATGCATATGTGTGTGTATGTGCATGTGTGTTTGTATGTATGCATGACATCGTTTATGCAATGCTTTTGCATCATAGGTAGTTTGCTAGCATCGCTAGGAGTCTTGCTACTCTGCAATGCTGCTAGCAGTGGTAATTAGTTGTGTCACATTAGCAACACAGACCATCGCTTATGAGACTTCAACTTTTCTTTTTTCTTTTTCCTTTTGGGAGCGTTTCTTATGTGATGCTCCCTAGAAGTAGCATCACATAAGTGATGCTCCCTGCTTTTTTTTTTTTTACTGGGAGCATCGCTATGCCCCTCTTTTTCTTGTAGTGGAGGATACTTAAATTGGGGCATAAGTGATGCTCCCCACTTTTTTTTATTGGGGGCATCGCTATGCCCCTATTTTTCCTGTTGACATCAAAGCATCTATGTGTTAGAGGATGTGACAAGGATAATTTGAAAAGAGATCGCAAGCTTACTCATGTGCTAGTAAAGGAAGTGCACGCATCTATTCGAGGACCAAGTTAATATACTTATAAGATGATTTTTTTATTTAACGTTAGAGTGTACATGTTGATATTTCTAAGAAATGTCAGTTGTTTGATTGAAACAACTAAGAAAAGTAAGCGTAGGGCTAATCTTGGTGACAGAGGAAGAATCTAGGATATCTCGAGAAGGTATCAAGGACAAGGAGATCATTCCTTGTTCAAAAGATCCTAGAAGCAAACAAATATACAATTTCTCATAGTTGGAATACTCCTTTACTAGTTGGTGGTCAACCTTTGGTTGCCTCCTTAGATATCACCTAAACTTACTAGTTTCACTTATCTTGGGATTGGATAAGTGGATACATTAAAGCTCAACTGCTCCCTGGTACCCCTTAGAGCATTATAAGCTTATTTTTTTCAAGTGTTGGCTCTCACTATCTTTTGTAGATGAGGAAGAAGGAAAGTATTGTAGAATTGAAGTGATCTATGTATTGAGATCTCCATGTTCAATCTATCCCATTGAGCTTTTGGGAACTAATATAGAGGAAACAATGATTTGTCAAAACCCCACACAATGAATGCATCTGATTTGTATTTTTTAGTGCATAGAACAATTTTCGAAATTCATAATCACATGATGCTCAAGGTTACAACTTGTATAATGGATTCTTACATGTCCGAAGGAAGTTATGTATTACACAATATTTTAGAGAGTCTATATGGAAGAATTGCATGAACCTCTATATATGAGGCACCATGGCATACAAAGCATTATTTATACACGTAAAGAAGTCTCATTTTGGCCTACCATGGAGAAAGACATCACACAATGTGTCACAATGTATTGTATGTCAAAAAATCTAACAAAATTTTGGCCTACCATGGAGAAAGACATCACACAATGTGTCACAATGTATTGTATGTCAAAAAATCTAACAAAATCATGGTAAAGCATTGGTTCAGTAATGCCATTACCCATTCCCCAAGAACCATGTCATCAAATGTCTATGGATTTTATTATTGATTTTTCTATAAAATCTTCACATTAAGATATGATTTGGACAATAATATATAGATTTAATGGATATGCATACTTTATTCCATGTAAAAAGGAAAATTTTTGCACCCAAATTTGTTAAATTGGTCATCAAGTGTTATATTTCCACATCATGGTTGTCCTAAAGTTATTTTATTAGATTTTGATATTTGTTTTTGTAATCATCTTTAGGTTGCATTATTTATGAATCTAAGATCACAAATGGATTTTAGTTCTTCATTTCATACTGAAAGTAATGGTCAAAGTGAAGTGAGTAATAGCATAGTTTTGAATTTGTTACATTGTTATTTCATTGATAATCCTAAAGATTGGTATGAAAAATTACCAAGTTGTAACATCCCATCACCGTAGTCTGCAAGCACATACAATAGGAAGAATATCATATCCAAGAGAAACCAATCGGTTGGTATGAAGACTACACGCAACAAGATAGAAACACACACAACTAAAACAAGAGAAATGCAAGCATACATATGGGTGCACATATGCATGCACACACTCCCGAGTAGGCAAGAGAGATGATGCTATAAGAAGCTCATTGTATTGCAAAAGTCTGAGTACAAAGCTCACAAGAGTTGTTAGCTCTCGAAGCTCCCTCCAAACAAGTAACCCTAATAGATGGGAGCTCTTTCACTTATATATACTTTTTAAGAGATCTATCCACATTGGAGTGTGCATCCTAATGTTAATAGTATCTAGGGGTGAATTGGAGGCTAAAAGTGTATCAAAAAAGATACGAAATTTGGTGTGGTTAATTCTCATGTCCATAAAGCTTGAATACTACTCGAGTTTTATGATATGGACATGAATATTGCTAAACATAAAATTATATGCCAAAAATATGTAGTTTTTATATGTATTCTAGGTAAAAAGTAGGAAAAAACCAGTTGGAAGTGAGGTGGAACCTAATAATAATATACACAGGTTTATAAGATCTTTCAATAGATGAACCTTAGTATACACACCTTAAGAATAAAAAATAGATGAATGAGAAATAGAGAGAGGATACACAATTTTCAAAGTGTAAAGGTAAGTTGAATGCTTACCTACACTATCATATATGAATGTATAATTACAATGTGTGTAAATGATACAAAACTCAATACATGCTTACAATAACTGAATCTAGGTTGAATTTAGGATTCTACATACAAGAAATTGTGCATTAAGTGCTTAAGCGGTATGAAGAATGTGTGTATGTGAGATTGATGTAAATAGAAACAATATAGAAATGTTTGTACAACAAACCCTAATTCTAAATAGCAAGAAAAACTCCACCTTATGTTGAAGTTGAAGACGTGAAGAATAGGAACAATAGCAGCAAAGAAGGACTGAGTATAGACTTGCTACTTACAGAATTCAGCAAGGGTTGATGGTTGGTTGCCAAAATCTCCCCCAAATCTGCACCAAAGATTGAGCACATCTTCTCCAAGTCTAGAGCACTCATCTAGCCTTGAGTACGCTTGAGATTGATTGCAACAAAGTGAACCAAGGTACTTCTTATGTAGGCCTAGTTGAATTGCAAAAAAGCATGGCACAAAAGCTACTAAAAGCATGCAAAAAAATAAAATCAACGATCGGCTATTCTTATCATAAAACTTGCTTTTAGAGAATGAAACAACTGCAATCAAATAATTGAGCCATCATTTGTGAACGAGAGTGTGCTTTCCCAAATGTACATGACCACAGGATCCATATTATGGAAAAAACTTTTGAAGCAAAAGTTAGGGTTAAGGTTTTCTTACATTTTTGGACCTCTAATGACATAATATTATAACCAAATGAAAGCTCTCTTCAACTACTATTTGATGAACTAATAAAATTTTTTATGTTTTGTGATCAAAATTTGGCAAAGTACCAAATAATAGGATTGCTCGAAATTAGGGTTTTGTGCTATTTTGACATTGTTTCGAACAATTACCCCCTTCAATCTCATAATGGTACAAGGTTCAATAGTCAGCAAAACTTCTGATGTTTGTAAATATATCTCTTAATTGCTTTCTAATTGTGCATGAACTTGGATTCTTGAGACACTGCAAACTGAATGTCGAGACGTGTATTACATAAATAGATCAAGCAACCAACTCCTTGACTATACAAAGTAGCATCAAAAGATTATGAATCTGCTTCTGCCTATAATGATACATTAACATCCATAGGTGTTTGCATAGGCTTGGAATCTTACATTTCAAATCTTTCCAATAATTTTTCAAAGTATTTTTGTTGTGCTATGTAGATACACTCATTCCTATATTTGAACTCGATCCCAAGATAATAATGTAAAAATACCTAAATCATTCACATCAAATGTATGCTTAAGTTGTGCTTTAAAAAACTGAAGATCTGAATCCTTGGGACCTGTCATAATCATATCATCAACATATATGATAATAATAATAATTGAGATATCTTTTTCTGCTTTAACATAAAAAGTAGGAGAAGCTTCTGAGTTTTCAAAACCAATAGATAAAAGATAGAGAAATATCTTCTCATACCATGCTTTTGATGGTTGCTTTAACCCATACAATGCTTTAATAAGCTTGCATACTAAATGCTCTTTTCCTGTCCCTTCAAAACCTTTTGGCTGCTGAATGTAGACATCTTCATGAAGATCACCATTAAGAAAAGTCGTTTTGATATCTAACTGGTTACATTCCAACCAAAGAGTCCAACAAGAGAAAGTAATGTTCTGATTATTGTCATTCTAGAAGCAGGTGCAAAGGTCTTATCATAGTCAATTCCTTTCTTTTGTCCATAACATTTGACAACTAAGCTTGCTTTATACCTATCAATATTACCATTTGCTTTTCTTTTGATTTTGAAGATCCACTTCATACCAGTTGCTTTTTTATCTTTTGGTAACTCATAAAGCTTCCATGTTTGATTCTTATGAATAGAATCAATCTCTTCTTGCATATATTTCTTCAAAAAAAGACTTTTTAGTGCATCTTTAACATTAATTGGTTCATTCTCAATTGAATTTAGTGCTATAATGTTATGAATCTCAAAATGCTCTGCGTAATTTACCTGATCTGCCTATTCTTTTCATGTCTGATGTCTTGTTCTACTTGTGAAGTTCTTTATACCACTATTCTTCTAACTTAAATATAACCACCTCAGAGGTATTCTTGAAAACTAGGGAAATATCTTCTTGTTCTTTAGTATTGCGTTCTTTTGGAATTTTGAAACTTTTTCTAACTTCAAAAGTTGGAACTTCAAGAGGTACTCATGATGGACTAGATATAGATGTAGGAAATGAAACTTTCTCTTCACCTTTATGAAGTGCAACTTTTAGTGTTTGAGAAGGTTCATCACCTCCCTTGTATGGATAAATGTAAGAATCTAAATTCCTTCTAAAGAATGCATAATCATCTTCTTTTATGAAATCTGGAATCTCTGCCTTGTTATCATAAATCTAACTTTCTAAAATATGTGCATTTTGTGAGAGTAGGATATTACCTATTTTTGGAACATAGAATCTGTATCCTTTGCTTTCAATTGCATAACAATAAAGACAGTTTTAATGGCTTTTACATCAAGCTTAGCACGATCCTTCTTCTCAATGTGAACATAAGCTAGAGAACCAAATACTTTGAAGTAACTCACATTGGGTTTCTTATCATAATAAGATTCATAAGGTGTGATGACATTTAAAGCTTTTGTGAAAGACTCGTTCAGAATGTGATTAGTTGTATGTACTACATCAAACCAAAATTTAGGAGAAAGCCTTTTGGATGACATCATGCTATGCATCATCTCAACAAGTATCCTATTCTTTCTCTATGCAACACCATTCTATTTTGGAGTGTAAGCAATAGTGAGTTGATGAGAGATACCTTTGTCTTCAAGAAAAGATTTGAAGTCCTTTGACATGTACTCTCCTTCTTTATCACTTCTCAAATCTGAATTTTTGTTTGAATTTCATTTTCAACCATAGTTAAGAACTTCTTGAAAGTAGGAAACACCTCTGACTTTGCTTTAAGACCATAGATCCATGAATATCTCAAAAAATCATCAATAAATATGACAAATTACCTGTAACCTTGAATGGAATTTGTTCTCATAGGACCATTCACATCTGAATATATGATCTTCAACTTCTTTGTGGTTGTGATATATCCATGTTCCTTGAAAGGAAGTTTATGAAGCTTTCCTTCAAGACATCCTTCACATGATTCTGCATCATCTAGTAAAACAAAAGTAGGCAAACTCTCCACCATTCCATGATCTTTGATGTGCTTGAGAGTTGTGTAGCTAAAATGACCAAACCAAGCATGTCAGAACTTCATGTTCTCCTTAGGTGTAGAAGACCTAGCAACATTACCATGAAAAATATTGGACAATATAAACATGCCACTTATGTTTTCACCTTGAAGTAGATAACGCTCCTTATTAGGTGAGAAGATATGGCATGAATCTTTGTTAAAAACAACTTTATATCTATCTGACAAGAAAGTAGATATCAAGAGAAAGTTCTTCTTCATTTTTGGAACATAAAGAACATCAGAAATTGTGAAATTTCTACCTCTTCTTGAGTTTAGGTTTACTTCTCCAACACCTACAACATCCAAATCATGACCATCTACAATGGTCACTCTTCTACCTCAAGAGTTAGAAAGCGAAGTGAATACCTTCCTGCAACTTATCATATGCTTAGTAGCTCCAAAATAAAAAATCCAAGGATTTTCAAAGATTGCATTTAATGTTTCTTGATCAAAAAGTAATTCTTCAATACCAACACATGCATAAGATTCTTCCTTTGAAGACTTAGGTTTTTGAATCATCTTCAACATTATTAACTCACATTTTTTTCTTCTCATTATAAATCCTCTTTTTGCATTCTGCTATGAAATGACTTGGTTTCTTGCAGTAGTGGCAAATTCCTTTCTCTGAAGTAGATGTAGTGGAAATAGGATTCTCTTAGGTGTGGAAGAAGTAGTAGAGGTAGATGTGGTAGAAGATGAAATGGAAGACTTAGAAGTGAGAGGCTTACTTTCCTTCTTACTCTTCTCGTTCTTTGTTGTCTTCTTCTTCTTCTTACCCTTTGATGATGATAACATGGCTTCATTTTTCTCTTCCATACTCTTTTGTTGATCTTCATCTTGAAATAATAGGAATTGTAACTCTACAAATGAAATTTCTCTATCTCTTGTAGAGACAGATAAAGAAGTAACAAAAGAATGAAATGAAGATGCAAGTGAATTTAGAAGTGTTTTTATCATCTCCTCATTTGAAATACTGACTCGAACATTAAGTAGCTCATCTCATAAGTCTTTGAGCTTCAAAATATGTGACTCAAACTGACTCACCAACTTTCATTCTTATGTTGGCTAATTGTCTCCTTAGATGAGATTTCCTAGCAAGATGTATGCTTTGATAGAGATTCTCTAACTCCAACCAAACCTGACGAGAGGTTCTGCATGACCCGATTTAGGGTATAATATGCCTCTTGACTTTCATAGCAATGAATGAAAGTGCTTGTGAATCCCTTGAATCCCATCCGCATTGCTCTTCTCTAGGAAGTAATCTAGTAGTATCACAGACTCTGGATGATGAAAGAGTTTCTTCTTCTTCTTCAATAACCTCTTGTTGAGCAAAAATTGGGACAGAAGGTCTTTCGGAGGATGAAGCAACATCTTCTCTTGTTTGTCTTTGCCTTGGGTACTTGCCATTGACAATATTCCACAAGTCTTTAGATACTAACAAATTCATCATCATAAAACTCCGCATTGAATAGTTAGATATTCCTTCAAGCTTATCTTCATTCCCAAGTCTATAATTACTCATCTTGTTAAGGGTGTATGTCAACTATGCTCTAATACCAAATGTTGGAAGTAAGGTGGGCCCTAATAATAATATATACATGTTTAGAGGATCTTCCAACAAATGAACCTTAGCATACACACCTTAAGAATAAAAAATAGATGAATGAGAAATAGAGAGAGAATAAACAATTTTCAAAGCGCAATGGTAAGTTGACTGCTTACCTACACTATCTTATAAAAATGTTAAATTACAATGTGTGTAAATGATACAAAACTGACTACATGCTTACAACAACCGAATCTAAGCCAAATTTAGGGTTCTAGATACAAGAAATTGTGCATAAAGTGCCTAAGAGGTATGAAGAATATGTGTATGTGAGATTGATGTGAATAGAAATAGTATAGAACTGTTTTGTACGACAAACCCTAATTATAAATGGCAAGAGAAATTCCTTGTGTTGAAGTAGAAGGCATAAAGCCTAGGAAAAGCAGCAACAAAAGAAGACGGACTGAATATAGACTTGTTACTTACAAAAATCAACAAGGGTTGTTGATTGGCTGCCAAGATCTCCTCCAAATCTGCATCAAAGGTTGAGCACACCTTCTGCAAGTGTAGAGCACTCCTCTCATCTTGAGTATGTTTGAGATTGATTGCAACAATGTGAGCCAAGGTACTTCTTATATAGGCCTAGCTGAATTGTGAAAAAGCATGGCGCAAAAGCTACTAAAAGCATGCAAAAAAATAAAATCAGCAATCAGCTTTTCTTTCTAAAACTTGCTTTGTGAGACCAAAACAGCTCCGATCAGCTAAATGAGCAATCAGAAGAGTGTGCTTTCCTAAATGTACATGACCTGAGGATCCATATTGTGCAAAAAAACTTTTTTAGTAGAAATCAGAGTTAGGGTTTTCTTGCATTTTTTGAGCTCCGATGACATAATATTATATACCACTCAAGTACTGTCCAATGAGCTAATAAAAATTTTTTACCTTCTGTGACCAAACTTTGGCGAAGTACCCAAAAATAGGGTTGTTGAAAATTAGGGTTTTGTGCTATTTTGACATTGTTTCCAACAAAATCTAATATGAGAAGGGATTTTAGGATGTGAAAAATTGATAGACCCCTTCTCATTTACTTCCATGCTTATGATTCCCTTTACTGCATTCTTCGTCCTTTAATTGAGCTTTGGCCGTTTTATCTTGATGATTTTTAGGCTTACCTTTGAGCTTCTTCCAACACTCCTCCCTCCCTGCTTTCTGTCGTCTATGACAAACATCTTTGTGGAGTCCAAAATAAGCATTGACATTTATGTACAAATATCAAGTGCTAAATATTGGCATTGTAGTACAATATTTGGCAATTGCAAAACTTATTAAACAGGTGCACTATAGCTTTCTAGAGACTATTTTTATTTTTTTAATATCTTTTATGTATATCCTCGAAAAGAGAAATAAATGATGTGCTAAAAGAAAGTAAAGATAAAGAATTTCTGAATGGAGATGTGTGTGAATGATTTGTGACCCTTCGAGGGAGAAAAATAAAAATAAGTTGGATAGAGATTGAAAGGTTATGCGTATTGTGATAAATAAAACGAAAATAAAGCTACTTCCATGACTTAAAGATAAAATAAAAATTAGTAGAAGTAGATTGTGGAAGTAGTCGTAAGGAGACTACTTAAGTGTAGTGCAGCAGTTGTCTTTGATGCACACATTGTAGGGTGGCCCTATGAATGCAACTTTAGATGCACTTATTAAAACATATGCAAAAGATGCAAGTCTTCAGCAATGTTCTTAACGGTTATTCAACGACGAGAATGCCTAAGCTATGGGAATGGAATTTTTTTCTCTCTTCCTTTTTTTCTTTTGGTTGTTTTTTTATTGGCCTTAAGAGGCATATGATACAAAAAGATAAGAAGTATTACAACTAATAATGTATGAATCCTCCCTCCGTGTTGGTTCTAGTAGATTGGAAGGTATAGACCATGAGAACTGATTTTTGTCAAGCTTGAAATGAATAAACCCAGTTTTAATGTGCATCTCTGAGAGTTGCACTTCATGATATTCATTGACCACTCAGAGAGTGGAGCCTTTTGAAGAAGACGATCATTAACTTTACTCAAAACATGTACTGGAAGTGGGCTAAGTTGTCAAGATGAAGAGCATGATGCCACTTCTCATGTAGCATGTGTATGATTATGAGTGAAGGTCACCTCAAGGAAAATGTGAGTAGGAAAACTTATGACAGGTGATGTGTATCCTCACATTACAAGGTATCACTCTTATACATGAGATATCAGTAACTGTGTCTTATGCAAGACTGTGTAATGTGGCCCTATATTGGATGCATACCCCTTCTCCCACCCCATAGATATATACGATCACAATCACTGCTGGGAGCATCACAAGAGGCAACAATTGGAGAACTCAATTGCGCTCACCCACTGCAATGGACATATGATCATCTACTGTAGCAATTACTTCCATTCATGTCACATCGATCAAAGCCTCGTCATCGATGAGGGTTCTGTGACTCACCGATGAGGGTTTCCACCACCTTTCCACTCCATGCCATTATAAGAACTCAAGCAGAACCATTCAAGTCCACAACTTCACCAGAAAAACAATATCGTTTCCTGATTTAACATTATTTGTGGGAGTACACCCTGACGTGCAATGGATGGCTTCCATATTCACAAAACTGAATGAAGGATTACTACAAGTAACATCAACTCGTGAAGAAGATTTGAAGATGATACAAGACTTACAACAAGAAGTTATGAACTTGAAGACAAAAAAGTCACCATATGTCAACAACGGGGAACAGGCAAAGGTAAACCAACTAAAACAAGAGCTACAACATGTCAAAGCACAACAGACAGCACCTGAATGAAGAATGGAGCAACTAAAGAACAGAGTACATAATCTGATGGAGGACAACGACAAGTTTAGAACCGACAATAATAATCTCCTCGTCTATTTAACCACAGACACACCCATACCATCAAAACTTCAACCAGTGGGGCCACAAGCAGAATTGGCTAGTGCCTAACAAGAACTCGAACAACTATGCAGGAGTAGCAACAAAAGACTACACAATTGCAACATTACAAGCTGAAGACCAGAAACTACAAGAAAGAGCATCAACACGTGCACAACCTGACCCTATGTTCAAAGAAGGCATAGCAGACACTGCTACATATTCACCACCACCTCAACCAGATCATGAGCTAGAATCTCTAGAACGAGTACTAGAAACTGCACGAACTGCAGAAGGCAAGGATTACATTACTTAGATCACAATGACAGACATTGGTTAAGAAATAAGATACCACGTCATACAAGATCTATGCATGGAGTTCGAGAAGTCAATAATTGATTCTCACCTCCTCAAGGACATCCAATGGTCTCAAATCAATAGACATTTACTTCCCATATCCAGGACCATGGGTAGCCACTGAAAAGATCTCTCAAATTGAATATAGAGATTGAGCTGAATTTAGAGAGAGAGAGAGAGAGAGATAACGCAGAAGCGCATGTCCACTTTTCAAGAGGTGCGGATGATGCAAATAATGGTGAACAAGATTTGGTGTGTGACAAAAAATAGGTATTTGACCTTCAATAGGCTATGTTTTGAGTAGATAGTTTTCACATTTAAGACCATTTTTGACAACTTTTGGGTGCTTTCAAGCACTCACCAAAGGTCACAATGGCTTGCGTGACTTTGGTTCATATATAATGTAAACTTCTGTGAGAAGTCAGACTTTGAACTTGATTGGGCGCTTTCAAAAATGGTTTCCATAGTTTAAAAATGAAGTTTGGATTTTACATAATCCACATATTTTTCATCATATTAAAGTTTGAATGAATTCTATGCAATATTCTCAAAAAATAAGGTCTTCTATATTCATCTTTACTGGGGGCAAACTTTGCAGACACTTTGATCCTTTTTGGATTAAAAATCCTGACAAGAATGACCTGCCATGGAGTTTTTAAAGAAATCTTCTCTTTGTGTATGCAGCATCAGGCAGACTTGAGAGGATATGTTCATAGGTTCAATGTCAAGAACGTCAAACAATGCTTTGCCTTTCTAATACTTAGTAGCTTCAACTATGCTATATGGGGTGGAGATTCAAAGAACCTTGCCTGATTGGCATCGTAAATGGATTCACATTTATCATATAGGTGTGGTGTGTGATTGGCGAGATATGTGCATCCTCACATTGGGTTGAGGTTGAGACTCAAAGATAAAGATGAGTTCAAACTGAGGCCAGCATAAGTCACGGATAGCACAGAGCTATGGGCAAGCTGTATTCAATATGACATTGTTCTGCATACTATGAAATAAAATAAGCCTATTTCGAAGGAATGGGACCACTTTCTAGAGTTAAGAGACACCTGGATCAAAGATGCTTGGGCTTGTTCTTCCTTGAGCTGAAGAGACATAGAGATAGTCCCTTGAGCCCATCAGAGAAACCAACTTAGTAGGCACGTTACAGATTATTTTGAGCTGATCAAACAACTTGACCACCAGGCACAGCAGCAGAGGTGGGAACCCACCTTCACTAGAGACACGCCCATTGACTGTGTTATGTACTTTACAGGCATCCATGATTATTTAGGAATGCATCCCAGCATATACAGAGATCATAGAGGAGGCTGCATATTATTTTGGCACACCACATGCAGCACTGAATCAAGAACGTCATCATGGAGAATATTGAGGAGATCTGACTCAAACCAACACTTGATTTCTTATGAGCTGGAGGGCACCCATGACTACAAAGGAGGGCATACCAGCACAGATGGCATCAATGAGGGTTCCCATCATTTTAGCATGCCACATGCAAAACCCAGGAAGGGTCTTGATCATGGAGGACATTGTGGAGATCAAACATTGACCGATACTTGATTTGCTGTGAGATGGAAGACTATCCTTTTCATAAGGATGTTGTTTGTACCGCTCATTATCTTGTACTTCATGAGAATATACCCTTTTGTATTGCCCAAGTGCATTATCCTCTTACCTAAGTCATTGTATTACCACTTCTACCCCACATTCTCCACAGTACTCACTTTTAGTTTTTCAGTTTTCTAGTACTTTTTAGCACACAGACAATGTATCAGATTTACCAGTTTGTTACTTTTAAATCTCATGGGTCATTCTGGCCTTCAGCATATGTTAATACTTCTCTCCCTCCCTCCCCCCCCCTCTCCTGAGACGTCCTGAACTGCCTCAAACGCCCAAGGCCCGCAAACGGGGACCCCCAGGCATGTGCAAGAGAAAACGTGCACATGGAATCAAGTTGATTGCCAAAAATAAGTCGCTCACATTGAAGACTTCGGCCGGTCTCCGCTTTTGGTTTGTGTACTTGACCATTAATTCCTTGCTTTTCTATAGACTTGACTTGGCTTCTTCTAACTTTGTCTTCCGCTGGTCTAAGAAAGCCCCACAATGCGGGACGTTGGTTGAGAGCGTGGAGTCATGTGTAAGTACGAGCGGGATGACCACTTCCTTTCCGGTTGCTAACTCGAACAGTGTCATCTTCATACGTGAGTGGATTGAGGCATTGTAATGAAACTCAAGAATGTCTAAGTGCTTGGCCCAATCACTTTGATAGGAGTGAACATAGTTGCAGATGTAATCTTCGATTGTTTGGTTAAACCGCTCGGTTTGACCATTGGTTTGAGGATGATCAGCCGAGGAAAATTTGAGCTTCGTGCCGAGCAACCGAAAGACTTCAGTCCATAACTGACTCAAGAATCGACCATCTCGATCCGACACGATGGCCAAAGGGAGTCCGTGGTACTTGACTCTATGTGTAAAAAAGAGTTGAGCCACTGCCTTCGCACTCAAAGAGGGCTTCGTGGGAATGAAGTGAGCTTGCTTTGTGAAGTAACCGACCACCACAAAAATGGTTATGTGTCCTTGGGATTGGGAGCTCAGTTATGTACTCCATGGTAATCATGTCCCAGGGCTTGTTTGGAATTGGTAGGCTTGACTTGATCCTGAAGCACTAATTGGCAAGTCGGACACATTTCGATGCATTCTTGGACTTGTGCCTTCATTTTGGGTCAGCAAAAGTGCCTATGTAGGAGCTGATAACTGTAGTGTTAACCTCCATATCCAGCCACTTTGCAGTCATGTGCCTCCCAAAGCAATTCTTTTCGTACTTCGAAGTCGTCTAGGACATAAAATCGGCCTTTGCGGTAGAACATGCCATCTTCGATTGTGTACCGGCCCGGTTGAGCATTGCTCCGAACTTCATGCATGAGCTCTTGAACTCGAGTGCTGGGCTCTTGAGCGGACTAGATCCGGCCCTTCAGATCTGATGAAATCGTTGACATTGCTTGCACTTCGGGCCTTCTACTCAAAACATCTGGCATGACGTTCTGCTTCTGTGGCTTATGAATTATCTCTATGTCAAATTCTACGAGAAAATCCCGCCACCTAGCTTGCTTCGGGTTCAACTTTGGCTCAGAGGCAAAGTACCTAAGGGAAATATTGACTGTGAACACCTTGGTATGTTTGTCTTGGACATTGTCTCCATTTCCGTAAGCAGTGCACTACCGCAAGCATCTCCTTCTCATGTGTGCTTCACCTCAGCTCAGTTTCAGTAAATTTATGCGACTCATAGGCAACCGGTTGGATATCTTGCATCATTATGCCTCCGACTTCCGTTCCCGATGCATCCATGTGAACCTCGAAGGGTTTGTCGAACTCTAGGAGCTTAAGGAGGGGAGCGTTGCACATCGCGACTTTGAACGCTTCAAATGCTTCTTCTTTTGCTTGGCCCCACTTCAAGGTCACTTTCTCTTTGATCAGCTCAAGGAGTGGAGCTACTCTCTTGTTGAAGCCTTGAATGCAACAGCGAGGAAACTGGGAGAATCCGATAAACTCCCACACTTCTTTGACCAATGATGGGGGCCCACTTGAATAAAGCCTCCACTTTCTTGAGGTCGATATGAAGCTCGAGTTCGGAGACTATAAAGCCCAAAAATTCCACCTTTTTCATGACAAACTCGCATTTGCTTGGTTTGGCAAAGAGGCGTCGCTCGTGCAATTGATGGAAGACCACCCGAATGTGTTCGTCGTGCTCTTCAAGTGTGCGACTACATGCCGAACAGCATGACGAGCCATTCATAGCTTCCATAGCGGGTATAGAAGGAAGACTTCTCATTGTATTCTTGAGCCACTCTAATCTAATGATAGCCTGAACGAGGTCTATGCGCGTGAAATATCGGGCCTTGCCAAGGCGATCCAATAGCTCCTCCATAACTGGGACTCAATACTTTCTCTTGATCGTGTTTTTGTTGAGGGATCGATAATCGATGCATAGGCGTAATGAGCCGTCTTTTTTCTTCACGAATAGAATCAAGGGCCCATAAGGTGAGTTGCTCGGCCGAATGTACCCTTGTTCCTCCAATTCATGTAGCTTCCGCGTGAGTTCCTTCAAGTCGATTTCGTTCATCTTGAAAGGAGCCCACGAAGGGGGTGGTTGATCCTACGATGTGTCTATCCTATGTTGGACATTGCATAAGGGTGGAAGCCCGGGTGGGAGCATATTGGTGAGGAAATCTGCATACTCCTCAAGAAGGAAATGGAAGCTTGGATGGCCAATCTTTGAATTGTCGATCTGGACTGGCTCCTCCTCATGCTCGATAGGGCATAGAACACATAAGAGTGCGATCCACCTTGGTAATTATTGAATTGCTTGTGCGAAATCGACTTGGGCACATGGTTCGAAGATGTGGCCATGGCGTGAGAGTCTGGTTCTCGGTTGTGTTTGTTGTGTTGGCACCTATGTCCGCTCTCCGATGGAGGCTCATTGCTAGGGGGATTGATTCTGTGGAAGTCGATCACAAGGGCATGCTCGTTTTGATCAAAGAGCACCTTGTCCATGCCTTTGCCAAAGAAACTGATCATGTGTTGATCAATGAAGGAGAGCCCAAGGATGGCTTCAAAAGTTTCCATTGGTATGATGAGGAAGTCTAAGTGACTGAACCATTGACCGAGAAGTATTGGGACACCCTTCACATGGCATACATGGCTATCTTGCCCTTGCGCAAACATGACGGATATTCTGAGGTGTTTGCTCAACTTGAAACCGAGGTGCCGAAGTTGTATGTAGCTCCCGTATCGAGCATAACCGAAATCTTTTCCCCTCGGATTTTCGACATGATGAAGACTTGGTGCACCACTGGTAGGGAAATTGGGTTGCATTGAGCCTTTGCTTTGGTTTACCTCTCTCGCGAGGAAGTTGTATGTCATGAAGTTGTATGTAGCTCCCGTATCGAGCATAACCGAAATCTTTTCCCCTCGGAGTGGAGTCGTCCGAGTCCCCACTGCAGATTTTTGTGATCTTTGGTCGAGAAGTGGATGCTTCATCTCTTGAAGGTCCCTTCGTTGAATGCACCCTCATGTCTTTTTGATGCTTCCTGCATCGTCGGTGGGGTGGTTTCCTTGACAATCGTGGCATATGGGTTGCGGGTCCTCATGAACCTGTCGACCTACTGGGGGGCTCTCGCATGTGTCCATGGTGCAAGGACGGCATGTTGACCTTGACTCCGCCGGTTCTCGATTGACTTTCATTGAGATTGACTTTCGTTTGTGGGTGTTTTGGTTTCTCCTTTGTTAGGTTGATTCTCATAGTTGAACTTTGACTTCCAGTTTGAGTATGCACCATTCAATCGCTATGCTAAGCATCCCGCCTCCTCCCGAGTCCAGAGGTTTTGTTTCTCAACTTCTTTCGAGTAGTACGGGGAACATCCGTAAAGGAAGCCATGAAGAGAGTCCATGCCTAACATGTCGGAGATGCGAAACATGAGTTTTTGATATTGTGAGTCATGCAGTCCAATGAACTTTTCCTTACGGAGGTTACATCATTCATCCCTCGCCTGGAAGGTCTCGTTTCGAGGGACAAAGTAGTCGGTGAGGGCTTGCTTGAATTGATCCCATGTTGTCCAAGCTTGCTTCTTGAACTCCACCATGTACAAGGCCAATGCTTTGTCGAGAAGGAACTCGCCGATGATATGCATCCAATTGTTGCGGCCAACACGGGGGATCTCGAGATAGTTCTCCATTTCGTCAATCCATTTGCTGACGGGGATCCAATTGCGACCACCTCAGTATTTATCAAGTGGATTCAGTTTGAAGAGGCAAAAGGAGTCCGTGTTGTCAATATCGTCTTGCTGTAATTGGATGAGGGAGGAAGGGTTCATGGGGTTGGGATTCGATTGAGGTTCCGTCGAGGATCTGGTTGAGGGTTTGGTTTTGGGTAGGGCTGGTTGGTTCATAAGAGTTTTTGCTCGACTAGGTCGACTAACCGAGCAAGCGAATCCTCCAAGCAGTTGATTCGGTCATTTACCCGGTCTTGATCTACTTCAGTTGGGTAAGGATCCGATTGGGGGTTGTTTCTGACTTCTTGGAGGCACTCGTGAAGGTCGACATTGGCGAGAAGGAACCGGTTGATTTGGACTTTGAGGGCCTCCCGTTGAGCATGATGGAGTCTTCATCGTTCAGTGGCATTGTGGGTGTGCTTTGCCTTCGAGTTGAGACTCACCGAGCAATCCTCAAAATCGTCAACAATCATGACCGAGAGCCCGACGGCGGCAACCACATGGAAAATGGTGACAGTGAGTGTGGGGACGGCGAGGGGGCGCAACGGCAGCATGAGGGAGTGAGGGAGGAGGGAGACCATGATGACAGTGGGACTCGACAGCAACAAGGTGTACCAAAGACAAAGGGTAGCAACGGCGGAAAAACGGAGCGTTGATGACAAGGCATAGCAATGGAGGCATGTGGGCGCACTGACAATGGGGCGTTGCGACAGCAGCACATGGGTGCACCGATGGCGGGGCATAGCAACGGTGGAAGGTGGGCACGCCGAAGGAAGGGAGTAGCGACAATGGCACGTGGGCACATCAAAGGCGCCGGTAGCGATGATGGTAGCTTGGGGAGGGGGAGAGAGAGGGGGAAGGGAGGGTAGCACCCGTGGAGAGGGTGGAAGGGAAGGGAAAAACGTACACGTGACATCAAGAGAACTGACCCAAGATGGACCCGGAACGTTAATGGCGCTGCAAACACTTGTGTGACAATCCGCGTGTTCAAAGGCTTCCCCTAGGTTTGTGCTCTGATACCACTTGAAACGTCCTGAACCCCCTCAAACGCCCAAGGCCCGCGAACAGAGACCCAAGCGTGCGCAAGAGAAAACGTACACATAAAAACAAGTTCATTGCCAGAAAGAAAGTTTTATATTACTTTTGCTTGAGTTTGCAACGAAAAGACAAAGAGCTTGATGTGGAGGGAAAGGAGGGGGCATTGGCATTTAGGTGCACTACTAGTCATTATAGTTGCCCATGATTCATCGCTACAAGGCAAACCTCCCAGGCATTGAAATATCATGGATAGAAAAACAGAGGTTGAATAACCTCCCTCCCTCCCTCTCCCTCCCTCCCTCCCTCCCTCCCTCCCTCTCTCTCTCTCTCTCTCTCTCTCTCTCTCTCTCTCTCTCTCTCTCTCTCTCTCTCTCTCTCTCTCTCTCTCTCTCTCTCTCTCTCTCTCTCTCTCTCTCTCTCTCTCTCTCTCTCTCCCCCCCTCTCTCCCCCCCTCTCTCTCCCCCCCCCTCTCTCTCCCCCTCTCTCTCTCCCCCTCTCTCTCTCTCTCGCAGGCGACACCTCCTGATGGTATGCACAGACATGAGACTGGCTTGCCCACCATGGCTTTGACATAGACAAGCTACCACCACTACAGTACGACTCTCATGCACCCACCTACTCTCTCTCTCATCAAGAGAGGAATAGGATCATTCGTCAGGAGATATGGCATACATACATACAGAGGACATGGGTGAGCCCTAGGGGTACATTGCCACCGAAAACGCTCTACTACCGAGAGCATTTTCTACATATATCGGGCACGGGCTTCATCGAGATTCCGAGATACATGCAGACCTACCTTCCCCACCACCTACGAGTCGTCATTGGGCAGCTCCGGGTTTCATCACATCAGCTCGAGATTGAGAGGGGTCGGTCCAGGGGAGTCCCCCGTGAGGAGAGGTGGTGCCCAGTATGCCAGACAGAGGTAGAGAGTGAGGAGCATTTTGTTATCAGATGTCCAGCATACTTAGACCTACGAGCACAGTTCCAGATCGAGGAGTCATTCCAGCTGTGCATGACTATGGGAGACCAGAGACGCTTGGGACGCTTTCTCACAGCGGCATACGAGAGGCGAGAGCGGTCACTACAGCCCATACATCAGCCACGGGTGAGTACCCAGCAGACCATTACCCAGTTCTTTCAGCGAGTTGAGCTACATCAGAGAGGTCCATCTATAGGGCTCATGCTCCACCAGGCAGCAGCACAGAGAGCACGGCGCCGACCACGCATGGGCGGATATCGTCGACCACGACTATATCAGGAGGATATCTCACGCATCAGGATTGCCTACGACCACATGATGGAGCATAGTCGTACCAGCACCCCCTGGGTTGTCTTCCTTCAGGAGGCACTCAGACCACCACCGATGTACCACATACTACACCCACCTCCACCCATCACCAGTAGCTAGGGCGTTTTACTCACATTTTGGATCCCCCATGTATTAGGTGGCCACTATCTGCAGAGTCAGAGCCACGTCTCCCCGGCCTTTTCCAGCCCTATATAGCTTTGTGTAGCGATATACTTTTTATTTCATTTTATCTTCTACACAGGGTTACTACACTTGTACATGGTTTTTGTCTCATAGGCCAAGTTTGGCCTCCAAAAGACGTTAATATGACTTTCTCTCTCTCTCTCTCTCTCTCTCTCTCTCTCTCTCTCTCTCTCTCTCTCTCTCTCTCTCTCTCTCTCTCTCTCTCTCTCTCTCTCTCTCTCTCTCTCTCTCTCTCTCTCTCTCTCTCTCTCTCTCTCTCTCTCTCTCTCTCTCTCTCCCCCTCCCCCTCCCCCTCCCCCTCCCCCTCCCCCTCCCCCTCCCCCTCCCCCTCCCCCTCTCTCTCTCTCTCTCTCTCTCTCTCTCTCTCTCTCTCTCTCTCTCTCTCTCTCTCTCTCTCTCTCTCTCTCTCTCTCTCTCTCTCTCTCTCTCTCTCTCTCTCTCTCTCTCTCTCTCTCTCTCCCCCCCCCCCTCCCTCCCTCCCTCCCTCCCTCCCTCCCTCCCTCCCTCCCTCCCTCTCTCTCTCTCTCTCTCTCTCTCTCTCTCTCTCTCTCTCTCTCTCTCTCTCTCTCTCTCTCTCTCTCTCTCTCTCTCTCTCTCTCTCTCTCTCTCTCTCTCTCTCTCTCTCTCTCTCTCTCTCTCTCTCTCTCTCTCTCTCTCTCTCTCTCTCTCTCTCTCTCTCTCTCTCTCTCTCTCTCCCCCCCCCCCCCCCCTCTCTCCCTCCCTCCCCCCCTCCCTCCCCCCCTCCCCCCCTCCCCTCCCCTCCCTCCCTCCCCTCCCCTCCCCTCCCCTCCCCTCCCTCCCTCCCTCCCTCCCTCCCTCCCTCCCTCCCTCCCTCCCTCCCTCCCTCCCTCCCTCCCTCTCTCTCTCTCTCTCTCTCTCTCTCTCTCTCTCTCTCTCTCTCTCTCTCTCTCTCTCTCTCTCTCTCTCTCTCTCTCTCTCTCTCTCTCTCTCTCTCTCTCTCTCTCTCTCTCTAAGAGATTGAAATAGGAACAAACACCTTTGACCTAATCTCTCCTATATATTTTATAACATGTCGATGCAAATCAAATGGACATCCTATCCTAAATATTTCCAGAAATTTCTACCTAAGACAAACTACTTATAATTTGTGAGGTATGAATCTTGATTAGTTTGTACACGTGCGATGTTTCTTTCAGAGAACAAAAGCAAAAACTACACTTAATCCTTGATTTGGAATGATCTCAGAATCTGATGTGGGTGGTGGAGCCTCCAAACAAGGGACCATGCATATTGATGCTCAAAGAAGACTTCACAAGTCAACAAACATGGCTGATGATTTAATTGTCTCCATGCAAAAAGAATGAAAACAAAGTCATCTCCACATAACTTGATTTTTGATGGTCCAGCACAACCTGAATGAAAATACAGCCATGAGAGATGGCCAACTGTCAAGAGGCGCTTAAAATTGGAAACAAATCTTCTGGCTGACTGTCATTACATTTATACATAGGTTGCCATCTGCCCCATCAGCTTGAAGTTGTTCAATGCGTGTCTATTCTGCATTTAGTCTGTCAAAAAATGTATCATAAAGGGAGATAAGACTAGGTTTTTGTAATGAGGTTTTCTGAAAGTAAGCTAAGTGCATGCACCAGCTCAAATGCCTCGTAAATTATGGCTTCAAACTGGCAATGTACATTTACATTTTCTGCATTAGTATATCTGTTGCATTTAGGAGTGAAAATCCAGGAGAAATTCAGGTATCCATCTCTTCTTTTGTTGCAAGGCTTGTAATTGGTCATAACTTGTCCTCTTCCTGATCCCCATGATCCCTGCTTTCTTAGGAGTCGTGCAACCAATTTTGCCCTGAAGCCATGCCCACAAGTGATCTATACCCCTTAGGATGGCTTCTCTGAAGATGTGTTGCACGTGTAAGCACCAAATCTTCAAGATCTCGTTGCTGGTACTTCTGACATGCAACAAGTATGCCAAACCAAAAAGTTGGATCATGCCGATCTGGAATGGTTGACACAAATTCTTTTAGCATCTGGAATTCCCCTGCATTATAGAGAAGCTCAATCACAGTAACATGATGATCTAGCTCTGGAGGAACGTTGTAATCTTTATACATTTGTTTAAAGTAGCCAAGACCTATATCCACGAGTCCAGCTTGACTGCAAGCTAATAGGACAGACAGGAACGTGAGACCAGTAGGCTCAATATTAGCTCTTATCATTTCCTCAAAGGCATCCAGACATTCACTATTTCTTTTCCCCCTGGCATAGCCAGCTATCAGTGCACTCCAGGACATTGGATCGGGTAATGGTAATTTAGAAAATATTGCTTCAGCATCAGCACTGAGAGAACATTGACCATAAGCATGAATAAGGGTAGATGCAAGATCAATGCTTTCATCACACCCTGATGATACAATTATAAAATGAACATGTCTACAAAGATCCTTATCCTCCAACATGCCAGATACCTGCAAAAGGCATGAAATGGAGATTTCATCCAGGGTTACTTGATTTTCCTTCATCTTTTCATATAGCCTCACAGCTTGTTCCCCCAATCCTTGCTCAACATATGCTGAGAGCATTGTGTTCCAAGATAAAGTAGTTTTCTGAGGCAACTCAGCAAATACAGCTTCTGCTTCCTGAATGCACCTGCATTTCCCATACATACTCGAAATAACTGTACCAACAAAGGCATCTGAATCAAATCCTCTATGTCTGGCAAATGTGTGTAGCTTTTCCCCAATCCTAAGAGATAAAGATTTGACGAATCTCCTATTCAGGCGTGATGGCGTCTCCTTCTCTGCCAGTGCACAAACAGCTTGTAGGGCAATTATGCAAGTACCCTTGTCTAAAATAACCCCCTGATGAAACATTAGTGTAAAAAACTTCAAAGACTTTTCTGCTTCACCTTGATCCAGATAAGCTGAGAGCATAGCATTCCACAGCTTTGTATCAGACCATGGACATGAAACAAAGACACTCTCTGCTTCCTTCATTTTACCATACTTGCTGTATAAGCTCACAAGAGCAGTGCTGATGTATGAGTCTGTATCAAGTCCTCTCTTTTTGATTGCAGCATGGAGTGACTGGCCAATCTCCAATCCTAAAGATGAGGAGGTATTGCTTTCCAAGGCATCTGATTCAATCTGTGCAAGATAACAGCATGACTGAAGAACAATAACAAAAGTCCTCTCATCAGCAACAACTCGTTCATGTTCCATTTGTCGGTAAAGCTTCAAAGACATTTTTGCTTCACCTTGTTCATTGTACATGGATAACATTGCATTCCATGAGATCACTTTTTTCTGTAATGAGCTGCCAAAAACCATTTCTGCTTCTGCAACATACCCACATCTCCCATAAAGGTAAATAAGACCGCTGACAATGAAAGGGTCTGTGCTAATTTGTAAGTTCTGTGCATCAAGATGTAAAGCTTGCCCTAGATGCAAACACATCATTTTCACATACCCACCTGGAAAATCCATTTCTTCATTCTCAGAAAGAATGGAGCATGCATGCAGAACAATGCTAAAGGTCCGTTCATCTGGAACCATGCCTTCTTCATAAATTCCTTTGTACAGTAATAAAGCCTCCTTTGCCTTTCCTTGCTCCACATATCCTGACAGCAGGGCAGTCCATGTCACTATATCACATTCGGCAAAAGAACCAACAATGTTCTCTGCTTCCAGCAGACTCCCACATTTCCCGTACAAAGTGACGAGAGTATTGCAGAGGAACAGATTAGAGGCAAATCCCATCTTCCTAGCATCAGCATGAAGTCCCTGTCCTACCTCCAGGCACATTAATTTATGTCGTTTTCCATTGTATACAATTGGTTCCTCCTTATCAGCATGTAAGCAACATGCCTGGACAGCGTTCACGAAGGTCCGTTCATCTGGGACAACACCTTCCTCCTTCATTTGTCGATACAACCTCAAAGCTTTCTCCCCTCGCCCATGCTCAATGAAGACTGAGAGTAATGTATTCCACGTTACAACACTAGACTCTTGCAATGCAAAGAACACTGCTTGAGACTCCCCAACACCTCCACACTTGCTGTATGCTTTCATTAGTGAATTCCCGACAAAACTATCAGACTCCAAGCCTCTTAACAGGACATCCTTATGTATTTTATGCACAGATACTAAAGCCATTAGTTTTACCGATTTGTTATTGACAGGGATGGCATCTTCTTTCTCAGCAAGTAGACAGCATGATTGGAGAACAAGAACAAAGGTCCTGTTATTAGGATTCACTCCTTGCTTCTGCATTTTCCTGTATAAATGCAAAGCCTTATGTGCTTTGCCATGTTCAAGATATGCTGAGATCATTGCATTCCAAGACACAAGGTTAGGTTCAGCCATGCTGAAGAAGACATTTTCCGCTTCTGTTATCATCCTACATTTTCCATACATGCTGATAAGAGTATTGACCACAAAGATGCTTGACTCATAGCCCCTTGCTTTAGCATCCATGTGCAACGCTATTCCTTTTTTGAGGTCTGGCATGCTACCACAAGCTTTAAACAAGGACACATAAGTGTACTCATTCGGATGAACTCCTTCCTTCTGCATGCACTCGTAAAGTCTGAGAACTTCAGGGCCATCAGAACGATCTGCATAATATGCTAGCACCACTGACCAGGAGAACACGGTATGTCGTGGCAAGGCGTAAAATATCTCAAGGGCCTCCTGAATATTCCCGTATTTGGATAAAGAGAGCACCAGCAACTCACCAAACGGATAAGCAAGGTCCAGGCTAACCCGTTTGAGATGTGCCTGCAGTTTCTTTACACTTAAGTAATCGTTGCAAACTCTAAATAAGGCCCGATAGGAACTCTCGGACAGATGAAGCGACCTCTCTTCCAAGCGTAGAAGAAGGCCAAGGGCAGCATCAGGTGTCTTCAATCTGCAGAGCCTTTGTATTTCCTGGTTCAACATCACTGAGTCATCTACGATTGGCATAGTGGAAGACTTCTCCGGACCCTGATATACGTGAAGTCTTTCCCCCCGGAGGCGAGATAAACCCTGCGCAAGAACATAATCATCCTGTTCTCGAAGTTTCCCATGCCAGACATCGTCTGGAGCCAATGCCCTCGAAAGCTTAAGGTGGGCGATGGAACGGGGGTGCCCATTTCCAATAAAGGCCAACCAGGCAGCCCCCTGCGCCCAGTGAGCTTCGAGCATGATAGGTGAACTTGCATCGCTTCTAATGCAGCTCTTCTGCGGGCACAGTACAGCTGACATCACTTAGCCAGCGTTTATATTTTCTGTTGCGCAACATCCGGTCTCCGTATCCTCCTGCCTGATCACCTCTGGAGCAAATGATACAATAATCAATCTGATGCATGCTAGAAAACTGAATTTGGCGTTCGTGTCAAAACACACGCACATACGCGCGCGCAAAAAAAAAGGGGGGGGAGGGGGGGGGGGGGGGAGGGGGAAAAAAGGAAAAAAATGTAGAAGGTTCAGGAAGGATAGTGCACGAATGTAGATCGCCTCTGCGTAGAGCTCTCGAGTTGTGTGTTGAAATATTAAAGAAAATGCCACAGGAAAATAGATAGATCTTCGGTTGTACCACCATAGCAAGCACGCTTTTTGAATCGCGTCCCCCTTAATGTGGTAGCATTAGACCTTTGCTTCTAAGTTCTCCAGGTAAGGTATTAGTTATACCCATTCAAAGTCAACCTACCTTACAATTAAGAATTGTGGGAGAAATTGAAATACTAAAAATACAATTATCTTCTTCGTGTTCAGGATTCTTTCCACACTGTATTTAACTTAGCTGTAAATGGAGAACCAATTTCTTAAATTTTGAGAAAAAATGGATTTAATATCCTCGAAACCTCTCATTGGATCTAAATTTTGGCGCTCGTTATAGGTTGAGAAACATTTTGCGTTAACTATGGCTAATTCATGGACATAGTATGACACAAACGAGTTACTTTTGTTAAAGACATATATGTTTTTAAATGATGGACCACAAAAATCATTGTAAACAATTCACATTGAAATGTCACTATACAATCCTTACGAAAGGAAAATGTTACATTTTATCCAAAATAATGTCTTGAACAACATATATAGGATACACCTCAATTATAGGCAAAGAATAGACCATACTAGAGTTAGATTTTCACTATTATTGTGAAATATTGAAATTCATATTACCAAAATATGCATGCCAAAGATTTGCATTTTTATTACCTTGCAAATCTTGAACTATGCATGCTAAAATGTCCATATATATTTCATAACTTGTGACCTTGTACATACGCCATGAAATAGCATGCTAGAAGCAATAATTGAACTCCTTTGAATATCTACATTCAAAAAAATGATATTTTAAAGGTATTTCCAACTCCTTTAAAAAGATAAGGAGAGTCGTTTCTTCATGCGAAAATATTGAGTATAGGGGCAAGCTGAATTAAAGTGAAGAAGCTACATTATGAGGTAATGAGTCGTGCACTCTTCATTTTCAATAAAAGAGTAGGAATATTCCAACCTCTTTAGTGTCCACTTTAGATAGATCTTAATAATGTCATCATTCGCATGCATTAAAATGCTTTTCTTTTCTTAGCTCTTATAATCTCTCTTCTTTCTTTAAATGTTTAACGTTGACATGTTTATGCTTACTAGAGCAAAGGAAGATCCAACTTCGCCCTTGCTCTTTTACCTAGAAAATAAAAAATGAAAATCATCTCGTGAAATGATAAGGCATGAGATTAGCTTTCATAATCAAAATGAAATGTAGAAGCTGAAGTCTAACAAGAATTAGACGTCCCATTATTAAATAAGATGTACAAGTGAAATATCTTTAAAAATTTAATATTTATCAATTGAGTGCTCTTTTAGATCCTTAATTTTATTTTTCAAAGTATTTCTAAATTCGTATTCATTCATGTGCCCACTCTCTAGCTATTTGTGGGAGTAAGTAACACGAGGCTCCTTTCTTGCATGACATGATAGGTCAATTATACCACATAACCTTTAGCTATTGTGCCCAATCAAGTATTAGGGATAATGGCATTCTTGATAGAAAAACACTTATGGCATGTGGCTATTCATCTCTATCCATCCATCAAGCTTTCTCTATAGTTATTGAGGGCAATAATAGCAAAATTTACATAATCAAATAAGAACCACATCAATTCAAGGGGAGATCAAGGATTGATCATTGAGGACAATGATCTCTAGAAGAGGAAGAGAGTGTTAGACTCAAAAAATGACAGGCAAGAGATGGTTGAACCACACCCTAAGAGGGAGGATTAGGAAGTAATCCTCAACCATGGCTTTTGGGGTAGCTCGTAGCCCATCATACTCCTAGCCGACAGGTCATGAGTTCAATTCCAACAATCTAGGATAAATTAATAGAAGTTGCGTGGTGGAGCTCTACAATAATTGTAGTTCTATGCATATTGGTGAGAAAAACTAAATGAAAACATACATAGAAAAGACAAAACTATCCACAAAATAGATTGAATGTTATAAATGGAATTTGAAATGAGATAAGAAATGAGATAAATGGAAAATTTGATAATGTCATATTTCCTATAAGAGCTGAAATGTTGATCCTCACCGAGTTTTTTGAAAGTTCAAAATAATTGCTAGTGTGTTCCAACAAGAAATTTAAGGACTCTAATAAAAAATGGGTGGGGAAAGGGGTTGGGGATGGATTCACATAGAAAACATGAGAAATAAAGATCTTAAGAGCACAACATACATTGAAAATACTAAATGAATCTATACAAATATAAGTGGTGTATTATATGTACAAGCTTTGGAGAAAACCTTTTAAAAATGGAAACTAGTGCCTAAATATACCTAAATGATTTTATAGACATGACTACCATAATGTACTAACATATATTTGCAAAAAAAGACAATGTTCCTTCTTTTTCAGCACCTTAAAAGAGATTCTTGCAATTTTATTATAAGTAAAAAAAATCAAAAGAAACTTTTTCCCAAGTTCACAAAATGAAAATGGCCTGATTATAACTTGAGTCTCTCCATTTTGAAGGTATAATTGTCGTTTTTGGACTACAAATAATGACCATGTATTTTATTATTTTGAGATGATAATTGTCTAGAAACATATGAATATCTCAAATCATATCTTCATCAAATTTTCCCCCATCTCCATCTAGTGTCTCAATATTAAGCCATATAGTTCCATCTATTATAACAAAATGTAAGTATGAAGGTCTAGAAAAAAAAATCCCACCTATAGCAAGGCACAATACTTATGAGCTTGAAAATGATCCCATGCAATGTCTTGTGTTCTAACATTTTTCAAAACACTTTTAAAATGTCTCCTCAATTTAATATTTTCATTGAGAATGTTGTTTTAAAGATATGGATATTCACATAATGATAGAATCCCCCAAATATAGGATAAGCATGGATATAGATATTGTGGGGAAATTGGTTTTCCCAAACGCAAGAAAAGACCCTCCCAAGATCAGCTTTCTATTTAACAGACTTCACAAAGTGCCACCTCATAGTGTAGAAAAAATTTACAGATGATCCCAATATCAAATGCCACTCCAACAAGTAGAAAAAATAATAATAAAAGAAGTAATATGAAAAATTTGTGTAATGAGTGAGAGAAACATACAAATAAATCTTGCGTAAAATTCATCCAATGGTTCTTGGTAGACTCCTGCGATCTCAGCATATGTGTAGAGATAAGCTAAAGGGATAGTTATTGAAGCTAGGAGCTTACTTGGAAGTGATAGATCCCTATACTAGACTCGTAATACTCCACTCTTTGCTATATTTGTGCACATTTATAGGTTCCCTTTATATAAACAAATGAAGGCTCGTCAATGAATTTTCCTAAAAATCTCCGAAATATCTTGAAAACAAAAAAATTTAGCCCTTCACATGTGGAAAGGATCCTCCACTAATATTGAAGTGCTTCAAGTCTCTAGTTGATCATAAGGTTAAGCATGCACTTCAAGATTCTCCCCTTCAAGCTCTACGTCTTAGTCTGCATCCTTCAAGTAATATATTTTTCTTCAATATTCCACATTTGGTTTCATCGAAAGCCTTTTTCAAGTCTGGGAGAGTAGGCTAATGCCGAACTTCCTTTATAAAAAAAAAAAAAAGCCTTTTTCATTATAGCATACACTTGTTCACATCCTTCATTTGAACCTCGTTTGTTAAAACTCACTCAGAGAGAGTGGTAAGGAAGCTTTATGTGTTTCGTCCTTGCATGAAACGTTGTATATTTAACAAGCTGTATGCTAGAAATGTATATTTAACAAGATGAATATAATAAAATAACTTCTTACAACACAGTTTCACATGTAGAGGTAGTGAAGGATCTACATTGAGCCTATCCTAATGGTGAAGAAATCAATGGTTCACAATTTTCTAAACCTCCTTTGCTCTACACTTGAACATTTCTAACATGTTCAATAGCATCATCGCAAATGCAATTTAGTTCCTTTTTAAATGTGATTCAAGCGATCACTATCTATATGCGACTTTTCATCTATAGTTTCCTTTCCTCCTTGCATATACTAAATTTCTAACCTAAATTCACCATCATGTGAAATTGAAGCATGTGTATCAATCCCAAGTTGGATGTGTAGGATGTTGGATGTGTAGAGTCTTCATGAAGTGACCTCCGATAACAAGTTGCTCTGATAGGTGGAGCTTCTGACTACCATCTAGGAGGTCTAATAGTAGTGCAGATTATTTTAGAGTGCTTTGTTTAATTATGTCCTCTATCCCAACATGTGCCTTGACCATATTACGATGAATCATATGAGGTGTAGTGGTCCGTACTTAAATTCTTATAGTAGTATTCTCCACTTGCATACTCATAAGGGCTCTCATGTTGCTCAAGTGGTTTCATAGTTGATATTCACAAAATTGCTATCTCCTTATTTTCTTCAAGTTTCATGTACTCCACGAGAACTACGTTTTGTGATGGAGGTGGTTGTTGCCCAAGAACTGGTTGTGCCAAACATATCACAAGGATATATGATGCCTCAACCTGCACCTCCAGCCTAGCCCATTGATCAACAAATTCCTATGCCACAAGTCTCAACAAAATACTGAACCTAATGATAGACAAGGAATTAGAGGATTTGGAGGGGCTGTAGGAAAAAGGTGCGCTTGGCACGATGCCCAAGAACACTTTTCTTATACATGCGAGAAGCTAAAACAAGCAAAAGATCATCAACCGATTACTAATGCAGATAAAAAGTTATGCGACTTCAGAACTCGTCTTCCTCTACCTATAAACTAGGGAAAGGGAGGAATGAAGAGATTATATGAAAACCTTTCAAACACTAATGATAATACATTAGCAGTCAAGTTAGAGCCACTGGAGGTAGGATATGAAGAAGAAAGTTATGCGACTTCAAGACTCATCTTCCTCTAGCTGTAAACTGGGGAAAGGGAGGAATGAAGAAATTATACGAAAACCTTTCAAACAGTAATGCTAGTACATCAACAGCCAAGTTAGAGCCACTCGAGGTAGGGTATGAAGAAGAAGGCAGACCCAGTCTCAAAAGAATTACTTAATTGAAGCTCTAGTGAGAGCCAGAGATGTGATCATGGAGAAGACTGCTTGGAAGTCTCCTATAGATCAATTTTCTGTCTCCTCACATATTGCCAATGTTGAGGATAAGAGAAAAAATGCAGGATGAGGCTGGGTCGGAAAGAAGAGTGACTAGAAGGAAAAGTAAGGATGATGAGGAAAAGATAAAAGATACTGAGTAGAACATCCGTTTTGAGGATGTTTTACTCAGCATATTACTAAAGACTCAAGTAACAATGTCTTTGGAATATGTCTTCTCGATCGTGAAGCTTGAATTCAAAGACAACTTCATGAAACTGAATAAGAGGAAAAGATTTCCGTTACCTAAAGACATAGAAATGGAAGAAACACTTGAGAGTACTCAATTAATGAATGAAGCTGTTGCTTTGAGTGATTCATCTGATAATGAAAATGATGAAATCGCAATATGCCAAGTGAACAAAAATTTGCTTGGACCAATAGTTCTTGATGATAAGAAAAGAGAATCTAAAAGCAATTATAATAAAACTTCTAGGCAAGAGGGACACCAGAAGTAAAAGTGAAATTGGAATATGGTAGAGATTCATATTTATCTTTGGACTTGATTGACTCTGGGTCAGAGATAAATGTGATATCTAAAAAATTATATGACAAATTTAGATGGCCAATAGACAAAGAATGTGGCTGGTAGATGAGGACCTCTGACAATGGCTCTAGAGTTTCGCTACGAGCTTGTGCTTTTGTGCTTATGACAATTGGGGGAGTTTCACAAGAATTTCACTTTTTTTTTTTTTCATGAGAACTTTTCTCATAAGGCTATACTTGGGCAACCATTTATAGCCAAAACTCGAATGGAAATGAAGGCTATTGATGATGGATCTGCTTATGCAAGAATCTGATCGACATTCGGTCCGGTTTACACTCCTTGCAATTGATGATAATCTGTTTGAATCATGTGAGGAATAGGAAAAATATTAGGAGATTAAACTCTTATGATAGTGAGCGTGATGATTGAGTATGAGTGAAGGAATATTGGGCATATTTTGATCAAAATTTTTGTTAGGATCCACTATTAAGCAAGACAATAATGAAAAATGGTTTGATGTCTTGCACAACTCTGTATATAGTTTTCAAAGTTGTTATGTATATTCTTCTACATATAGGTTACATTATTTGCAAAAAGAAAATATTTCAAACAAATTTAGAAAAAAATATGAAAAGCATTACAAAAATTTAGGATTAATATTGCCTGATGAACATATTGAGAACATAATTGAGTTAGAAAGCAGTTCTACTATTCTGGAAGAACTTGAGCAATCTCTTCAAAGAAAAGAAAGATAGGAAATCATTATGCTTAGTTCTATCAAAGAATATGATTTAATTGTTGATTTTTTGCAAGAACATGAAACAAATGTAAATACCAAGTACAAGACTATTGATAAGAAAATCAAACCCATGGCTCAACTATTATCGAGTGATAGTTATGAAAAATATATGAGAGCGTCTAATGATCCTATGTTGAGATGAGAGCTAATAGGCATCATTTTACTAATGAGACTATTAAGTAGATTAAGTTTGGTGAGAAAATATTTTTTATAGAAAAGGAAAGAGAAAAATATATAGAAGTTATCAAGAAACATGAGAAAGCATTTGTTGTTTTACCACATGAGATAGGCTATGCGGATCCAAAACAAGTTTCACCCATGATTATGTTTATAGTGCCATATATTCCATGGAATATTAAACATATACTAGCTCCAAAGGCTCATTTATCTGAGTTGATGAGACTATTAAAGGAGAAGATATCCATGAAAATATCGAAAGCTCTAGAGAGCTACACATTAGCAATTTTAAATCCACATATTCGCTAGGCATAAAAAAGGAAATCTTGTGATTAAATGCCTGGATTTATTACATTTTGGACAAACTTTGTGCGATTAACACATGGTATAGAAAGTTACCTTAAAATCTGACACCCAATTAGCACTCACTTTGGTAAGGGTCATACACCCTCAGTGTGGCAAATTCTAAGGCCTTCACTTATATTTCTCCTAGAATTTAATCCATAATTTTTTACTCCACTTGTGCCAGTAAATACTCCTAATTATACATCCCCATCAAGGGGCTTCATTATATTATCCCTAGGGTTTCAACTCTCTCTTCAGGACACTATTTGGCAGTAAGTGCCCATTTTTGTAACATCACAAATAGAAGAAGATATTATATTTGTGTGTGTCTTGGGAGGCTACCCTAAGCCCCCAAGTGTGACTTTCTGTGTGTGCAACAGGCTACTCTCTTAGCATCCCATCATCTCAATTTTTGTGCCAAGCATAGGGCTACGCTAAGCCCCACTCCAAGGTGTCTCTCTTGTCAAAAATATAGGGCTATTCTAAGCCCTCCCCTCTCCCCCCTAGAGAGTTCCCATTTTCATGCCAAGGCTACTCTAAGCCTTCCATTTTTCCAAAGTTTGCGGATATTTTTCAAGTGATATTTTCTACACAAAACGTGTCTTTGGCCTGTGTTATTCAACACTTTCAAAATGCTATTTTCTCACTTGAAGGAATAGGTGAACATGGTTTTTATCACTTCTCCACATCCTATTTTGTCAAGGAAGTGTTTTTTAATACTTTGCTTTCATTCTTGCAACATTTCAGGCATAAGTTCAAGTATTCAAGCTTTCTATGTCACCCCAAGTTTACGATGTCAAAGAGAGAAGCAAGTTTGTCGTCTACGGAAAATTATTTACCTTCTTTTATGCCCATGATTATGCCTAAGGAAGAACACTTAGATGGCCAGAATTATAATCTTTAGAAAGATATTATGTGTGCATATTTGTATACAAATCTTCTCCATGAGGTTGTAGATGGGTCAAATCTCGAACCAGATAGGATAAAGAGATGTAGAGTATTGGAATATATGGAACATCAAAGACAAAAGGGCACTAGGCCAACTTCTCCTCGCATGTGATGAATTGACAAAGGGTCACATAATTGCATGTAAAACTTCAAAAGAAGTTTGGGATACTTTGGCAAATCTATATGAAGATAAAACACCTTCCAAGATTTATGCTTTAGAGGTTGAATTTCACAATCTCACTATTTGTCCTCAAGATACCATCAATGCAACTTAGCACTTTGTGGATGAAAGATTTCAAGTGAAGACATGGCCATAAGATTGCTCAACAAGCTTCCTAGGTCTTATGAGACTGTTAACCACCGAAATGGATTGACCAAACTTTGTAATTTATATTTGTAATAGGAGAAGGGTATATTCACTTAAAGATCTAAAATGTTATGTCCAGAAATGCGGTGCCTTGTATATCTCAAAGTACAAAACGGTGTGAAGTATCAAAGAGGACGAGAAAGAGTACAGTGCGGTATAATCTGTTTGTGCGGAATAGTTAGTTTGGAACCAGAGGAAATACAAAAGTGTCTTACAAAATTATCACAGAATACACAGTTATCTGTAATGTTTTATGAAGTATGAAGATTATAAAACAGAATTCTATATGTAATGTTTATGGCACACTATTGAGAAGTTTGTAATCTTGCAGTCTATAATTGTTCCAAAGCAATCTAATATTCTTAATGTGTCATTAATAATCTGAAATCTATAAAGTGTGTCATAATAACCTAAGGAATTAAAACACATGTTATGATTGTTGTATCATAGTCATGATCCCCATTCCCAAAACCTATCCTTTGGAGGTATGTTGCATGTTTTCACAACAATCATCCCCAAACAAGGCTTTTGTGACCACTCTATAAAACAGAGGTAAAGGACTCACTTGGGAAGAAGTTAGAAGACTTTTGCTTCTTCATGACTCTAGACAAAAGACCCAAGCTACTCAAGAAACAACTATGAAGGCCAAAGCTACCTTCCACAAGACTACAGGTCAAAAAAACAATCAAGAGTCTATGGAGAAGGGCAAGAAGAAATTTACTTGCAATTTTTATGGCAAGCCTAGACACATCGAAAAGTATTGCTTCAAGAAGGAGAACAATGATAAATCTAAGTCTACTCCAAAGACCAAACATCAATCTCTCTGCATAAGTAAAGATCTCTGTCTCACAACTGAACACTAGACACTTTGTCACATCAACTCCTAGCAAAGAATGGATTTTTGATAGTGGGGCTTCATCACACATGTGCAATGATAAAGATGACTTTCATGAGTTTGAAGAGCACAAAGGTTAAGTTTATCTTAGAGACAATAAGTGCATTGAGATCCAAGGAAGAGGCAAAGTTCAAGTCACAAACTCTAAAGGTGAGACCACTCAAAGATGCTCTTTATGTACCAAGCCTTTGTAAGAATCTTCTCTCAGTGATAGCCATTACAAAGTGCAACATGATGGTGCAATTCGATCATAACAAAGTTCAAGTCATCAATCACAAATCCAAGGAAGTCATAGCTCAAGGATTTGGAGACAAAGGTCTCTGCAAGATTTCAAGTTTTATGGCCAAAGATTCAAGTCTTAGCTTGTGGCATTGCAGATTTGTATATACCTTTTGCTTATCTAAGATCTCTTCAAGTCATCTTGTCAAAGCTCTACCCAAGATCGTACAAGTGGAATCGAACTGCCAAGCATGTGCTAAGTAGACAATTGCCCCTTTGCCTATAGAAGCATCCATTTCTACATCTAAACCCTTAGCATTAGTCCATGCTGATATTATGGAACTATGCATACACCTTCTCTTAGTGGGTCAATTTACTTCTTCCTCATAGTAGATGACTTCACTAGACACACCTGGGTTTATTCACTCAAGCATAACGAGGATGCCCTTTCCAAGTTCAAGGAGCAGATACAAATAGTTCAAGAAGATTTTCCAAGTTCTTTGAAGATCATCCAATCAAATGGAGATAGTGGCTTTGTCAATCATAACTTCTCCAAGTACTTGAAGCAACAAGGAATTAAGTATCCAGCAAAGCAAGATACTCAACAAGGTATTGCCTTACAAAAGATTCGAAGTGTGGTCCAGATGGCCAAGATTATGCTTAGTCAAAAGCAATTTCTGCTAAAGTTTTGGGGTGAAGCAGTACAAACAACATTTCATATTTTGAACAAAGGGTTCTCATATGTCTTGAAGAACCAAACACCATTTGAGGTTTACTTTCAGAAGAAGCCAAGTGTGAGCTATTTCTACATCTTTGGTAGTGATGCCTATGTGCAAGGCCATGATGATGATGATCCTAAGCAATATATTTTCATCAATTAGAGTGACCGACAAAGGCATACAAACTCCATTTCCCAAAGAGTCACTCAATTACAGTAACCAAAGACTGCACCTTTGATGAATACTCTAAGTATTCATCCCTTTTGGATTCATATTAGAATCCGGATCCTCCCATTTCTACTTCAAAAGGGGGATCATTCCGGTTTCGGAGGTATAGAGACCCATTACATCTGAATTACCCTCCTTGTACTCATTACAAGTTGGATGGTTGATCTTATAACTCTAAAGGATTTATGCCTGCTGATCTGATGCACCGTCAAAAATCAATTTTCCCCATCCAAAATCATATGCCAAGGACACATACAACTTTGCTTGAAGATGTTGAACATACATAAGGTTAAAAAATTTGAATTGTTCTTTAAAGCATGCATGTAATTTCAATTTTGAATTCCATTTTATGCATGATACTGCATCTAATAAATGCTTGTGAGTTCTCTTCTTGTTCATTCCAAGCTATAATGAACATGCTATGTTCATCTTCGAACAATCTTTCTTAGGTGATTTCCATTCCATGCTAAAAACATCTTATTCTATTTGTGTATGCCTTAAGCGCATCGGTTTAGATGAATAAATTCATGCACCTTTCGATGTGCATATGGACTAACTACTTTATGCATGACAAACCATATGGGCTGCCTACTTTACACATCATTGCTACATCCATCCTTTTCATTTGGATATTCAATTTTGATGCTTAGACCATTGTAACTCTCCAATATTCTTCATTGGGATTTTATACTTACTTGTATGGCCAATTATATTTAGTCTATTAGAAAAATCATGGGGATGCCTAACTGTAGAATTAATCTTTCACATTTCCTAATCCGAGTCATGTAAGGACTATGTACACAAAATAGATGCATCCCTATCATTGCCATATACCTATGCAGTACTTAAAAAGAGTAAAATGAATGCTAGGAAAAGAAGGATGACTTAGCTTCAATTCCTCATTGCTTTTCCTTGTAAAGTCTTGGTTGTCTTGGACTTGAAGTGTTCCCAACCTTATAGTTATCATGCTTCTTTTTCCTTGCCTCATCTGATGCTACAATCTTCAAATGCTTCTCCTTAAAGCTTTGGAAAAATCTTGCATAGAAAATACATCATCAAATCATATTTTCATTGCTTCAAAAATTTGTCCATTCTTGAAGTTGAAAGTGAAGAAACCACTCTTTTCATGCTTACTCTTTGGTCATCTTGTCCTCTGCATCCCTTTCCTTGGTTTGTTGATTCTTTGTTGTTGGAACAAAACAATCACAAATTGATGATTACAAAGAGCTTGAAGCAAGACTATGATCAGATTGAAGTGAAAGAAGTCATTTGAGAAAATGAAGAGATCTCAAAAGTAAAGCTTGTATACATATGTACATTACAGTTGGAAATTCTTGTAATTTGAGTATAGATAATCCTTAGGATGATAAGGAGTAATGTAATAGACGCGGGATAAGTCTAGAACCATATGTATATAAGTCAATGATGTAAAGAAATACATGAGAGAGTCATTAGAAGACCAGTGTCATACAGATAGATGTGAAGAGAGCCATCTTCAGAAAATAGCGACGAGTATTTCGAAGATTTCTCTTAGTTTGATCATGTGGATCAGAAATCCTTTTGTACACATCTAATCTAGAAGCTAATGAAGCTATGTTCAAACTTTCATGGTCTAATTCCTTTCATGCTGTGAGAATGATCAATAGGAACATGTGTATGTAAAGTCTACAGGTGGACCTCTCAGAGTCGCACACTTTTCGTGTCAATGTTTTGCTTAGATCTCAGTGCACAGTGTAAAGTTTTTGATGAGTTAGGATTCAAAATCTAAGTTAGAAGGTAAGGAATCTATGGCTAAAAGCGTTTAGCAAAACGGGATCTGTGTTGTGAGAAATCAACCTCAAAAGTTACATATGTCAAAGTCGCTTGTTCAGGAAGACAATTTCTAACATACTTTTGATCTTAAGGATCAAATTAAATTTTTAATGATTCTTTTGAAGAACTAATGGTTGATATAATTGCGCAAAGGTAGTGTGGAGATATCTGCATCATTTTTTTGAAGAAATATGAAGATATGTGTAGGTAACGAAGTCAATTTCTGAAGCAGACTTTCTGAAGAAGAAATTTCTTCACTCAGAGAAGTGATAGTGAAAGTTTTGATAAATGAAGATAACATTTGTGTAAAGTTTGGTCCATAACTGATATAGAGGTGATCTTAAATGAGTACAGATCAAACCTTTGGAGATTTAGAGGTCTCCAACATTTGTGTGAGTGTGTCTATCTTGAAAAGACATAGAACTCAAATGAAGATGCACATGTGACTGATGAGATTTAGTGCCAACTACTCTTATATGCAAAGATGAGAGGCAAAATTCTTTGAAAATTATGTGGAGGCTAAGGATGAGGGGATTTATCCCATATAGAAAGCTCCACCACTTTGTTGACACTACATATGTCTACTTCTTTTTCTTTATTTCTCTTTTTAGGTTTCAATAAAGTTTTGTTTATTTTTTGTTTTTTTAAATTTTGATGGTTTTTATATTTTTAAAATTTTTAGGGTTTTTGTTCTTAAAAAAAAAAGAAAGTTTGATACAAGTAAAGACAGTTGCAATTTTTTCTAACTACAATGAGTGATAGATTGTGTGCATAATGATTTCTTAAACCTAATGCAAAGCACAATTATTGATCACAGAAAAACAAAAAAAAATCAATTCAAGTGACTACAATGCAAATATTGAAAGAACTTTGAAGTATGATTACCTAGAGTTTGAGTTGATATGAGGTTCTCAAAACATGTGCAAGTGAAAATATGATTTACATTAATGAATACATCAAACCCTCAATAAAAAAGAAACTAATTGTGCATTGTGCTATTCTCTACTTCACTTGAAGGTCAAGGTGAAGCAAAGAGTCTTCCAACTAAGAATCCCCAGGTTGCCATAGATATTTCACATTGGCTTCAAAGTGTCAAAAGGGCATATATGATTGAGTGGATCAAATCCAACCATCATCTTAGCCACACCATTGCATGTTGGGTGCTTTAGGCATAATAAGGTGACCTACATTTGCAGTTAAGTGGAAGCAAAGATGGTCCTGGAAGGAGATACTAAAAAATAAATGTCATGTGTGTATTTGTGTTCCTATTAGTTTGTCGCATCATGACATTGGTTGTCGTTGATATAGTCAAATTCACGGGTGAAGTCTCATTGCTACCTGTTCTTTCATTCATATCCATCAAAGCTTTTAAATACGATGGGAATGCCAAATAAGTACAATCTTTGAGGTGTCTGACCATGACTAATATAAAGTAGATGAGAATGATGCTAGCTTTGATCAACAATACAATGTAAATCCTAAATGAGTCTCTCTATCAAAGTGGTTTCAAATATCAAGTCCAAGCAATGGAATCATCCTCCCAAAGATTCATCATGAGAAGCTCAAGAGAAGTGATTAGGACTCTTGGTGCAATGCATGAAATCAACTTCAATGACTCAGGATCTTGTTCGAACCTTCAAATCTCTCCACGCTACTCCAATCAACACATAAACATCTTCAAGCTTTAAATATTCTCAAAAGGTCTGTAAACAAAGCATAAAAGAAAACCAACATTAGTACACTTTTATACAAAAGAATAAATACACTCTTTTCCTATTTTCCTTTATTTTTTCTTTTAATTTTTCTTTTCTCTTTTTCATTTAGATTTAATTGATTATTTTTTATTTATTTTGATAATTTCATTTCTTTTCTTTAATTAATAATCTACTTTTTTTTTATTCAATTAATAATCTAATACTCTTTTATTTTTCTTTATTTCTTATTTATATTTATTTTATTATTTTCTTTTAGTTTTCTTCTATTTATTTTATTTTTATTATTTTCTAATTCTATTCTTCCTAATTTTAAATTTATTTATTTTCATATATTAAATTCATTTTATTAGACTATTTATCCTAAAATTAGTTTCCATATTTATATAATATATCTAATAAATGAATAAATAATAAAATAAAAAACAAGACAAAGAAGATGCATTCAATCATCTTAAAGCATAACGTAAAAAATTTAATTAAAGTAACGTAATATATTTTTTACACACTCTCTCTCTCTCCCCCCCTCTCTCTCTCTCTATGCCATCTCTTTTCCGAACACCTCTCTATAGCGATCCCTTTGCCTGCATCTCTCTCTCTCTCTCTCTCTCTCTCTCTCTCTCTCTCTCTCTCTCTCTCTGCCACCTCTCTCGACACCATCGTCGTAGCCATCCTCTGCCTTCTGCCTCATACTCTCTCTCTCTCTCTCTCTCTCTCTCTCTCTCTCCATCATCCTATGCTCTCTCTCTCTCCAACACAATTGTGTGCAAGCTCCTTAGTGGTTTTAAGCGGAGGGTTGTTAAAACGTGAAAATCCCTCAAACTCAATGATCCACACAAACTTGCCTTGATTAGAAGGTAAGTATGATAGAGCATTCTCCATGGAATAAACAAGATTTTTAACATAAGTCCTAGTGTTCTGATTTCTTGGAATCATTACAAAAACAAGTCTGCTCAGTGTGTTGGCAATATGGGCTCTAAACATCTTGCCTATCTTGAATTCTTCGGCAACAATCTTCTTGCACAAATGAAGCAAACGACTATCTTATGCTTCCAGGCTTGTATGACAATCTCCACTGCAAGGTCTCTCTCTCTCAACATATCCTTTTCTTGACTTATGTTTCCATTTCTTGCTCGCAAGTAGCGCTTTAAGCATGAGTCGGAGCAGTACACTGCCTCTGAAGGACTAAGATTGCCCAAAGCTCTCTTCACTTTTCCATAGATTTGATAGGTAGCTGCTTCGACCTTCATCCCCCATTATACATATTAAAGATTCTGTGTTCAAATCTAACAAGACAAAAGCTTATGGAGGACCAGAAACTGTTCCTGCACGCGCGAGACATCTCGAGCAACACATACATCTGCTCTCTCTCTCTCTCTCTCTCTCTCTCTCTCTCTCTCTCGACAATATCTTCACATACCTATAAAGAAAGCATAAAAAAACCCAATATACAGTAAGAAACACACACACACACACACACACACACACACACACATATATATATATATATATATATATATATATATATATATATATATATATATATATATATATATATATATATATATATATATATATATGCATGCACACCAATCACACACTCATGCACACATTTACGCATGCACACACATAGTTAGACATACTATATAAACACATTCGCATATACAGAAACATAAACACACATACAAACTCTTACACATCCACACACATGCATAAGTACACCCACATCCCCATATACACATAGCACATTCACTCACACACAACCCCAGAAACACATACATAAATACACATGCATACTACATACACAAGTACATATACGCATACTTTTACACACATTCACATACATATCCTTAAAGTCACACACATAAAAAAACACACATCCACATAAACATATATATACTCACACACATACATGTTCATATACACTCACACATAACACATAGATACATATACACATACACATGCATATCACATACACAGATACACACATAAATGCACAAATAAACCCACACATAAACCCAGAAACATATACACCTCCATAAACATGAATAAACACACATACACAAAGACACTTACATATACCCTCAAAACATACATAAAGACTCTTTTCACAAAGATAGACATACACATACACTCACAAATCACATAGGCACTTAGGGTAATCACATACACACACATGGAAATATACAGATAGCACATAGGGTAATACACATATAGATACACATGTATACACACATTCATTACAACACAAACACACACATAAACTCATAGGTTTTTTTACTCAATAGAAAACACATGTAAGTCACAATTAGTCACACACATGAACACACATACAAACACACACATATGAACACACACATACATGCACATACATAACGGGCACACACTATAACATTATGCACAATTATTTAACTAATTGTTTCTTCTTGTTTTCATTTCTTGGAGACACAAAAGAGCCAAGAATCATCCAAAAATCATTTTAAAATTCATATTGGAGAGGATGCTCAAAAAGGAATTTTTATGTTACCTTTTCATCCTTCTGCAAAGGGAATTCTTCCCGACAACACCATAGGATGCATTCTAACACAACGAGCTCTAGACAACAATATTCATTTCCTTATTGCCTATGCTAGCCAACAACTCAATGTGATAGAGAAGAATTATGCAACAATTGAACATGAATCGTCAAGGATGGTTTATGTCATCAAAAAGTTCAGAAACTATTTACTCTCTAACAAGTTTAAGTTTTTGTAGATCATCAAGCACTCGACTTGGTAAAAGAACCATGTGCTATGGTTTAGTTAGTTTGTTGGTTCCTACACATGGAATTTGACTTTGAGGTAGTAGTGAAAAAAGGGAATACAAACATACGGGCTAACAACTGATCATGATTGAACAATGATGATTCATTGATAGGATTTGTTGATGATTTAGATGATGCATACTTGTTTAATTTGGAGGTACTTAATTTATTGTGTGGATGATGAAGAGAAATCTAAGCTAATAGGGAACGCAAATGTAGGCTCGTGAGTCCAGCATTACTCTCTATCGATATAATTTGGTAGTGATGTGTGTGAACACACTAGGACCGTCAAAGCATTTTTTTCTCTCTTCTGGAGGTTTTTTCCCTTAGCTTGTATATATTCGTATAACCCAAACCGGTCACTTATCTTTGCACATTCACTTGGTAATACATTCAGATTGTGTGTTGTGCTCCAAACTTTTTCTTCTTCTTCCTTGTGCTATTCACATGCTTCCATAGACCTCAGATTCCAACAATTGGTATCAAAGCACATGGTTGCTTCATCTAAGGCATCATCAACACCCCTCTGATCATAGTCTCAAAATCACATGAAAATTGGTCAGCATACTCAAGGCAATCAAGAGTTCAAAAAAACTTCTTATTATGGTGTCGAAATCGCCATTTGAGCTCATTTCAACCTTCGAACATGTTGACTTCGTTCTTGATGGCACAACAATTGAGCAAGCCTGAGAATGCTACAGCGCAGACAAAGAAGGTCTAGACTCACGAAATGGCGAAGAGATAGCGATACTCTGAGATAAGGTAGAGAGAGAGAGAGCTCTCATTCATACATAGAAGATAAGAGAGAGAGCTCTCCTCGTATACATGCACGGATGATAACGAGCCAAATGTGCCTTTACTTTTCATTACACGCAACATCTTTTATACAAGATAATGAAGGCTTTCAACCAATCAAATAGAGGATAAAGAGAAGGATAAGATTCCTCTCTTCCTAAGAGAGTGTTCACACACAAACTACAATAAGCTCATAGCCAACAATCCCCCCCTTGAGCTGATTGTACATAGCTCTTATAGGGACTATCCTTTCCTCACAACTAAGCTAGGGTGGTACAAGTGTATATATTCCTTCCCATGTACAAAGAAGGTGGTACAATCTTTATATCCTTCCTTCAACAAACTCATGGGTGGTACAAATCCTTCCCTATACATATGAGGATGGTACAAAGGGGATGTTTTTAGAACGCATAATCATAGACAAAGTTGACTTGAGCCTCTTCTTCATTTGTCTCCTCTGCTATGTTGACATTGCATGAATTTTTGTTGAAAGCTCCTTTGTTGTTGTTGATGTTGTTGTTGCGTAGAAGACAATGCTTTGTAGCATGGTTGGTTTTACCACATATTTTGCAAGGGTTGACTTGATAACAATCCTTCGACAAATGGTTGGTGCGATTACAATGAATGCATTTTGTAGCTCTTACAACCAAGGCTTTTGTTGTGAATTCATCATAATTTGTCAACTTATTTTCATGCTATTGTAGAGAATTTATGACATCCTCTAACCTAGGGATAGGGTCTTTTTCTTTGAGAACAGTTACAATTTGTCCAAATTTATCATCGGGAACCGCTTTAAGTAGAACGGCTACTTGATCCTCATTTTCAATGGGGCATTGCACATAAGCTAATTGGGTATATATGCTTTTTAGCTTGTTTACAAGAGTAGGTATATCTTCTCCTGGAGACATGTTTAGAGAATAAAGTTGCATTTTAAGAGCTATTTTGGAGTTTCTAGAAATAGCTCCAAAATTTTCTTCTAAAGTAATCCATGCTTGATTTGCCGTAGTGCAATCATCCAAGAAATGCACATAGTTATCGTCTAAACACGTGAGTAACATTCCAAGTGCTTGCTCATCTTTTTCCATGAAATATGGTAACTCTCTTCTATGTTCAAGTGTTTCATTTGGTGCTAATGGTTTTGTGACCGACCATAATTGTTTTGTCATGAGATGTCCCTTGATTTTTGTTTGCCATGTGTGAAAACCTTGTCCATTGAACTTATCTAGTGGTTTTTCACTCATTTTTGGAGAGGTCTTACCAAAGTGACTCACTTTTGGCAGTGTCTAACTCCTTACAAGAACTTTAATCTTGTAGGGCTATTAGAAAAGTCTTACCACTCAAGGTTGAGGATAGTGTCTTATGCCATGGAAAGATTTAAGAAGGTTTATATACATATGATGCTCAACCAATTAGCAAAGATTTCATCCTTAAGAGGGTGAGTAGTCAAGATACGTATGCTGTGAGACATGAATAGTGGCACAAACGACATTATGAATAGTCATAGAGTTAAAAAGAGGCAGAATCATAGAATAGTCAAGAAGAAGCCAATTGCGCCATGCTCGGACAGCTACGCTTATTGAGAAGGTGCCAGCATGTATTGCGCCATGCTCGGATATGCATCTGCGCAGAAGCAAGGACGACGGAAACAGGAAGCATCACCTTCTTCACCAGATTCTTTAGAGAAAAACTGAATGGTGGAGATTAATGATCAGTAGAGATCACTTCTCCAGCGTGCTGTTCCTTCAACACAACATCTTGATTTTACTTCTTTTGGCTGCGGACACAATATACTTATCTTCTTCTAAAATAGACACTTGTCTCCTGCTCTGGAAATAGATGCGTCTCCTCTTATACACTCTGAGTTGTAAGTTTGCAAGAATACACATATCCAAGCGTGTGCACGGGCATTATTGACAGAACTTACACGATAGCTTGCGCTCCCTCCAATCTTCTCACGGTTGTGCCGTTGTCAGCAATAGCACCTCTGGAATCACGCACGTAGCTCCATATATTCAGCAGGCAAGAACTTGCGCACGCACTGCCCTGGTGCTCTGATACCAACTGTTGACTTCGTTCTTGATGGCACAGCAATTGAGCAAGCTTGAGAATGCTACAACGCAGACAAAGAAGGTCTAGACTCACAAAATGGCAAAGAGATAGTGATACTCTGAGATAAGGTAGAGAGAGAGAGAGCTCTCATTCATACATAGAAGATAAGAGAGAGAGCTCTCCTCGTATACATGCACGAATGATAACGAGCCAAATGTGCCTTTACTTTTCATTACACGCAACATCTTTTATACAAGATAATGAAGGCTTTCAACCAATCAAATAGAGGATAAAGAGAAGGATAAGATTGCTCTCTTCCTAAGAGAGTGTTCACACACAAACTACAATAAGCTCATAGCCAACAGAAAACACTATCGTAGTGCTTGTATAGGCAATTTTGTCCTTTTGTGCCAAACATATATGCAGCTTTTGGTTTGTCAGTACAAACACCTCAAACTCTAGTACAACTCTAGCAGAGCTTGACAGGGTAGTTCCATTCAACTTTTTGAGATATAATCATTTTTCTACGTTAGCATTGTGGTCGTGATATGGAAAACAAGCTAGGATACAAAAGGAAAAGCACATCGATTTGAAATGAGCAATTGAAAGCTCAAACAATGTTGAACGAGCAGATATCAAGAAACCATTAATAGAACTCAGCGTGACCGGGAGTCAATTCATGAGAGACAACAAATGAACGAGAAAAATTGGTGAACTCTAAACTTGACTGTGGATGAAAGTTAACGATTGACATTCTCATTTTCATCCTTTTTGTTCTCATTTGCATTCACCTTGTATCCCTCTGAAAAAGAGTTAGAATGTATGTGTAGATGCGAAAAGGTATGTATGAAAGTGCTTTTGTGTGCATGCAATTGCATGATGGATGAACATATATGATACATATAAATGGGCAATTACGCCTGCAAGCATAATGTTATGTGTTCATGAAAGTACTCATATGGAGCATGAATCCGTCTGCGACAAAGTGTGCACTCAAATACAAAAGAAAATGTGCAATGTCATATGAACGCGCGTAGACACTACTGTATGTATATACGCATGTACTTATGTATATATACATTTACGCATGTGCACATGTAAACATACTAGTATGTGTGTATATTTTGATTTTTGTCAAGGAGAGGGAAAGAGCTATGTTGATCAGTTTTTAGTAGGTATAGGTGATATCACGGGAAGAAATGCAAGAAGGAGAAAAGGAGAAAAAAGAAAATGGCATGTCTAGAAGGGCCAGGTATGAGAAGAAAACATACATGGAGCAAAGAGAATTTTTCTTCCTTTTCGGTGGCTGAACGAGGGATAAGCAGAGAGGGGGGAGCTGATATATAGAAAGGTACATAACAGGGGGATATATGATTTTGTTTAGGGTGTTAGTACGAACTATCGAGGGAAGGACAAATAGCAGGGGAGGAATCGGCTTGCCGCTGAAAGGGATATGGGAGTGAGAGCTCTTAAACAGGGACGAGGAGGAAAGGGATTGCTCGTTGCAGAGGAGCAGACAGGAAAAACAGAGGTCTGAGGAAACCATGTGTCTGCAGAGATAGGAACTGGAGCTGGAGAGAGCAGAGAGCTGTCGAGGAATATAGAGTAGGAGAATGTTTTAAGGGCTGTAACTCTTTTTAATGGTGGAAAATGATGACGGTCGATCGCTTGCTCTTCAATTGGGCATGCTCATCATAAGAAGGTTATTGTGATGGGTGTTGTGCAGGATGCTCTGAAGAAATAGGGGAGTGACAGAGCACGGATCATGACCTCGAAAAAAAAAGGAACTGTACTCAAGGCAAGGGAATTGTGCAGAACAAGTGAATTCGCTGAAGTGCCCAGTAGGTGCTTTGCTATGAACGATCAAGTTGGCTGATCGAGGGGAAGCAAAAAAAGGCAATCGATGGAAATAAGATATCTATTCATTCCGAAGAGTACGAGGAAGGGCTGAAAGATTTTTGGCATCAACCAGGAGATGACAAGCGATGTAAGAAAAGCGTTGAGGCTTCTTCGACTTTACAGAGCCTAGAGAGAAAAAGGGCGATACTTTTGGAATCTCTTTCGCCAAAATTTTGATGAGATTTTGCAGGTTGGGCAAGCTTCACGATGTCGTTGAAGAGAACCCTACAAATTCATGTACCTACATATAAGCAATGTCTGAGCTTGTATGATGTTCATTCCCTTGTTTTAGTTTGTTGTTATTAATATCTTGTCAAAATACTGCACGAAAAATGCATTTGTGTTGAGGGTACTCTTCGTATGACTCTCTGTAGCAAAAATTCTTGCACAGAAATATTTGCAAATATCGATGGTGGATGCTTAGATGATTGTGGCCCTCACATTGTCTCATCATGTTCTGAGATTCAAGCTTGCGCACTATACGTGTTTGAATTAATTTGACTGTAACTGTTGAGCATACAGAGTCATAGACAGACTTAAGTGTAGATATCATGGCATTCATACGTAGTTAAAGCTTTCCCTGTTGTTTGCGCAAAAAAAGGTGTTTAATTGACATTCGAAGGAACTTTATTAGAATGCTAAATCATATACATTTCGAATGTAGGTATTTGCTTTCTCCTTGTTTGTTTTTCATCGTTTTCAAACTGTGGATTAAATCATAGCAGCTTTATCATTGGCAAATGAAGTACTGTATACATATGCTCGGCTCAAGATGAAGATGAAAGTGAAGTTTCAGATATTTGTTTCCAGGCGGCGATCCACTAGCCTATGTTTGATTTCCTAGAAATTTAAGTTATGAGCTCCCATAGGATGAGCGTTGAGCATCAGTCGAGAGATCGGTACCATCTTTTATTTTTGAATGACTATGATGGCACGATGAATCGTATGCTTGTCTCTAAAATCGGTTTTATCTAACACATGTAGATGAGTTTTTTATTCCTGTACAAATTTGAAGAAATTTTAGCCTTCTGACTGTGTGAATGAGAAGTTCATGGTTATGCATATATATATTTGCAATTTTTGTTTGCAGATTGGGAAAGTTTATTGCTCTTCACGTAATTTAGAGAAGATCTTTCTTTGTCTTGAATCATTTGGCCTTAAATAATGTAGGCATTCTCATAGTGCATAAGACCATAATTCACTTCAAGAAAAAGCTTTCGCTTAACATTAACCCAAACTACTTGAAGTTTTGACTTGAATTCTGACTCTTCTTGAATCTTGAGGTAATTAGTTTAGTATTTGAAATTGCAATCAAAAGGTTTTGACAGACATCATATGCTCGGTTTATTGCTTCTATGTAATCCAAGTTGCTCGTGAACATAAATCCCACGTTAAGTTTCAACTTAATGACAATTAACTTCAACCTTATTTGACATACCCTTTAACACGTCATAAGGAGAATAGAATAGTATCACATCTCCCTCAAAATAAACTTTGGTGTATAAAACTTATATGTCATTGTCAAAGTCAGTTGAAAGTTCAAGGTTTTGACTCATTGAAGGATGAACTAAGTATCTAAGCCAATTTAAATATACAAATTTCTCTTCAAGTGGAATCCTCGAAATCGCATTAGAATTAGAAGATGTTGTTCCTTTTGCCTCAATGTGAATCGACCCTCTCTCGTAAATGGAGATGAGTACATCTTGGTCAAACAAATTTACATATAACCATTTTAGATATTTCTTCAAGAGACCACTCCCATAAACCTTTACGAAGAAGAATCAAATTAAGATATATCCTATCTCTTCCTCCCTTTTTTTATGAACTCCACGACAGCGTGTTCTACTTAATGGCCATGGTTGAAAGCAATGATGTATTCCATATGTTGGGTATTAAGGATAGATTGGATGGTACTAATTACCCATTATGGGCATATATAATGCATCATGTATTGGTTGCAAAAGCATTGTGGAATAGTGTAGGATGTTGAAAAACATCCTATTGCACCTGCAAATATAGTTACTAAAGGTGATGCGGATGGCGTTGAAGATTACGATCTTCAGGTTCATGTTCGTGCTACCATTCCTACTACACCTACTATAGAGCAACTTCATTGGGATGGGAGAGATGGTCACGCACATGCATTGATAGCCTTGACTGTCAAACATGCCATTATTCGTCACATTCACCCCTACAAAACAACAAAGGATGCTTGGGATACACTTACCACTTTATACCAGGCAAGAAATGAGGCTCGTGTTGCTTACCTTCAAAAATAGTTGGAGAGTGAGCAGATGAATGAAGGAGACTACATGGATAGTCTTTTGACAAAGATCAAAGATTTGAAGGAGCAGTTGATTTGTGCTGATGAAGTCTTGCTAAACAGTTCACTTGCACAAACTATTTTGAATGGTCTTCCAGATTCATATCAGAGTTTTGCTTCTACTCTTCGATTGATGATGAAAGGCAATCCAAATGCCTTAACATTTGAGGAGTTAGTCTCCATTGTATTGTAGGAGGATCAGTCTAGGCAGAACAAGTCCATTATGCGTGTTGCAGATCAAGCTTTCTTGGCTAGTTAGAAGAGCAAAGCTAAATGGAGCTCATCTACTAGTAAGAAAAAATCTTCTAATTTTGCACAATCAAAGAAGGATGACAAAGACGAGAAGAAAACAAGAAAGAAAAAATTATTTTACAAATACTGCAAAGGAAATGATCATTTTATAAAGATTTGTCCAAAACTAGCTGCAAAAGAGGCAAAGAAGAAAGAGGCTGGAATGGTTGTTGTAGAGGCCTCTACACCCAAAATAGAGTCTACCAATCTTGTCCAAAATGAAGAATGGGCACTCACTACTATTTGTAGTTATGAACCATCTTCTCATGAACAATGTATGTCTGTAGTAGACTCAGATGTTTGGTACTTTGATAGTGGGGAAACCAAACATATTACCTTGTAGTGCAGTTTCTTCACTTCACTTGACCCTTCCCCTACATGGAATACTATCACATGCACCGATAACTCCTCTTATCATGTCATGGGAGTTGGTAAGATCATTTTGACGAGTGCTGATGGTAGTTGTTTTACATTGTCGGATGCTTTATTTATGCTAGGGATTAACAAAAATATGTTACCAATTTCAACATTAGCCAAGATAGCTTTTGGTTGTGAAATTTGTTGATGATAAATGTACAGTCCATGATCTGTCAAATGGAAATGTTATTATTTCTTCTAGCATTCTATGGGAATGGATGTATGTAATATATATCTCATGCTCATTCTCTTCTCCCTCCTTTACATGAACCTCCATGACATACCTAGTGAACCCGACGTGAAAGGAGAGGGTGAATAAAATATCGAGCTAGTGCATAGAAAAATCAAGTTAGCATTGAAAAATCGAGTGATCTAGCACTTCGGACATGGAAGATCTCCTAACTCAGTTCATATGCTTTCAGGAAGAGGATAGGCATCAAAAAGCCATCTAGTCGCTCCATGAGCGACTAGTAAAGCGGTGGGGGTTTTTCAATGGCAAAAATATATCTAGGTTCTGTAAAGAGTATGAACTTGAGGCCAAATACCTAGATGTCGGATTGAATCCGATGACGGATATGGAATTATGCGAAAACTTTTCCTATGTGTGTGAATACAGTTTAAGCGACCAACTCATGAAAATAAAACATATGACATGGTTGCTATACAAATCGATGCTCCTCAAGCAGTTCATGCTAGAGGACATAGACAAAGTGACTCGTAAGTCCTTCCTGAGGTGGGTTCATATATCCAAGAACCAACCGATCCTAGAAGTTAAAAAAGAGTTCGAGAAACAATTTGAAGATATGTCTGAGTATGACCAGAGATGTATAATGCATGAAAGGGTGTTCTTATTGCTACATGCAATAGATGTTAGAGCCCGAGAGGAACTTATTTTATTTCTGTAAGACCTAGACTCCGAATCGGGGCTCACAGAGTATTGGACACTTGTTCATGATGTTGTAACAAGATATGTTAGAAAGCAGCAAATGTTTGAGAAATTCTAAAATGATTGGAAATTGGATCTTCATGCGAATAAATCTGATGCACATATTTCATGCATGCCAAACCTTGAGAATAATGTGCAAACTCAAAAACACTTAGAAAATCCGGTCGAAAAAGAAAGAAGTATGACTAGAAACCACATATATAATCATATTGAGGTTTGTCAAGAAGAACCAATAATAATAAATGATACAAACCCTAAACCTTTAAGATGTCATGGGACAATAGATATCTTTGCAATAAATACATCTTTAAGTGTGCCAAAAGTACAAACCCTAATGAGGGAAGGAGTTAAGGAGCAAGAAGAAGCTAACCAAATACCAATTAATTCAAAAACAAATCAAATAAAAAATCAAGATACTCAAACAAGAAATCAATATGAAGCTTCTTCTGGTCCAACAAACTCCTCATATCTCATAGGAAGTAATTATATAAATATTAAACCAAGATATACAATAAGCCAAAAGCTAAAGATGTCTACAATGTCTCAAGATGAACATGAAGAAATTGTCAATAGAAATGATATAAAGAGAAATGATGTCAATAAGTAGTTCTCTAAAAAGTGATATGCGTGCCAAACATGATGAGTGCGATGCTCATCATGAGGATAACTCAATTACATATCAAGTTTCTGATATTCCTCTGAGCGATTCTACATTATATATATGTCCTGAGATGTAGGACAATGATCCTACTTATACGATAAAGGATAAACCACTAATTGGAGTTCTAGAGAGTGATATGCATGTAGATGACGGCACACTCCACGAAGAGGGGTATGAGAACGATCATGAGAAGGATGAAAATAAGTCGTCGATTGCTCATTCAAATAGTGATATGTATGCCAATAACAATCATGCTGAGATGAGTTCCTATGAGGATGAGATTGAGCATGAAATGTTAAATGAAACGCTCATAGAAATGCATGACAAATCTGATGAAGAATCTGTACCGAGTGAGGATGAGCATTAAAGGATAGAAATTTATGACTCCATTGAAGAGGCTAGATTTAGCCATTATGAATCGAATGAAGAATCAGTCGATTCAATTGTAGCTGTAGAAGGATTCGTATGTGAGGATACACTTGATCAAGAGCCGATGATCGACGAGATGGATGAAGAATGTGGTCTAAGCATATCCTTTGAACAGGATAGGCAAGAGAGAACTGAAGTAGGTATAGAACACTATAGTGAGCTTTTGAATGAAAAATTTCAATTGACATTGGACCACATCCAAAGCCCCAAAAAGGTTTTTGAGGATGAATATAAAGTCTATAGATATTCTTACATAAAGGGGGAGTTTAGTGATTGAGATGAACAAGATTTTCTTAATTTTGATGACATTGAATCACTCCATGAGGAAGGGCGAGTGAATTTGGAAAGTGATGATGGTGGAGAGTTCCTAGAAAGGTTGGAGGAAGAAGTAGACTTCATAATTTCTGGAACTCAGTCAGAAAGGAATGATTTTACCATGGAGAATAAAGATGACTGTGTTTTGATGTCTCAATGTGATGAACACTTCCATTTGAAGTGGGATTCAAATGATTCTATTAAAAAATCTCATTTTAACAAAGATGGAAACATGATAGAAGATAATAAAAGGGATAAAATTCCTATAAATGATCTCAAGCATGAAATAAAAGAAAATACGTGCTTGCAAGAAAATTTTGATTATGAATAAAAAATATGCAAATTTCAAACTTCATATACATGTGTTCCTGACTCTGCACATGATGAACTTGAAAGAATCATAAATAAAGATACTTATGCTCAGATAATTGAAACATGGATGTCCAAATTCTCTACGAGTTACAAAGACCAAACAAGTCACCAAGAGATAGAAAAGCAAATAAGGTGGCTTATATACATAGCCACCATATTTATGAATGTGACTCTGATCAATGCGATTCAAAGATGGTCATTTTTTAAACATAGTTTTTTTGGAGAAACCCTAGCCATGAGGATGTATTGGGAAGGAAGCCCTAGAATCTATAAAAGTAAATTTTGTAAATATAAATATGTAAATACTTAATAATTATATTTTGATTTTTTGAGATGGATAAAGATAAATATAAAAATAAATAAATAAATAATAAATAAATAAATATTTAAATGCATAAATAAATAAAGAAATACATAAATAAAATAAATAAGTAAATATAAATAAAATATAAATAAATAAATAAATATAAGTAAATATAAGTAAATACATAAATAAATAAATAAAAACATAAATAAATAAATAAATAAATAAACAAACATAAATATAAATAAATAAATAAACAAACAAACATATATATAAATAAATAAAATAAATAAATAAATAAAGTAAATAAATAAATTAAATAAATACATAAATATATAATAAATAAATAAATAAATATATATATAAACAAATAAAATAAATGCATAATTAAATAAATAAATAAATACATAGAAAAATAGAGTAAGAAAATGCATCTAGTTTTCAAGAAAATGAAATTTTTTCAAATAATCTTTTTGCATATGATGCTACTGATGTTTTTTCTGAGTTTATGAGTACATGTGAATATTTGGAGCCAATTGCAAACCAAGAGTTTGAATGGATTGAGAAGATCGAAGGAAGGCAATGGAAATAGGAAGTGAAGTGAAGATCAGAAAGCCTTGTCTTTTTCTTAGCTTTCCTGTTAACCAAAATTTTTTTATCGCACCCATTTTTGAGATGCATTGCACACCATATATGCATGTAAAAATGTATAGAAAGCACGTCTTTTGAATCCCATAGAAGCACATCCATCTGCACAATTAGATATGTAAATATCATTGAAAAATAATAAATCAAGTTTTGAGTGAATGAAAAGAATAGTTCTGAGTAAGAAAGAGTGATTGTATCTATAAGAGAGTGGAGTTGAGAGTGATGTGAGCTTCCTTGCTTAGATACCATGAAACTTTGATTTTCACACCATTTTGTTTTTCCTTAATGCACCTAACATATTCATAACTAAAATGTAAGAGCACGAGTACATTTAAACCCGTAGTTGCACGGCTGATGGCACTTGTAATGAGTTGTACATATATGTGAAGCTGGTGAGTTCAATTTGAGTGTGAAGCCTCGACGGCGAGTGCGTGATACCTCTCTTATTTGCACCATGTCGTTTTTTCATGCACCTAGAGCATGCATGTATAGGGCCCACTACACGGCCATGCACAAGCACATGTGTCTAATATCCCACGCACTTGATTTGTTTTGGAATTCATAAATTCCTGCACGTAAGAAGATTGGTGTTGGTGCCTCCAGAGGATGCACATGTTTAGAGGGGGTGAATGTGGTCGAGATCAAATGAGAAGCATCCATTTGAAGAACAATGAAAGGCATGTGTAAATCAAATGAGAGACTACCAAGCCATTGACAAAAGCCGACATGTTCTTAGGCTAGGCTATAAACCCCAAATACACAAATTTTTCACATTCACTCATCGAAGCATATGACCACTACGATGTACCAAGCTCGTGGCACACTTTTTTTTGTTGTATTTTCTATCGAGAAGATTCATTGGAAGCTCAAATGGCCAAAAGAAACGTGTAAGCCCATTTAGGCATATATACTCTCTAGTCAAAGGAGGAATCGAGGGAGGTAGATGGGGAACAACAACATGGGAAGAATTTTCATGAAGGATCAAGGCCGTCTACAATAGCCGAGAGAATTATGTGCTGAAAAGGAAGCTGTGGCAATGTCTAATTTGGGGAGGCCTGCTCCCATGGGGGTGCATGGTCAGTTGTACTAGACTTTTGTAGCGATGATGATTGGAAAAAGCATGGACAAGCATCGAGGAGAGATCATGGCGATATTGTATTCTAGGGTCTATGTAGAGTAACTAGCACAAAGGCAAGCTAGGCACTCTAATGATGGCCATGCAAGAGCATCTGTTACAACCACCTTTGAAGAACATGTAGATATGCTCGACCAAGAGCTCGAAGGTTCATGTGAATTCGGAGCACAACATTTAGCAAGAAGGGCTCTCCTTGCTTGCACCTTCAAGTTTGCTCCTGCTCGATTCTTTGCCCTCTCCCCTACAAGTGCCCTAGGAGACAGAGCAACACAAGCGTCTCTTATCCGAATCCCCTTGAGTCCCATAACGACAGTTATTATCTTGTTCGTGCTGATGAGCTAGAGTTTGAGAGGATTGGATCATTAATCCTGTGACGAAAAGGAACATGAAAGTAGCCTTTTTGAAGTTGGAAGGAAGCAAATTGTCAGGGCCGCAATGCAACTAAGGGATTAGGGAGCTTGTGATGGAAGCTGTTAAATATGGCCTTCAAATCACACAAAGAGCATATAAAGCTGCATAAATTATTGCATATGTCAATAACGTCATCCGTAGAGAAAATTTGAAAGAATCTCTTCTAAGTTGATTGCTGATGTGAAGGCCGCTCCAATGCGTGCGCTCTAAGATTCAAGAAGGAGAAGATCACTAGAAATCAACTACTCTAAGATGAAGTATGGATCGGAAAGGACTGCACGATATTAGTACAGTAGGTGGAGGACTTTTCTAGGGAACATTTTCCATTCTGGAAGGATGGGGCAAGGAAGATTGGAGCAAGCATGCTTAGCCAGCTTTGATCGGTATCGATGAAGGGCTGGCCAATGGTGTTGTTGCTGAGGGGGAGATCTGAAATTGTTGGGAGTTGATCTTATTCCGAAACAAAATTTTGTGGTCTGACTTGTTATGCTGTCTTGTAGTTGCTTTTGCACTACCCCAAACCTCCTTATATTTGGCTTTTAAGGAATCGCAAAGGCTTAGTAGATCAACGCCTGCAACACATATCATCATCAATTTCAAATTTGTGCAATGATCGAGAGTATGCATATCATTCCATCACTCGGCATGCCCTTCTCATCAATATATATGAGCATAAATTCGAAATTGAGCAGTTGTACAGTCCATGTGCACTTTTGTGCACATATCCAGCCAAAATTGCACGATATAAATGTGTAAATTATTTTAGTAGTCTCATACCCTCTTCAGCAACAAGGTTGGTCATGTATAGATCATTTATGTTCAGACAATTCCTCGAGGATTGTGAAAAGAAAAGCCGCATGGTGAAGTCTCGCTCTAAGAGTGCATCGGTGGAGAGCCCTACAAACATCTTTTGTAGTCCGCACGTCTGGATGCAATCCTCAGATTCTATCCACTCCAAAGGTCGTTCTGCCATGATCAATGATATCTGCACAGAAGGGAAACATTAGTGGCGTTGGTGCTGATAAAGTGGCTGTCTAAGATTATGATTATATGGCTGAGGTGCAATCTGACATTGCTTTTAAAACTCGTCTGTGGTGAAAGCAGACTACAAAATTGTCTCTATGCAATGCAAATTGATAGTAGTGCAGTAAGAATGGAAATGAACGATCGTATAAACATCACTCATCAACTGTTTCTCAAGGATGCATTGTGCTCCAGAGGATGATACAACAAATGTGCACTTAAATATGGTGATAAATCAGATGTTTACAAGGATCATCAAGGGAAGCTCAACCATTCACAAGATGATGCAATTACGGTGAAGTGGACTTTTAATATGAAGCTATTAAGGATATACATGGATCGTGGTTGAGAAGATAATTGAAGTCATGGAAAATGCACTTGAAGTCCAAATTCCTTTTGGGTATGTGTTGATTCAGATACATTCATATGAAGAAACATTTTATTTATCTCTTATAGTCATCATCGTTCTAGCATGAGTATCCTTAATGTAATGTACTTCATTAATTGCATGTTTTGAGGTTGCCATGGTTCGCTAAACTGAAGCATCACTCTAAGAATAGCTGTACAAAGTTATTTGTTTTTTTCATCTCTTTCGATCTAGTTGTTCAATTTCTTGTTATAGAAAGCTTTCTACACTTGCACATGCGAACTTTAAACAAGCTAAAAGCATGTTCGTGCTGTGTACAATACTTTACTGTAATTGCTATTTCTTTTACATGCATAAAAGAGAAAACCTTTGGTTGTGATTTCTTTTTAAAAATATATATAACAATAACAAGTTGCGCAAACTAAGAAATCAAGAAATATAGATGAAAAATTTTGTAAAAAATCTTATGGGACAGTGAAGTACCTCATAAAACTTTTTGTTCCAACTAGTCCAAATCACCCAATGTACTTTTGATGCATCTTAATATATGTATTTCCCTTTGTTTCAAATATGATCATGATATGTTCTGAAGATTCCACTTGTATTGCTTTCTCATCTAAAGCTTGAAACAAAAATAGATTCTCTTTGATTGAAACAAAAATCAACCTGTTCTATTTGGAATAGTCGCACTAATGTTGAGGAATGGAGGTATGCAACATATATCTCATGTTCATTCTCTTCTCCCTCCTTTACATGAACCTTAGCAACACCGTGATGTTGTTTTTGTAGAAGATGCAATTCAGCCATTACTTTCATGTGCTAAGGAGACATCAATTAGCTCTAAAGTTGTGTATGAAACTTTGCTACCTCTTTTTATAGGTGGATAGTCTAGTGTTGGTCCAAATGAGGTGATTTCTCAGTCTTTACAGGTTTCATGTGATGATGCATATCATTCCATTTTTTATGCAAAATTACATGATGCACTTGTTGACGAGAGAACTAATATAGAGAAGACAAAGACTATGCCTAAATGGTTGGTGCAGACTTTGCAAGATAGCAAATTAGATGCACCTCTGTCATATCATACTCATTTATGCTCTCATAGTGCTTTTTTTGCATCAGATTGCTATGTTATGACTACCTCTAGTCTTTGTGATGAGAATGAGCCTGTTTTGTTTGATGAAGCACAAAATGCAAAAAATTAGATGGTTGCTATTCAATCAAAATATGATGCTATGATGAAGAATGGTACTTGGTCTTTATGTGATTTTCCTCCTCGAAAGAAGGCCATTCACTAAGTGGGTATACAAGCTAAAGCATAAGCTTGATGTAACAGTTGACAGGTATAAGGCTAGGCTTGTTGCAAAATGTTATGCTCAAGAAATAGGCATTGATTTTGATGAGACCTTTGCTCCCACATGTCGAATGTATACCAGTTGGACATTAAAAAAACATTTTTGAATGGTGACTTACACGAAGAAGTGTATGTATTTTAGCTCCATGGTTTTGTGTAGAAAAGGCATGAAAACAAAGTCTAGAGGTTGAAGAAGGCATTATATGGTTTAAAGTAAGCACCATATGCTGGGTATGAAAAGATACATGCCTACTTGATTGCACATTGTTTTAGGAACAATCCTACTAAGAGCACCTTATATGTTAAGTGTGCTGAGGATGTACCTCTGATCATTGTTGTGTATGTTGATGACCTGCTACTCACTGGTCCTAATGAGAAACATATTGCTGATTTTAAGGCTGATTTGCATGCCTCTTTTGAGATGTTAGATCTGGGGCATTTGCACCATTATTTGGGCATTTGGTTTATGCAAGTTGATGGAGGAATAGGTATGTGTTAAACAAAATATATTAACACATTATTGCAGTGTTTTGGCCTTGAAGATTGCAAACCTATTTCCACTCATATGGAGACAAGTTTACAATTGAGTCTTCATGATGCTCGAGATGCATTTGATGCTATTCTCTATCAGTAGGCTATTGGATGCTTGATTTACTAATGCATAACCTGACCTAATATTCTGTTTGCTATCTCACAAATGAGCAGGTTTATGCATTGCTCAGGTTTCAAGCATTGGCAGGTTGTTAAGTGCATCTTTTGCTACTTGAGTGGTACTCAGCTACTTGGATTGTTTTATCCCAAGGGGGGATCACAACTGCCAAATTTACATGATTTTTTTTACTCTGATTTGGTTGGTTGCTATGACACTCTTGTGTCCACCAATGGTTTTTGCTTTATGCTTGGTAGCTCATGCATATTTTGGTTGAGCAAGAAGAGTGGCCACTTCTAGTTGTGAGGCTTAGTATAGGGCAGTTTCACAATGACTGCTGAGTGTGTGTGGCTCAGACACCTTATGGCTGATTTGGTTGTTGGCCAATCTTTTGCCACTACCATCTTCACTGATAGTCAGAGTGCATTGGCAATTGCAAGGAACCCTATGTTCCATGCTCGCATTAAGCACATTGAGGTGCACTATGATTATGCCAGGGAGAGGTTCTCTACTAGAGAGATCAATTTGGCATATGTGCTCACACAGGAGAACATTTGGTTGTTGGTCAATCTTCTACCACCACCATCTTCAATGTTAGTCAAAGAACATCGGCAATTGCAAAGAACCCTATGTTCCATGCTTGCACTAAGCACGTTGAGGTGCACTATGATTATGTCAAGGAGAGGTTCTCTACTGGAGAGATCAGTTTGGCATATGTGCTCACATAAGAGAACATTGCCTAGGGAGAAGTTTGAAGCTTTCCGTAAAGCTTTGGTCTTACTTCCTTTTGTGGATTGATTCCACATAGCTTGGCACTTCCTTATAATCGAGGGCTAGCTCCTTGTTCATTGCATCACTCCGAGGGGGGGTTTGTTGACATATTTTGGTTGTGTGTGAACAAACTAGGACTGTCGAGGCATTTTTCCCCCTCTTTAGGAGGTATTTTCCCCTGGGCTTATATATATGCCTATAACCCTAAAAAGTCACTTATCTTTGTACATTCACTCGGTAATACATTTAGTATTGTGTGTTGTGCTCCAAGCTTCTTCTTCTTCCTTGTGCTGTTTGCGTGCTTCTGCAGATCTCAAACTCCAACATTCTCAAACATGAACCATGCAAAATCTATGGAGGGATAGAGTTTATTGGCCTATGATGGAAAAATGCATACATGAACATAAGAGAACATAAAGAAAGTCCAAACTTATGAAATCCACTAAACATGTGACCTTATACCAAGTCACTATAGCACCAAATTGGAGCAAGTTCACTTGTGGATTACTTGCAACGTGGAATGTATCTAATAGATATCACAAGTTCTACAAAAAGGGAAATGTAAAAATCCCATCATCATAGTCCAAGAGAAAACACAATAAGAAGAATGTCATATCCAAAGAGCAATTAGTCGATAGGTAAGAAAATGTGCACATGAGAAGGTAGAAGCATATGCACCTAAAACAAGAGCAACGCAAGCATACACATGGGTGCACACATGCACACACACACACACACAAACACTCTCATGAGTAGGCAAATGTACTATGACTCTTACATTGTCTGCCTGATTGCTACTAAAAATAGGAAATACTTTCAAAAATAGGAATTTTTACATGTATTTTGGGTAAAAAATGAAAAAAAAGTTGATCAGAGGAGGGACTTGAGATGCGAAAAATTAGTAGAATCTTTCCTCCTTTAATTCCATGCTTGTGCTTCCCCTTTGCTACTTTCCTTGTTCCTTGGATGAGTTTCAAACACTTTGAACAGTTATTTTTAGGCCAACTTTTGAGCTTGGTCCAACACTGCCCCCTCCCCACTTTGCATCATTTGTGATAGATGTATTTGTGGATATATGAGATTAGCATGGGCATTGATGTGCAGATATTAAGTGCTAAATATTGACATTTTAGGATAGTAATTCACACATGCAAAATGTCTAAAAAGGTAGATTGCAACTTTTTCGAGACTACTTTTCGATTTATTGAATATTTTATATGTACCCTCGAAAAGAAAAATAAATGATGTGCTAAAAGAAAATAAAATTAGATTATGGAATGAGGGTGTGCTTGAGTGAATGAACCTTCAAAAACAAAATAAAAGATGGATAGAAGAAATAAAAACAAATTGGATTGGGATTGAAGGATTGTGTGTGTGGTGACACATAAAAGGAAAATAAAGCTACTTCCATGACTTAAAAATAAAAGAAAAATTTATCAGAAGAAGATTGTGAAAGTAGTCAAAGGGGAATACTTAGTGCAACGCATGGGTATCGGGCAATTGTGCTAATGTACGGCCTTGTAGGGTAGCCTTATGAATGCAAGTTTAGGTGCACTTATTGAAAAATATGTGAAAGATGCAAGTCTTGGGCAATGTGCCCAAGGGCTATCCAAAGATGAGGATGCCTAAACTTGGGGGATTAGGGGGATGATTTTTTTTCTTAATTGCCTTGATAAGGCAAAAAATCCATAAGATGCAAAAAATCCATAAGATGCAAAAAAATTCACTTGATGATGATGCTTTAATGGCTGTGGATCCCCCCTCACTAATTTTTTCTTGAGTTTCAAGATGGAGACCATAAGATTTGATTGCTTGTTCCGTAGTCTTTGGACATCTCAGAGTGATGTATAAGTAGGTCCACCGTACTACTCCATATGTGTTCTTGAGACATTTACACATTTTTGTGAGAGAAAGAGACTTGAATAAATCATAATGGCCTTTATAGTGTGGAGCCTATTCTCCACATCCTTGAGACCAGTAGTAAGAAAATGGCACCAAGAGGAGCCCAATTGATCGATCAATTTGCAAGCTTTCTTCTTGTCCAATATCTCTTTTTAACTATGTTCTTCCAAGTATTGTACTCACATGCATGGCTTTTGAAACATCATAGATATTTGTGGAAATCTTCAGAGAGACTTTGCATCATCTGCGATGGATGTATGAGATTAGCATGGGCATTGATGTGTAGATATTAAGTGCTAAATATTGACATTTTAGTATAGTAATTGGCACATGGAGAACGTTTGAAAAGGTAGATTGCAGCTTTTTCGAGACTACTTTTGGATTTATTGCATATCTTTTATGTGTACCCTCGAAAAGAAAAATAAATGATGCGCTAAAAGAAAATAAAATTAGAATATGGAATGAGGGTGTGCTTGAGTGATATGATCCTTGAAAAACAAAATAAAATATGGATAACAAATAAAAATAAATTGGATCTTGTGTGTATAGTGACACATAAAAGAAAATAAAGCTACTTCCAGGACTTAAAAATAAAAGAAAAATTTATCAGAAGAAGATTGTGGAAGTATTCAAAGGGGAATACTTAGTACAATGCATGGGTATCGGGCAATTGTGCTAATGTATGGCCTTGTAGGGTGGCCCTATGAATGCAAGTTTAGGTGCACTTATTGAAAAATATGCGAAAGATGCAAGTCTTGAGCAATGTGCCCAAGGGTTATCCAAAGACGCGGATGCCTAAACTAGGGGGATGAGTTTTTTTTCTTGCTTTTTTTTTTCTTAACTGCCTTGATAAGGCATACAATCCATAAGATGGAAAACATTTCACTTGATTATGATGCTTTCATGGCTATGGCTCCCCCTCACTAATTTTTCCCTTAGTTTCAAGGTGGAGACCATGAGATTTGATTGCTTGTTCAATAGTCTTGGACATCTCAGAGTGATGTATAAGTAGGTCCATCGTACAACTCCATATGGGTTCTTGAGACATTTACACATTTTTGTGAGAGAAAGAGACATGAATAAATCGTAATGGCCTTTATAGTGTGGAACCTATTCTCCACATCCCTGAGACCTGTAGTAAGAAAATGGCACCAAGAGAAGACTAGTTGATTGATCAATTCGCAAGTTTTCTTCTTCTCCAATCTCTCTTTCTCAATATGTTCTTCCAAGTATTGTACTCACATGCATGGCTTTTGAAACACCACAGATACTAGTGGAAAGCTTCGTAGATACTTTGCGTCATATGTGATTGATGTCTTTGTGGATATACGAGATTAGCATGGGCATTGATGTGCAAATATCAAGTGCTAAATATTGACATTTTAATATAGTAATTAGCACATGTAAAACATCTGAAAAGGCAAATTGCAGCTTTTT
>CM035438.1:85656325-85661325 GCA_020310875.1 Ceratopteris richardii | reverse complement strand
ATCTCGCGGTCTATGACTCTACTCCTTATCATCCTAAGGGTTTAACTATACTTAGCTTACAAGATTCTTCACTTATATGTACATATGTGTACAAGACATCATCCTGAATTCTTCTTCACTTTACAAGTGTCTTTCTTTGCTTCATTCTGACCATAAGCATTCTCCAAGATCTGTATAATCACCAATTTGTGATTGGTTTGCTCCAACAGCTCCCCCTCAATCACTAATTGTGATTATTCCATTCTTCTTCACTCCTGCCAACTCCTTGAATCTCTGTAGCTTAGGTCCATCAAGCTTTTTGTCATCATATCTGCCACTTGTTCTTTTGTTGGAGTGTACATCACTTCAATCTCTTTATCAAGTACCTTTCCCTCAGGAAATGATACTGAATCTCTATATGCTTAGTCCTGGCATGAAAAACAGGGTTAGCTGCCAAATACAAAGAACTCATATTATCTCCAAAAATTATTGGAGTACTATGATCAGTCTCAAAACTTTTCATCAAGGTCTTCAACCATATGACTTCTTTTGCAGCTTCTACCATTCCCTTATACTCAGCTTCTGTGGATGATAAAGCAACTGTATGTTGCTTCCTTGAACACCAAGACACTAGCTTATCTCCAACATAACAGAGATATCCATGAGTAGACCTTCTATCATCTGAGTCACCTGCCCAATCTGCATCACTAAACACTTTGATTCTTGTGTCAGAAGTGAAACCATAATACAAACCTTCACTTAGGGTTCCTTTAATATATCTGAGTACCCTTTGGGCTGCAATCCAATGAGTCTTCTTTGGACAATGCATGAATTGTGACAACACACCTACTGCATATGATAGATCTGGCCTTGTCAAGGTAGCATAGATTAAACTACCTACCAAACTCTGATATTTCTTCATGTCATTGAACTCTTCACCTCCATACCTGCTTAATTTATGATTTACCTCCAATGGTGTGGTTGAGGTCTTGCAATCTTCCATGTTAAACTTGACTAGGAGATTCTTCAAATATCTCTCTTGTGAAACATATACTCCATGTTGAGTATACACAATCTGCATTCCTAGAAAATAAGATAAGTTTCCCAAGTCACTTATCTTAAACTCCTTCTCTATTTGCTTCTTGAGTTCATTGATTCCTTGAGCATCTGTTCCTGTAACAATAATATCATCAACATAAATGCACATGTAAATGTATCCATTTTCACTTGCCTTCACTAGCAAGCTACTATCTGCCTTTGATGCTTGAAATCCACATTCATTCAAGAACTTGACCAATCTGTAATTCCAAGCTCTTGGGGCTTGCTTCAACCCATATAAAGCTCTCTTGAGTTTACACACATAATCTGATCCAATTGATTCCATGAAGCCTTCTGGTTGCTCCATATATACTTCATCTGCAATGTATCCATTTAAAAATGCATTTTCACATCCAATTGTGATAATTTCCATCCCTTGCAAGCAGCAATAGCAATCAATGTCCTAATTGTAGACATCTTAGCAACAGGACTAAAGGTTTCATCATAATCTACCCCATAAGTTTGGGCATAACCTTTGACCACAAGTCTAGCCTTATATCTAGACACCTTACCATCTGCAAACCTCTTTGTTTTATATACCCACTTGCATCCAATGACCTTCTTATTCTTTGGTCTTGGTACTAATTCCCAAGTTTCATTTTCAAGTAGAGCATCATACTCTTCTTGCATTGCCTTCTCCCAATTCTGTTTACCTTTGGCTTCTTCATAAGTGATTGGATCTTCTTCTGTCTTCACAATGTAGGCATAATCTTTTGTTGTTAGGAAAGATGTATCATAACTATACCTTATAGGTTCTTTCCTTTCCCTTGTAGATCTTCTGATTTCTGCACTTCTTGAAGTTTCAGCCTCATTTGACTCTGGATCAAATCTTGGCCCTTCTTCTACATGATCCTGCAATCTACTTCTTGATTCAATTTCATCAACAATTTCTTCACACACTTTTACCTTTGCCTTTCCTTTTCTTTGTATTTCTTCAACACCTGCAAAATCATTTGTTGATCCTGTATACCATGTGTTTTGCTCATCAAATGTCACATCTTTGGTAACAAGAAATTGCTTTGTGGATGGACTCCACAACCTGTAACCCATCTGTCTATCATCATATCCAATAAACACATACTTCTCTGCTTTTGGTTCTAGCTTATGTCTTAATTGTGAAGGAACATAAGCATATGCAATACATCCAAATACTTTACAATGATCAAGAGTAGGTTTCTTACCCCACCATGCTTCATAAGGAGTTCCTCCTTCCAAAGCTTTGCAAGGCAACCTATTCACAAGGTATGTTGCAGTGTTAATGGCTTTTGCCCATAAGTAATTTGGACAATTCTTTTCCTTCATCATGGCTCTTGCAAACTCTACAAGAGTCCTATTCCTCCTTTCTGCTACTCCATTCTGTTGAGGGGAGTACCTGCAAGTTACTTCTCTTTTGATACCTGCATTCCACAAATAATCATCAAACTCTTTAGAGAAATACTCTCCCCCTCCATCTGATCTCAACCTCTTGAGCTTTTGCCCTGTGATCCTTTCTGCATAAGCATGAAAATGTTTGAATGTCTTGAAAACTTCTGATTTATCCTTGATTACATACAAAGTAATCCACCTGGTTGCATCATCAACAAACAACACATAATATCTGGATCCATTTATGCTATAGTCCCTTGAGGGTCCCCATACATCTGTATGAACCAATTCAAGCATATTTGAATGCTTGTACCCTGATTTGTTATAAGAACTTTTATGTGCTTTACCTAATTGACAAGCTTCACACTTGTACACCATATGTTGCCCCTCAATGTTTGGCAATCCAAGCACCACCTGATTCTTTGACATTTCCTTTATAGCTCTCTCATTGAAATGACCTAGCCTTTTATGCCATAGGTCTAATTCAGATACCTTTTGACTTCCATAGGTAAATAATGCATGTCCCACATTACCTTGGACTTTGAGAGTGAACAATCTTCCTTCCTTTTTCCCTGCAATTATGTTTCTATATCCTTGATTTGGATCTTGTACATAGACACCATCATTTGTGAATCTTACCTCATATCCTTTCTCCACAATTTGCCCTACACTTATCAAATTTTTAGGAATAGTAGGAACATAAAGTACCTTGCTCAGAAGTGTACTTCCACTCTTTGTCTTCACTGATCCAATGCTCTCCACTTTATGTTTGGTATTGTCACCTGTTTGGACTGTATGTCCATTCACCCTTGCTTCCATATCAGTCATCAAGGATAGATTCCCACTCAGATGGTTACTACACCCTGAGTCAATATAAAACACTCTTTGATCTTCTCCCATTGATTCATGAGTTGCATTCAAGATAAGAGTCATGTCATCCTTCTGATCTGATGCATAATTGTAATAATTGTTGTTGTAGGACTGAGATTGGAAGTTTCTTCCACCTCCTCTACCATATGATGTCCTACCACCTCTTCCTCTGAAATTACCTCTTTGGTTTCTGCCTCCTCTACCTCTTTGACTATAATTCTGATTATTGTTTCCACCATTTTGATTGTTATACCAACAATCATTTGCCAAATGATTTGTTCTGCCACAAATCCAACAAGCTTTAGCATTATCTTTGTTCTTACCTCCTCTTCCTTTACCTCTGAAGTTCATCTTCCCTTTTGTGAAGTTAGCTTGATTTGAATTCCCTTCATCATCATTTGATTGCTTTCCCTTGCCATTCTTTTTCTTGTCCTTGGAGTACATAGCTTGACTTGTACTTCTATCATTGTCTCCTTTAAGATCCTGCTCAAAGTTTAGCATGTGTCCTAGCAATTGATTAAGATCAGGAGTAAAGTGATCAAGTGACAACTCTATGGACAATATAAAAGGCTTCCACTTCTCATCACCTCTTAGACCTGTAAGTATTTGTCTTACCAACTTTTCCTCTTCAATGTCTTCATCCACTGCTCCCAAGCTATCTGCAATATCCTTCATCCTTGCCACATAATCAGAAATTGATTGTGAGCTCTTCTTCTTGAAGGTTGTGAACTCAGCCCATAGTGAGGACTTCCTTGACTTAGTTGTATTTTGGAAATGCTCTTCCAAGGCATTCCAAACATCTGTAGCACTTTCCAAACCTCTGATGTGAGGTAGAAGGTAATCATTTACAGCCATGTAGATGATACTCCTTGCTTGAGCATCCTTTCTCATCCAAGTCTTCAACATTGCAAGCTCTTCCCTAGTAGGAATACTAGGATCTGCAAATTCAGGTTTTTCTTCATCTCCTGTAATAAATGCTATAAGGTCTTTGCTCATGAGGTGTGCTTCCATCCTCATGGACCATGCTGGATAGTTCTCCCTATCTAGCTTATCAATCTGCAAGCTTTCTCCCATCCTTGACTTTCTGTATCTGCAATTACTATGGTTTATGAGGAGAAAGTGTACCTTTGATATAGTCTTTGTCCTTCTTGATTCTTTCGAACTTGTACTATGAACTTCTGCAAGTTATCTTCAATAACTTGTCCTTGTCCTCCTTTGATTTGGAAGATCTTCAATATCTGCACCAGTCGGAACTTCAATTATCTTTTCTCCTCTTGTACTTCACCTTTAGCTCTGATACCACTGTTGGAGACCTCTTAATCTCCAAAGGTTTGATATATACTGACTTAAGAACACTTCTATGTCAGTTATAAACCAAACTTTACACAAACAATGTTCTTCTTTACCAAAAACTTCAAGCAACACTTCTCTGAGTGAAGAAGTGTCAACTTCAGAAAGTCTGCTTCAGATATCAACTTCTTTACCTGCACAAATTTTCAAATTTCTTCAAGTAAATGATGCACAAGTATTAGCAATACCTTTGCGCAATCATACTAGTCATTAGTTCTCAAAACTAATCACCAAAAGTTTAATTTGATCATTAAGATCAAATACATGTCAGAAAATGACTCTCAGAAGTTGCGCCTTCGACATAGCCAACTTCTTAACTTGATTTCTCCCAATCTGAA
>CM035438.1:85648825-85651325 GCA_020310875.1 Ceratopteris richardii | reverse complement strand
CAAATTATCTTTGGGTTGAAGCTGTAAATACAGCTACATATCTTGTGAATAGATTACCATGTGCAGCTCTCAATGGAATGACTCCATATGAAGCTTGGTGGGGTAAGAAACCAACACTAGATCATTGTAGAGTGTTTGGATCAATTGCATATGCTTATGTGCCATCACAGCTTAGGCATAAACTTGAACCAAAGGCAGAAAAATATGTGTTCATTGGTTATGATGAAAAGCAGATGGGTTACAGGTTGTGGAATCCTTTAACCAAACAATTTCTTGTTTCAAGAGATGTTACATTTGATGAACAGAAAAGTTGGTATGCAGATCAAAGTCATACAGCTGAAGAATTTGAAGAAGAGGCAAGAAGATGTGAGAAAGGAAAATCAATTGTGCAGGTAAATAGAGATGAAGACTATATGCAAGCAAGTACATCGAGAAGTGGATTAATAAGAAGGAATGAAGAAGCTCCTATATTTGATGAAGAGGTGTATCCGGACACATATGAAGAATGTGAACCAAGGAGTTCAAGTAGGACAAGAAGACAACCAGAAAGGTATTCTTATGATACTTCTTACATAACTCAAAAGAACTATGCATACATGATCAAAGATGATGAAGAACCTCATAACTATGATGAAGCTAAAGGTAAGAAGCAATGGGAAGAAGCAATGAAGGAAGAGTTTAATGCACTAGAGGAGAACAAGACATGGGAACTTGTTCCTAAACCAAATGGTAAGAAACTAATTGGAAATAAATGGGTTTATAAAGTGAAGAAGCTTGCAGATGGAAGTATAGCCAGATACAAAGCTAGACTGGTGGTGAAAGGCTATGCCCAAACCTATGGCATAGATTATGATGAGACATTCAGTCATGTAGCTAAGATGTCAACTATAAGAACAATCATTGCTATTGCAGCTTCAAAAGGATGGACCCTAAGTCAATTGGATATAAAGAATGCATTCTTGAATGGGTACATATCAGATGAGGTATACATGGAACAACCTCAAGGGTTTATAGATTCCAGGTATCCAAATTTTGTTTGCAGGTTGAGAAGAGCATTGTATGGATTGAAGCAAGCTCCTAAGAGCATGGAACTATAGACTGGTGAAGTATCTCAATGATCTTGGATATCAAAGTTCAAAAGCAGATCCAAGTCTACTCATCAAAAGAGCAGAGGAAGGTACAATCTACATTTGTATTTATGTAGATGACATTATAATCACAGGTACTTCAGATGAAGGAATCAAGGAGGTAAAGAGATTACTTGAAAAAGAATTCAAGCTCAGTGATCTAGGAAAGTTGTCATACTTTCTTGGAATGGAAGTCACTTATACAGATCATGGCATATATGTATCACAAGAAAGGTATCTTTTGAATCTATTGAAGAAGTTTGATATGGAAAATTGCAGAGAAGCTTCAACTCCACTTGAAGTTAATCACAAGCTCAGTAAATATGATGGTGCAGAATACAAAGATATGAGGAAGTATCAATCTCTTGTGGGTAGTTTGATTTATGCTACACTAACAAGACCTGATCTTTGTTATGCAGTGGGAGTTTTGTCACAATTCATGCATTGTCCAAAGGACCCACATTGGATTGTAGGTCAAAGAGTTCTTAGATATATCAAAGGAACTATAAAGGAATGATTATATTATCCTTTTACATCAGATTTGAAGTTGAGAGCCTATGGTGACTCAGACTGGGTAGGTAACCAGGATGACAGAAGATCAACTCATGGTTACATGATATACATTGGTGATAAGCTTGTAAGTTGGTGTTCAAAGAAACAACATACAGTAGCATTATCATCAACTGAAGCAGAGTACAAAGGACTTGTGGAAGCAGCTAAGGAGGTCATATGGATGCAGACATTGTTCAAAAGCTTAGGCATTGATCAAGGTACACCTACAATACATGGAGATAATATGAGTTCACTTTATCTTGCAGCAAATCCAGTTTTTCATGCAAGGACAAAGCACATAGAGATACAGTATCATTTTCTCATAGAAAAGGTAATGGAGAAGGAGATTGAAGTGGAGTACATTTCTACTAAAGATCAGATAGCAGACATAATGACAAAGAGCTTGGATGGTGTGAAGACTAGCAGATTCAAAAGTATGGCAGGAGTAAAAGAAAAGAAGAAGATATGAAGGAACAGAGAAAGTCAATTAGTGATTGAGGGGGAGCTGTTGGAGAAACACTCACTAATTGGACATATATTTGAAGGTCAAAGCTTTAGAAGAAAACCACATGCCTATGTGAAGGGACAAATTCACAAGTGTATTATATTTGTAAAGTTAGTTCACTTTAGTTCTAGAAGTTTTTTAAAAAATCATGAGAATAAGAAAATCTATATAAGTTAGTTAGTATCAACTGACGCGTAGAGGAAGACAATGAGAAAGTGAGTTAGAACTCATTTTGTATGACTGAGAATAGTCGGGCTTCTCTGCGTGAGAAAGCACCTGTGCATTTCTGAGTTTTCATAGTTATGGAAAGAGTTTA